>CM032332.1:26225351-26620411 GCA_019022515.1 Quercus aquifolioides | reverse complement strand
ATGCTTCTGTATGCTTGGACATCCTTTTAACTGCATTGATTCGGTTACAGCTTTATAAATGAAGCTTGACAAATTCAGAAAACACAACCTTTCTGACATTTTTCAGTTACTTGTTATCAGTTAAAGAGTGTGCTCCATAAATTTAAATCATGTGCTTGCTTTAATTTTTCCTTTTTACTTTATTTTTTCCCAAAATTTTCAATAAAGGGTTAAAAACTAATGCTACTAGAAATGTCATGGCCAATATGAGTTTCTAGTTTGAGATGCGGAATAATCTCGACCAAATAGATACAGGTTCCACAATTATCAACAATAGTCTAGTTGAAGATCACACAAACTTTTAGACTGTTAATATGAAACATGCCATTTGTAATGCTTTCCCATTGTTGTGTAAATTTACATATATAGCTGGTTTGGATTATAAGTTGTGGCAAATTCCAAGGAAGTTTCTATTCCAAGTTTTCATTACAAGTTGTGTCTAAAAGTGCTGAATAATAAAATCCCAGAGTTTTGAAGATTTTAGTCACCTTGTTGATGGGATTCAGATGGAACCACCCACAGCTGTCAAACGGATTTACTAATGCAATTGTAATCTGTTGCAGTTTTGAGAAGACAGTCACACAGTAGAATTTATATAAGAAATAATTTCTTTAAAACTCTTAAATTGTATATAGCATGTCAATAAATTGAGGAGATACCCGAGTTCCATTGCTTTTTCCGGTTCTTCATCATTTTGAGGTTGAGGCTGGCTTAGCTGGAGACGGATGTTTGCATGCAGATCGTATTCATTGCTGATAGTGTATGGAGCACTAGAACAGCTTGCTTCATTCACATTCCTTGCTCGATAAACCTAAGATGCAAAACTTCTTTTAAACTGGGCTAGAACAATAATCTTCACGTTCACTAGTTTCAATATGACTGCCATGTGCCTTATGGCTAGCTTAATGGTATTCAATTTGGTTTGTTCTTTCCTCCACCGAAACCATGCTCTCAAATATCGGAAAAAAAAAGTTGGAAAATGTATATTACGGTTGTCTAGATCAATACCTTTTTTCAATTCTGCATTTTCTTTACGAAAATGTTCTATCTTTGTGTAGAGTTCTGCATTTTCTTGATGAATCAGATGTCCCTTCAATGAAATGAAAGAAGGTTAGCCGATTAAAGTGGAATTAGCCCCTAAAAGAAATTAGAAGAAATTGAGCCATTTATTGCTTGAAAACCTTCTGGTTTAGTTCCTTAATTTCATCAGTTAATAGCTGTTCCTGCAAAAAAAGAATAGCTGTTTAAAAATTCATGGATGCAGTATTTATTTGGGAACATAGGATTGCTGGATAAAATTTAGGTAAAGCCAAGTTTCTTATACCTTTGATGCTCGGACACCCTTCAAACTCATTTCCAGTTGGTTTTCCAGATTTTGTAGATCCTTGACACTCAAACCAGAAAGTTCTTCACCCATCAATTGCCTGCATGTATCGTAGATTAAGTGCAGGTACCATGAAGCTCATTGTATGTTTTCTTAAATTAGATATATTATACTATGTTGTGCTGGAGAGACCATATTTTAATTTTCTGTCATTGAATCATCTTGTTCTGTCAAAGGCATTGTTAGACGTGTTTTAGAAGCCATGAACTTCAACATATAGCTAATGTCTGTAAAATATAGTTTAAGTGGTTTATTTATGAATGTATGAGAACTTTATATTCTTTGTTAGTCAGATTCAATGCTTTTTCTGACAGAGGGTTGAAAATCTTGTTGGTTTCTGCTTAATTAAATGTGCCTTTCAAGTGCTATAATAAAAAGTATTTTGGCAGTAATGCATTGGGCGGCAAGGTGTTGTGAGGAGCATAAAATGACATTGAAGTATATACATTTGTATGAGCTGAACAAGATACAGCAGCCTGTTCCATAACTCATTCCTAGTCTTGCTAGCCACAGAAGTCATTCTTTAGGTCCTGGTTTATTTGGGTGGTGGTTCTAGTATGTGTTGTGTTTTGTTATGATTCCTCAACCTGACACAGTCGTTTTGCAAATGGCTATGGTCTCTGCAGCCTGAGCTCATATTAATGTCATTATACCAATGCATGTTTATGGCAATACATTCATTCCAGTTAAAAATATGTTCAATGAAATGTAGAAATGATCTTGTAGTTTGAACTATGAGTGCCTTTAAAGAGTATTCTAGTCATCCTTGCAACACCTGTGTTAACATTTTGGAATATAAATTTGTTGACTAACTCAGCCCAACCTGAGCCAAACCCATGGTTTCTGGCCCAACTCCAGTCAACCCCTTCTTAACACAACCTTAGAGAGAGTAGAGGAGAGTAGTGACTTGTCCTAGAAGATTTCCTTTTAAGAAAAATCTAAGCCTAAAAGATTGACTTGCACAGGATGCCAAGCATTCTGAGTTGCTAGGAGAAGCAAATGAAGGGAGGAATTACTGGTTGACTACAAAAAGCAAAGCTAGTTTAAGTGTGAGCTGAGTTTGGATGAATTGTTGAGGTTAGGCTAGGATTGAGAATGTAATTCCTCGGTTTGAGCATGATTTTTCATCTGCTTGCCCAACCCAATCCTTTATAATCTGGTATAGCAGTAGCAGTAGTGCCATTATCATTTCATATTTTGCCTTTGGTTTATCTTTTTATTTTTTTGGTTAACTAACACTCTTTTAATCAAATTTAATTTAAACCTTAATTCTGTGCATTCCATGTTCCAAATGCTAGTTGCTATGTATGGTTTAATATAAGCATTGAGTGATTGTACCTGTGGCATTCTTGCAAGTACTTCAGTTGTTGACTCAAGTTTGCTGCCTCCCTTTGCCAAAACTAGCAAGTGGAAAACCAATATTAGTCTATGGAATATAATCCAAGTTATGTGGGACTGCATGATTAAAAAAAAACTTAGAATACTGTATAAATATATTACTGTAATATACAGTCTAATAATCTAAATTCCAAAAGTATGTTGATCATGTATATGCTGATCTGTTACTTGTAAATTAGTAGTGATAATGGCTTGAAATAGGGTCAAGAGCATATTACAGGGTAAGAACCCGCACTGGTGCTGTATTGCAAATTAATTAGTCTGCCCTTTTAGGCCTACACTTTTGCATTATATTATAACTCTTAGCCTTTCTATAATAGTGAAATGATCCTCATCATGGAGAAATTCTAGACATGATTTTTGAGAAAGAAATGCTGTTGACGCTGACAGAATAATACCGGATTTGGAATTAATAACTAATGAAGAGGGACTCGGTTATCATGCTGTTAGGGTTACGTTGAAAATTATACTAGGAAAGAGAAACTGTCTATGAAATCAATATATCCTGGTAAACTATAAACAGTTTTTATTTTATTTTTATTATAATGTGGATATAAACGAAGTAACAGTAAATAAACTAATATGTTGTACTTTTTTTCATTGTAAAACATCATTGATCTTGAGAACATAATGTTTTTTGGAGATTCTCAAGCAGAATAATGAATATACATTTAATACTTAGTCATTGTTAGAAACAAAAAGAATGCTATCCTTCTAGAAATATACTATTAGTGAGATGTCTCTATTCAAGATTCTTCTAGAATATACCATCGTGAGGTGTCCTATTAACTGTCACTATCAGAGTATTTTGTTATATTTTGTGAGTGCTTCTCCAATATATATGAAATGGATTGGGTGAGGGCTAAATAATATGAAACGGCTCCTCCCTTTCTTATTTTCTTATTATTTGTGTCACCTTAGTTTCATTAACTTAGTATCATAGCAGGGGAGTTGAATTGGTCACTTAAATCTGATTCTTTTCATTTCATACTTCTGTATTCTTCTTTTCAATTTTATAATTGCCTATATTTTTGGATTGCTTTGTCTAGTTAATTTTTGGATGAATGCTGTTTTGAATGATGTTGATAGCATATGAAGACGTCGGAATGCATTGTTGTCTTCATCACCATTATTATCATTGCTGTTGAGGTTTGGTAGTGAACCAGCAAAACCATGTCCTTGATTGCTGTGTTTGTTGTTTCTTGATGTTTAGGATGGCGAATAGTTGATCGGTTGTTTGTGTGGATTGCTAGTAAATTTGTGGAGGTTTATGGTGGTTTTTGGCACTGTTCTGGTAATTCTTTATGAGACTGGGTGCACGTCTGTGTGTTTTGGTCGTAAATGACCCATTTCTATGTTGGCACGGTGGTTGTCAGAAGTTTTTGAGTCACTGGTGTCAGTGGTGTCATTGCTTGCTAGAGTTAGCAGGAAAGACGACCCTTGTTTGGTTTTTGGTATTGGTTTTTCCCTATTATAAATAAGGGATAGCACAACCTTTTGTTTGGGTGTCTGGAGTGTTTTGCAGTTGTTTGGGCTTGAGCGAAACTATTTGGGCTTGGGCTCAAAGTTATATCTTTTTGGGTTTTGGGCTCAGCATTTCAAGAACCAAAACCCCACTTCCAACCCAAGACCAGGACTAGTTCCAACTTGAGACACCCTAGATCCATGCCCCAAAACCTAATTTTGACGGGCATTCACTCGGGTCAACCCAAAGCTGAAACCTAGTTCCCTTTCAGGTTGACCTGATTTGATTGGTTTTTAACCAATACAAACCAAAGGGGATAAAATTTAGATTCCATTTTTGAGATATTTTACTTTAGGGTCTGTTTGGTTGGGAGGATGGAAAAGTGGGAGTATAGAAAATGGAGAGAGGATGGAAAAGTAGGAGAATAGAAAAGATCTTAGTTCAAAAAAAGAAAAAAAAGAAAAGGATTTTAGTTTCTCTCATTTGTGTTTGGTTGGGAGGGTGGAAAAGTGAAGAGATGGAAATTTTTTTTATTTGGTTGAAAATAAAGTTTGTATAAATTTACTATTATATCTTTATTAAATAAAACAAAAAGTAACACATTATATTTTAAAAAAAATTGTGTATAGATGGACACTAAAGTAAAAAAAAAAAATAGCATAAGAAATTAACCCAAAACGATTTTCTTAAATAAAAAAAACAAAAACAAAAACTAACCAAAATTAATGAGAAAATAAACATATGAGCACCCAAAAAAAAAAAAAAAAAAAAAAAAACAAAAACAAAAACAAAAAGAAGAAGAAAGCTACACGTCTAGAAAAAATCAAAGAAAAAAAAGAAAAGAAGCCAACACGTTAATAATAGAGAGAGAAAAAACAAAGGAAAAAGGAAGAAGAAAAAAGGAAGCTAGCACATTAGTAACAGAGAGAAAAAATCAAAGGAAAAAAAATAAAAAAAAAAGAAGATAAAAGGAAGATAGCATAGTAATAGGGAAAGAAAATATCAAAGGAAAAAAAAAAAAGAAGAAAAAAAAAAGAAAAATGAAAAAAAAGAGGCTAACATGTTGGAGACTTGGAAGGTGAATTCCAACATGAGGGGTATTTTTGGAAGCTCATTGCTTCCTCTCTTAGTTTTCTCCCGATTCGGGAGAGAACTTTTTGGTGGGTCCGGGGAGAAAACACCTGACCCCCACAATTTATTTTCCTTTCTCCCCACCCAACCAAACACATTTCAAAAAAATTTTCCTTCCTATTTTCTCACCAAAGTTTTTCATTTATCCTATTTCACCTCCAAACAAACAAACAAACCGTTAAGTTCTTCATTTAAATTTAACCACATGACTGTATTGACTAGACTAATGCAGTACAAATATTGACTGCTTGTTATCTCATCCATAGGATGTTTTGTACCATTCTTGATGGAGTGTCTCCTCACTCCATTTTATTTCCTTCTTCTACAGTCTTCCATGTTTTCCTAAAGTTTTTGAATGTGTTTGTTATGTTTTTCCACGGTCGTATTTCTCTAGAGCTAGTTTAAACATCAATTTGAATCTCCTTCACCTTCTATCCCTTTTATGACTCCAAGTTCCTTATCTTCCATGCCTATTTGTGTACCTTTCCCTAAGTTGCATCAGATGGCCCCAACTCAATTGCAAGTATATAAATGTCCATGGGCAACCGCTCCAGTGTCCCTCCATCAAGCTAGTTTCATGAAGTTATCATGGATTTTGGTCTTCACCATTGTTATTCGGATCATTTAGTTTTCCATTTACACTGATGTTGAATATATACCAGCTGTTTATGTGGATCACAAGGTAATTACTACGAATGATTTGAAGGCATCACTAGATTGAAACAATTCTTACAACAATACATTCACACAAAAGATCTTGACAAACACTGGGATGTAGTCCTGGATTTGGTGAAGAAACCAGTATTGACAATATACTAATGTGATTAAATTTGTAACTCAAGTAGATTAGATGAGGGTTGCAATAACACAGTGTTTGTGATGTACTGAAATTTTTAAATTTCATTTTGAATTAATAAAATTGTTTTTATATTAGTGAAAATCAAACGAGGTCCATCTAAGAGTCGCAGTGCATCACTGTAATTATAATAATTCTCATCAATGTGATGCAGTGGAAATTTCATCCCATTGGGATTAGGAAATAAGGAGCACATTTGTTAACACATCTCACAACATATCCCTTTCCTTTTGTCCCTCCCTTCTTCCATACATTATTGGCTGGATAAGATAGTATGAGCCTAGGTGGAAAGTAACCTTCCCCTCCCTCTTCCCTTCCCATCTTCTCTTGTACTAAATAGTGGAATACTTTGATTAACTTTTCCTAGTCTCTCCAAATCTTTCCTACTAAATGGACAATAACAAAAGGAACAGTCATTAAACATAATGTTTCACAACCTCTTGATATGGTGATTAAATATTTTCATTGTCATAAATGAATTCAGAAGATTAGATTGGCTAGTATCTTCTTAGCTTGAGTCAAGTGATGGTTCAGTGGGAATGGTAGCCTTTGCGGTATTCTGTCTATGGTTCGAACCCACCTCCTCCTCCCCTGCTTACCTAAAATGAAGTCTCCCTAGCTTCTTCATATTTTTAAAACTAGCTTTATTCTACAGGAAATGGACCACCAGATTGAGCTTTATTGGCAGTTGCATGGTGAAGCATTATTTGCTTTGCCTTTGAAACAAATTATTATCATCAACACTTATTTCTAAACACTAGGATGACATTAACCACCATACATGTTAGGTGCCACTCCATCCAACCCAAGGTAGTGAACTTTTCCATTTGAAATGGTGATATGACTGCCCTACACTCCTATGAAGCACGGGTGCGTTTCCGGATTCGGCTGCAGGTGCGGGTGCGGGTGCGGTGGGGTGCGGCGATTAAAAAATTATTAAAAATATTTTATTTATATTTTCTATATATTTTTACTATTAAAATATTCTTAAAAAATACATTACTATGCCTTGATTCACAAAACAAAGAAAGAAGAAGGCAAGAAACACAAAACAAAACCCAAAACAAAAACGAAAACACAAAAGAAGCAACAAATATTTAGAATAAAATTGAGGAAGGACAGATTTAGATGTTTGGGCCTCATTCAAAGCTGATTTCGACTATTCCGGCAGGATTCAAGCCCGATTTCGGCCTGATTCTGGCCGAATCTGCCCAGTTTGGCATGAATCGACACGAATCCAAGCCAAGTCGGCGCGAATCTGTGAAAAAAAAAAAAAAAAAAAAAAAAAGCTTAGATGCAGCACCGACGTGCGGGCAACCGCGACGGACGCCGCACCCGCATCGGGCTGCGTCGGACACCGATGCGGCACCCTCCCAGCCGCGTCCGTGCTTCATAGCTACACTCTAGAACTCTAAATGATGCCAATAACATCTCAATTCTCATCTCAAGTTTAACTCAAAGTGATAAGATTGGAGAGTTCATCTAAGTTGAATTACATGGATGCCTAAGCAAAAAAAACTTTTGAGAAGGAAAGATACTACTTGTGTGCACAATGTTTATATTCAACAATATCAACATGAAAAAGCCCTGCAAACCAGTGAAGGATATGACAGAAATTGGTCATAGCTCATAAGCTATGTTGATGAAGACAAAAGCTGGAGCCCATGGAATATATTCTTGAGAGTGGCTGTTCTTGCCCGTGTTGAAAAATGTTTGTATTGGTCTAGGGGATTTGTATTTTAATCAGAATGTTTCACATGTTTGCCAACATAACGAGGAATTTTATTGGCTGTTTAATCTGCATCTATTGTATTAAATTTAATTGTTTTGTTTGCATCTGTTTATGAATTCCCATTTATCCTTTATTCTTCACATATCAACAAATTTTATATTATCCCTTGGATGTTTGAAACCAACAAAATACATGACATATTGTGGATATAGAAGAGAAATAAGAACATTGAAATATAGTTTTCTTATTGTTGGTTTTGTTGCTCTTGTGAACTCTTGGAACAGACCATGAAAAAAATCCCAGTATATATAATATATGATTCCTCAATTAATGCAGGAAAACTTGTGGAGGAAAAGAGTGGTTCATAGACGGTTACCTTGGACGTCCGAAGCAGGATTGGATGGCTGGTGTTGTCCTCTTTTGCTTTGCTGTAACGCCCAATAACAGATTTTAAGCTGACAAAAATAGGCACCATCATTATGTTATATATTTTTAATAAAAAAATCATTAATATTTTACGCATATGGCTCTCAATTCTCTCATTGCTTATTGGTTTACAAACATTTTTTTTTTTTTTTTGGTGAGATACATAAAACATGGGTAATGTTTTTATTTTATTTTATTTTTGATAATACAGCATTGGTAATGTTAAAATGGAGAGACTTGTATGGTATATATCCTACACATCGTCATTCTTAATGAGAGAGAAAAAGAAAAAAAAAGAGTTTTTGTTTGGGGGGGGGGGGTGGGGGGTGTGGGGTGGGAATGGTTTGACACTATGTAATTAATGCAAATAGTTTAGTAAGTATTGTTATTAACATCAATTTGGGTACACTTTTAGTTACTCAACTATGGTGAACCGAAAAAGGGAAAATAACATTAAAAACAAAAAATAAATAAATGACAACAAAGAAGATTCTAGGTATAATGTATTTTGATTTAGCCACGTGAGTTTGGGTTAAATTTTAACCTATTTCTAGACTCTGCAAACAATTAGTGATTGTCATAGGTGTAGATAGAGTTGATAATATTGAATGTTAGATTATTATGTTTCTTATTGATAAATTACACATGCATCTAATAGGTTTTGATCTTACAAAGTAAGGAGTTGTCATTTTAGCTAGAGTTTATTTGCTTATTTCAATTTTGAAAGCAATATTTTTCTTTTTGAGTACAAGCAAGATGTATTTGACTAAATAATGAAAAGTAAGCTTGATAAGTGCATGATGATAAAATCATTCTTTATAATAGATTAGGACGACTCTAAATATCAGAATTGGTAAGATCAAATGGAATAGATGAAAAAGATTCATTATTCTTATAAGGTTAAGTTTCGAAGTTGATATTTAATACAATGAAAAGATTTAAGTTGACTGACTCTAAACGACCAGGAGAAATTAAAGGCTAAAGACAAAATAATAAGGTGTGACCTAATCTAGAGTTTCATAGATATAGGGACTCAGAAAACAATAGGTGTAGTATTAGAAGCAAAGAGTAGATGAGAAGAAAAAGTTAAAACAAACATTCTGCTTTCAGGCTTACCCCAATGGTTTTCCTTGTGTGAGAATCCTACAACTATATTGATAAAAGAAGAGATTAAGTCAAAAGTTCACATAATTAACCTACATATAATAAGTTATGAATAAGATTAAGAACAAGAAAAGTGTCAGGAAGTGGCATTTGAGGCGTAGTGATAGATTTAGAATGAGTGATAGACATAGTAATTGTTGGTAGTGTGATTTTAATGAATATGAGAGGCAACATATTTTTGTGAGAAAAAGAAAAAAGATTTCAAGTCATACGGTTACAACACACAAAATTAATGAGCTAAAGGGAATTATCTATTCTGGTTGAAAGAATGGAAAAATAATGAATATTATGGAAAGATACAGCTTGAAGAGTGCCTCTAGATCAGTAGTAATGAATGTAACAAATGTCTCTATAAGGCCTAAAGGGACAATAGACAGAGGATGTAGTAGGAGAAGGTGTAGTAGTGGCTTTAGAGCATCAGGAATTAACATAGGTCTGCTTCCAACAATTTTGAATAATATGTCCCTTCTTTTATAGTAATGATGGTAGATAGCAGAATTGTTAAGATCAAAGGATCTGTCACAGGTAGGAATTCGATCAGCTAAGAATGTGCCAAAAAATCCTTTGCTGTAGAAAACAATGAGGATGGAACAATCAAAACAAAGTCATAGTGATGTGTATTGATTTTATTTATTTATTTTTTTTTTGGCTTGTTTCTTCGAATACAACTTCTTAATTGCACTATCAAGTGTGGAAAGTGTAGCACCATGTTAGACAGTAAGCATCATGATATTGGAGGAATCTCTTGCTATCCTTGGAACTATCCCATTCTAGCTCAGATAAGTGAATTCATTCCAAACAAATGTTTTTTTTTTTTTTGGGATAATTTTATAGTTGGGGGTGGGAGGATTTGAACCCTAGACGTCGCTATTGGAAACATCAAGATGTGCTAGTTTAAATACAAGAATCTTGGCAGTAAAGTGGTCCCAAGCATCAGACATTTGTGAATGAATCTAAACAATAAATTAATCTTTTTGTTTTCACATATGATAGTGAGTGGTCATGTATTGATGTTGATGAGCAAGACAAGTTGTCTGATAGTGTTGTACCAAGAAGTTCCATGTTTCATGTGCAGTCTTGAATTATTGAAGCAACCCTTTAATTGATGGAGTGCATGTGTTAAGAAATCAGGTGATAATCTTATGAGTGTCACTATGCCAATATCATAACATTTGTTTAACCCAATTTGTGTTTTACCATCTAATATGACTGTTTGAGTAACTTTCACAGTGACATATATCCATACGGGATACCTTTTGATGAAACTTCTCGTAGCATAAATCCATTAACTATAATGGTATATGTCGTGAATCGATGAAATTGGGTGTCTTACATTGTTTTGATGCATGTTAATTGTTTTGATGTAACGGACTGCAAATTCAGATTCAACTTGAAAAATCGAGTGGGAGTGTATTTGATTTGATGAGAAATGGGCTCCAAAAAATGGGGGTAAACACTCTAGAGATTGAGGATTTGTTGTCTGGTTGATTTTGTTGAAAAATGCTTGGAGAAGATATATGATGGTAGCGGTTGATTAAGTTTTGTAGTGGTTTAGTGACACTGATGCCAAGGGATTTTGTATGTGGAAGTAGCAGGGTCAACATTATAGATAAGAGAGACAATGCTAGTGAAGTGAATCTTAAAAACACAAGATGCTATCAATGACATAATCTTATAGAGACACTATCAATAGTGAGGAAAGTGCTTGGAGAGGTGGCTCTCGTACCATGTAAGAATATAGAAGTACTTAATTGGATTCTATTTGTAATAATGAACAACCACTACTTATCCTACAAGTTTAGTCTTATAACAAGTTTAGACCTTAATAGGTCCATATAAGCATTAAAAGTCGATTTATTAACTTCTTAATTGCTATATAGACTTTTACACTTTGTGTCATTGTAAAATGTTTTGCATAAAATATTTTCAGCATTTTCAAGTATTTTTTCATTGTAAAATCTTGGGCAAACATGAAAGTGATTTCTATTAATAGGAAGACTCTTTGCAAAAACTAGTAAAATGTTTTACCAATTTTTTTTTAGTAAAACATTTTACAAAAATAGAAAAGCAACCTTATATTTCTCTTACACTAGTTTCTCTCCTTTCTTTCTTCACACACCTTAGCTATCATGGTTGAAATGCTCAAGTACCACCATTGCCACTCGCCTCCACTGGTGGCTCCTCATCAGCCACACTAACCTCTTCTTGGACCAATTCACATAAGCCCCTTTATCTCTCTCTCTCTCTCTCTCTATCTCCTATTGAGTCAAAACCATCCATGGTTGATTTAGCCTAGGCTCCACCTTGAACCACCATTCATAGCTCACACCACCTCCTATCTCTACTCGATTCGATTGAGTCTCAAACCTCTCTCTCTCTCTCTCTCTCTCTCTCTCTCTCGTAAAAGCCTTAAGGGTGAGAGATTTCAAGCACTGCCTCAAATTAGTCATTGTCGTCATCTTCGACTGTCAATGTTTGTTTGCGATTGACGCTGGCAAGCACAGTGGCATTTTGTTCGACATAGGCTCAGATTGTTATGAGATCCAATGGGTTTATGAGTGGAAGTTGATTGATATCGAACTGATGGGTTTGTGGATGGATTTGGTCTAAAATGTGCCTATAATAGTGTTTTGTGGGTGGATTCGATCAGTATTCCATTGATTTGGTGGGTTATGCATGGTGCTGGATTGGGTTGTGAAATAAGAAAACGTTTTCATTTTAACACTAACACTTGAAAAAAGGGAAAAAGCATCGCAAAGTTTAATTTAAATTAATTCTCAATATTTATCTTCTATTTTTTCTCTATTAACTAAAATTGTCAAATACACTAAGTAAAAGAACACTTTAGGGCATGTTTATTTTAGTTTAAAATGTTAATTAGTTTCTTTCACCCTCGGCTTACCTACATTTTCTTAAACTCTCTTTTTAAAAAGTATAATTATATTTTAACATAAATTATATTTCATATCAAGCGACTATTGATTTAAAGCATTCTCGAATTTCCATCTCACGAATCTCCTGTAACAATAAAATGAATTGAGATCCATCTCCAAGGTATATTATGAAGTAATTAACTTAAGGTCTGTTAAGGACATATTTTATGTAATTGGCTAATCTTTTGACAAAATGCACTTTACTTGTAATTAGGTGGATCTAGGATGGGTTTAGTACTTCAAGAAACATGTTGTTCAAGCCAAGTATTAAAACCATGAAGATTGGACCAAGAAACAAGTGAAGAAAAGCTATTCATTAAAGCTCGACAGTTACCTTGACAGATACCTCGATAGAAACAGTATCTATCGAGATTTAAGAACGAAGCTCGACAGAAGCTGAATTCGTCGAGATCTACGAAATCAAAATTTTCAGATCTAATTTTTGGCCTTAGCTGACATGTATGTGTAGGGTTTCTTTTCTCACAACCCTAAACATATATAAGACTTATTTTAAAGGCCGTCATACACATAGAACACATGGAGAACACATGCAGAAAGTGATCTAGTGCCTTATTCTCTCTGCAAGAAGTTATTGTGTCTTTTGCGCCTTAGGGTTTTGTAACCAAGTACTTCTTAATCTCTATTGTTGATGAAGTGGAGAATTTTGCTGCCAACAACATCTTCAAATTGCTGGAGTTAGTCACGTACTGGGATCCGTGCAAAAGGGTGGCGTTTATATATTGAAGAGTTTAGAAGTTTTGAAGCGGTAGAAGGTTTCTGCTATAAGTTCATCTACAGGAATTGTAGACTCTAGGGACAATGGTTTTATACTAGATCTGAAACTTCTCTCTACTATAGTGAATTGCTTTTCGGGAAGGTTTTCCCTCAGATTTTTTTACTATGAAACTAGTTTGTTTCATTGATTTTCCTAGGTCATCATATCATGACATGATATTGATGTTTGTCTGTTTTAACAAGGTTTATTCATAATAAATTTAATTAACAATTTGACTTTAAAACTTATTAATTCTATCAAATGGGGTCTAAATTTCCCAACAAGTGGTATTAGAGCGAGTACACTTTGATTGGATTAATTTCCTGAGTGTAATCCTTGATCCCCGTTGTCATGGATCGTGGACAATCTTTTTTGATTCCTCCTTTATTTGATGATACTAATTATGCGTATTGGAAAGTTCGTATGAAAGGTTTTTGCAGGCTCTAGGTGAAAAAGTATGGCAAGCTGTTGAAGTTGGCTAGATTAAGCCAAAAGAAGCGCCGGTGGATTGGGATGAAGCAACAATCAAAGCGGAAAATTTCAACAGTAAGGCCTTGAATGCTTTGTTTTGTGGGGTGATCAGTGAGGAATTTAAGAAAATATCATCCATGAAAGTTGCTAAGAAAGCATGGACTATTCTTGAGACCACTTATGAAGGTACCAAGGCAGTAAAGACTGTGAAAGTTCAAAAACTCACTAGTAGTTTTGAAGAAATAAGGATGGAGGAGGATGAGACTGTTGATGAGTTCTATGCTAAACTCAAGGATATTGTGATTTCTGCCTTCAACCTTAGAGAATTTATAGTAGAATCCAAAATTGTTAGGAAAATCCTTAGGTCCTTACCTGAAAGATTCTATGCCAAGATCACTGTCATTGAAGAAGTGAAGGACATTGATTAAATTCCTTTGACTAAGCTTTTAGGGAACTTTCAAACCTATGAGATGGGATTAGGTTTAATGGGAAAATGTGGAAAAAGTAGAAACTTGGCTCTTAAGGGTATAAAGGAAGAGATTGATGACTCTGAAGATGAAGATGAAGATGATGATGAGGATGCGGATCTAACCTTCATAGCTAATGAGATTATCAAACTTCTTCAATATAGGAAAAATGATAAGGACAAACCTCTTAGGAAATCTAAATTCTCTAGGAAAGGTAAGAGTGAAAAACCCTTCATCCAGTGCCATGAGTGCAAAGATTTTGGTCAAATGAAGGTTTTGGTCATATGAGGATAGAGTGTCTAAACTATCTTATGAAGGAAAATACCAAGAATTCAAAAGGTAAAGGGTTGGTTGCTACCTTGAGTGATACTGAGAATGACTCTTCTGACGAGTATGTGGATGAATGTGATCCTTTATGCCTTTTGTTGCCACAACCGATAAGGTGATTATGAAGAGTGCTAGTGACAATGAGGATTCTTCTGATGATGAAGTACCCAAGAAGTTGACATTTCAGGAAGCCTATGATAAGCTATACACTGAATTTATAAAATCTAAAAAGACTTCTCATCTTTATAGAAAAGAGCTTAATAAGGTAAAAACTGAAAAGGCTGAACTGTTAGTCAAACTAGATGAGATTACAAGGTTAGTTGAGGCTCTTGTTGTGGAGATCATCTCATTAGAAGAGAAGGTCAAGAATCTCGAAGTTGAGTTTAGTCAAGCTAGAACTCAAATAGAAAGGATGTCTAGTGCAAAGCTTGATGAAGTATTGAGTGCTCAAACGTCTAGTTCTAATAAGATTGGCTTAGGATATGATGTTTCCTCCAGGCTCTCCTCTTCCACGGCTTCTGGATTAAAAATTGTCTTTGTGTTCCAATTTGAGAAAGGTGATAAGGTATGAAATCCATATCTGATTTGTCTAATTCTAAATCATTTGTTAGATCTCACTCTAGGAAGTCTAGTAGTCCTAAAACTACTTATGTTTGTCACCATTGTGGTGTTTCTAGACACATTCGTCCTAATTGCTTCAAGTTGTATCCTCAAAGCAAGTGCCTAAATGGTCACAAGTTTCCTCTCAAGGAACTACACCTTTGTTTGGAGAGTTATTAAAAGTCTCGAGCTTTTTAACTCAATTTCAGGACAATTCTAATTCTTCTATGTCCTTTAGTAGACATATTAGGACACATGCCTTTTATCTTCACGGCCAAAGACTCGTATTGTGTGGGTGAGAAAGGAGCCTAAGACTTAATTGTCTTTTCTGTTGTCCTCTACTTTAATTCTTTCTATCTAAAGTAGGACTTTTTTGCTTGATTTCTTATCTGCTTTTGGAATCTCGCTTTCATGCATTTGCATATTTCTTTCATGCTTTCATGTTGTTTGTCTATTTTTGTTTGGTTATTTAATCTTTATTTTGTTTGTTTTTCAAAATAAAAAGAGAAAAATTAGAAAAAAAATACAAAAACAGTATGTGTTTATGTATGTTGGTACTTGCGTACCTTTGATGGCCATTGAAACAAAGTTTCTAAACTTTGTATCTCTTGTAGCTTAGATGAGCATCTCAATGCACAACTAAGCAAGTGAGCTTTATGGCTCGTGGTTGTGATGAGTACAATTAAGATTGTCTCTTATATCTCATACTCATATCACTTTTTTTTACGGGAAGAACTAGAAAATCCTAAGAGAAAGACATAAATAACCATCTCACCACTAAAGTCCGCCAATCATGTATAACATCTGTATGCTTCGGCAGAGCAAAATTGAGATGTTTAAGCTTACATAATTGGGTATTTTCTTCTCTCTCTCTCTTATATGCCCATGCATGCTATGCTTAAATAGAAAAATATGCAAAGAATAAAAGCAAAAAGATCAAAATGCTTTTAATATGGTTGCAAGCGTGTTTCTAGGAGACGTGAGAGTTATAGGATTTATCTCGAAGGTGATAGTCCTTCTTAAACAATTATGATTGTGTGTGAGTGTATTTGATTCTCTCTAGTCTCAAATCTTCATAATATGAGACACTTATGCACTCTTACTATGTTTTCACACACAACACGTAAATTCTTTTCTACTCTTGATACATGTGCAGGTACAATGTGATTTGGCCATCACAAGGGATACATGTGTTAATATATACTTGCTAAACTGTCTTAACTTGTTTTTGAAATATAAAATTGGTTAGACTTGTTTAGTGTGTTTTGGATCTATGAATGCCTTGCATATATGTTGAGAGATGTTTTGAGAACTTAATATGTTGATTGGATCTATGGTTGAGTAGCCATCTTGTTGAGTAACCTCTTTTCTGCATCCTCGATAGCTTCTCGACAGAATCTCGACAGATACTTCTTCTATCGAGATTTCTAGGTTTGACCTCGATAGTTTCTTGACAGATAGGTCGATCCATCGAGCCAAAATCTTGTGCTCTCTGTTTGCTCGACACATCCTCAATAGATCCTCAATCCATCGAGGTTGGCTTCTGCTCGATAGCAGCTCGACAGCTTATCGATCTGTCGAGACCCTCTTACATGCATTGTTTTTCACATGTTTTTGCATCTTTCTATTATCTTGTCATCCATAGCATCTTGTTTCATTACATTCATGCATTTTTATGGATTCCTTTTGCCCCCTTGATCAGATTTGATCATCTTTATGTTTCTCGAGTGAAGTTTTATAGCTTCTTGTACCCTTTGTCAATCATGACAAAAAGGGGGAGAAAATGTGGTTTCTTTTTAAGATTTGACATGTTAGGGGGAGAAATACATGCCTTTGTAAGAGGGAGTTTTGTTTCATCTTGTTAGGGGGAGTGTTTACCTCGTTGTTTTAGGAGCTTCTTTTAGCTTCTTGTACACCGGTCTTGTGACCATTTTTACATACATTGTGCTTATCTTTGATATATATATATATATATATATGAAGTATGCTTTCTTCACCTATCTTCGCATGTGTTGTTTCTTTTCTATCTTTATACACATGTTTCTTTATGTATGCAATCTTTATTTCTGTTTCACACATGGTGCCTTAATGAGTTTTGTTTAAGTGTTTCAGAAAGATAGGTTGTGAAAGTCTATCTTGCTATGGACTCTCTTCTTGCAAATTTTTTCAAGACTTTGTAGTATAGATAGATTTATTTTGTAATACAACAAGTGGTTATGAGTTGAGTGATTTAAGACTTCTCTCATAATTATTTGTTTTGTTGTTGTTTTGTAACGGATTGCCAAAGGGAGAGATTGTTAAGGACATATTTTATGTAATTAGTTAATCCTTTGACAAAATGCACTTTACTTGTAATTGGGTAGATCGAAGATGGGTTTAGTACTTCAAGAAACATGTTATTCAAGCCAAGTATTAAAGCCATGAAGATTGGACCAAGAAACAAGTGAAGAAAAACTGTTCATTAAAACTTGATAGATACCTCGATAGAAACAGTATCTATCGAGATTTAAGAACAAAACTCGACAGAAGCTGAATCTGTCGAGATCTACGAAATCAGAATTTTCAAATTTGATTTTTGGCCCTAGCTGACATGTATGTGTAGGGTTTCTTTTCTCACAACTCTAGACATATATAAGACTTATTTTAAAGGCCGTCATACGCGCAGAACACATGGAGAATACATGCAGAAAGTGACCTAGTGCCTTATTCTCTCTGTAAGAAGTTACTGCGTCTTTTGCGCCTTAGGGTTTTGTAACCAAGTACTTCTTAATCTTCATTGTTGATGAAATGAAGAATTTTGCAGCTAACAAAATCTTCAAGTTGTTGGAGTTAGTCACGTACTGGGATCCGTGCAAAAGGGTGGCGTTCATATATTGAAGAGTTTAGAGGTTCTGAAGCGGTAGAAGGTTTCTGCTGTAAGTTTATCTACGGGGATTGTAGAGTCTAGGGACAAAGGTTTTGTACTAGATCGGAAACTTCTCTTTACTATAGTGAATTGCTTTTCGAGAAAGTTTTCCCCCAGGTTTTTTATTGTGAAACTAGTTTGTTTCATTGGTTTTCCTGTGTCATTATATCTTGTCTTATTCATTATTTCGCTGTGCATGATATTGACATGATATTGATGTTTGTCTGTTTTAACAAGGTTTATTCATAATAAATCTAATTAACAATTTGAGTTTAAAACTTGTTAACTCTATTAATCGGGGTCTAAATTTCCCAACAAGGTCTAATACCAAATTGATGTAACCGTAGAAATGGCACTAATCAAATTAAGCAATGGAATAGAGAGTTAGAAAAAAAAAATTTATTTCGTTAAAAGTCAATTTTGATCAATATGTGGTTTACTTACAATGGAGGGGAGGACAAGAAAGAAGAATATGAAAATAGTTAAGGAGTGCAAAAGTACAGTTATGGGAAAATTTGATATAATAATAATTGTATCCTATATATAAATCACACCCTTTGTAGAGATGATATTCCATAGAAAAAGATTAATGTCAAAAATCCAAATTACACCCTTTAATTGTTAAAGGGTGTGTTCATGCCTCGTTGTTGTTTTTTTTTTTTTTTTTAATGAGTTTCAAGCCCATACCATAAAGACCTTAAAAGATCCAAGGGAAGTCGATTGCATTTGACTAAATGATGGCAACAAATGGCCTAGAGCATAAAACTTACCTCTCCAAGGACTGATTGAGAGCTTGCTATCCCAAGCAAGTAAAATCAAATCTAGAAAAGTGTATACCATGGCAATGAATGAGCACCTACAACTGCTATAAAAAAAAAAGGCACAACTCAATCGGAATGACAACCCCTAAAAGCTTCAAGCTCCAATCTAAGATCATCAACAATGACCCATAATAATCAACATCTCATCCTCCATCAAAGCTCAAAACCACTTTGCTAAGCACCCATCAAGCTTTTAAAACCATCTGAGCTTGGTAGTCAAATGGCATGCATAATTCAAACTGGCTGGTCCACCACTCGCCTGAACTCGAAGCTCTCTAACCCAATAATTGCCCGATCCAAGTGGTGGTTCGGTCGGCCATGGGTCACTGGCGCCAAGACTCGATACTATCGGTTTGAGTTGCAGTTTGGCTATCTAAGAAACCAACAAACCTGACCCGCCTGATGATTGTTCTCTCTTTGTCACAAATCGTGAGTTTCAGCCAAAAATCCGGTAAGCCAAAACTCAAACTCCTTCGATATAAGGAGATCTCAGCCAGATCTCAGCAGATCCAGCTAGATCTTGGCCAGATTGGAGGAATATCGGCCAGATCTTGATAGATCCAACCAAATCTGATGAGATTCGACAAGATTTCGACTGGCAAGATTTCGATCCTTGTATCAAACTCGAAATCGACCAATACTCACTCGGAACCAATAATGCCTAATCTGGCTGATCTGAAGCTCCATTCAGGTAAGTTACGGGTTTCCCCACTTGAAGTGGTTGGGTTGAGTTCGGGTTAGGCACAAACTTAATCCGTGGACAACCCTAATTCAAACCTAGTCTCTACCATAAAACCCACTCACCTATGAGATTTCTTTCAAGTATGAGAAGAGCCTTACTCACTATTGAGTTTTGTCCAATGGCTGTCTTTTGGTCAATTTCAAGCCTAGCAAATTTTGATTTCTTTTGATAAACCTTTAGTCTTGGGGGTTAGAGCCAAGTTCTTAGCATCCATAATCGTGAAACTATCTCTCTCTTCTCTCACTAAACTCTTAGTTTGTGCTTTTTCTTTATGTATAAGTAGGTATTTAGAGCATCCTCATCAAGGATTGCAAAAAATTTAGCATTTACCCTCTCAAATCTCAATTTTATAACATATAACACTCCACTTTACAACATCCGTTCCATCAAAACTTTTATTTTTTTAGCATTTCATTTAAATATTCTTTATTTATCAATTTTTTATTCTTTTTTTATTTTTCCAGTCTCTTTCTCTGAGACTCTCTCCTCTGTCTCTCTTTCACACCTAGCGCCGCCGGCCACCATATCCACCCACCCATTTCACAACCACCATATCTACCCACCATCGCCGCAACCACAAACAACAGCAAAAAAAAAAAAAAAAAAAAAAAAAAACCTCCACATCCAAAGCCACAAAATCAAAAAATCATCCAAATCAAAGAATCACAACATCACAACAAAGACCCAAAACCACCCCCGATCAACCCACAAACCCAGTCACCGAAATCAAGAACCCACCAAAATCAATCAAAACTACTGAAATTAAAACTCACAAATATCAAATTGCAAAATCCACTCACTGAACCACCGCAGAGACCCACCACGAATCACCGTAGAGACCCACAATCCACGAAAAACCACCGCAGCCCAACCACACCCAGCCACACCCAAGACCCACGAACTCGAGATGCAGAGAGAAAGGGAAACAGAGAGACAGAGTGAAAATGAAAGAAAGATTAAGAAGGAGTGGATGGAGAGCACGAGAGAGACAGTGAAAAGGAAAGGAGTGGACGGAGAGCACGAGATCGGCGGCGGCATGTGGGTATGGAGATAGCACAAAGATTGGAGGGTAATCGGATCAGACAGTGGGGATGGAGATAACGGCGATGATGATGATGAGGAGAGAGCATGTGGGTTTGGAGAATAACGGCAGTTTGGCGAGCTATGGAGGGCTTGCCTGAGAGAGAGACACCAGAAGGAGAGAGGAACGGAGAGCACGAGAGAGAGTGACAGAGGAGAAGTGAGAGAGGAGAGAGAAGAGACTTGAGACAACACGGAAGAGAGAGAGAAAGAAATTAATAAAAAATTATAACATAGTGCTACAATGCGGTCTTATTTTTGAGACCGCACTGTAGCAGTATTGCAAAACTTTTGGCATATACAATCTTTGATGGAGCACGTTTTTGGGCCAGAAATGCTAAAAAATAGCATCTTTTAGCATATAGCATGTTTAATGGGAATGCTCTTATGGACTTTGAATTGCCATTTTGTGTGTTTGTGTATACATATATCCCTTAAATGGCAATAGGGTATCCATTGTCATCTATAAAACTATCACCCTTCACACATGTGATGCGGCATTGTTTTATTGTACTTAATAGCAGTTTTATATATGAAAATTGACGGAAAGATTAACTTAACATAAATGTCAAAATTAAGGACTATAATACAACAACTAAAAAAAAATTAGAGAAGAAAATGATCATTTTTCTCAAACTTAAAGAGTATAATTTAAATTTTGGCCTGAAATTAACTATCAACCATGCATACGGAATTTTCATGATTATGCATTCTTTTAAAAATAACACTATTTTTGAACAAATGCAACTAAATTAATTTAGCAACTCCGAGGAGATCATTACATTTTAGGAATAATGGCTTCATACAGAAAGAATATGGGATCATTGCATTTCTCGTATCCTATATATATGTATGTGTGGTGTTTTACTTCAATTCTTTTACATTCTCTTATTTTTCACCACAAAAATAACATGCCCATTTTTTCCATTTTCCACCCCCATTTTTGCGAAAGTAATAACTTTTCTCTTTAAAAGCTTATGTAACTATATTACAGAAAGGCAAATAGCATATGAAGGCACCATATAATTCATATACTTTTTATATCTAAATGTTCGATAAATAAGTAATGAAAAAAAAAAATGAAAGTTTCTTTTTCTAATGTATTAATTATTCATTTCATTAACAAGATATAAACAATTTTTTCAGTCTAAAACCGTACCATATTGTGTGACTATATAAAACCTTTCTCAACCAAAAACAGTTTACATATGCATTAATGAAACATGTAAAATCTTCTTAAGTACACAGGCGAGTATGATGATAAAATTGGTATCCACCTAAAAAATTCAAAAGAACAGGTATTAAACGAAAGGAATGACTATTATTGTTTAATGATTCATTCATTCATCATCATGGATTCCAATCGAACTAGAGTACTATGGAGCTACATGTGGTGAATTGTGACAGGTAACAGCGGCGATGATGATATAGATATATAATTGTATTTCAGAGATTGGAATGAGATGATGGATTGATATGGGAAGTTATGAAAACAATGGTTGGACAATTGTGGTAGGTGTAGTGACAACAACTATGCGTTAGAGCAAGATTTTAAAGCAGCTCAAGCTATTTCTTTATAAAATAAAATAAAGAGTAATATTATGGGGAGCTTTTCTAATATCTAAAAACTATTGTGGATGTCCATTGATTTAACTCATTATGATTTTTTGGAACAAGAAAGAAGAAACCTAAGATTAATTCCTGTTTGTACTAGGATAACGAAGCTTAAGAGAAGTTTGATAATAGTGAGATGATGATTCAGAGGTGGAAGTAGTGCTGATGATATTGATGACAAGCTTTGGTAGGCATATGTTGGCAAAGACAACTGATCATCAGATGATAGAGTAGATGAGAGCTGATACTGGGAAGTGTGTCGGCAATTCTTATTGTGTTGGTGCTTTAAAATTAATAGTGATGGTAATGGTTTTGGACAATGGCAACAATCGTGAGCTAAAAGACCAATATAAATTGATGTGATATTGATGGCAATGAGTAATGGTGTGACCAAAACTTTCATTGAGATAGTAATGGAAAGGATTCAAAGAGAAATTGTAGCATGTAAGTCCTCTTCTATTACTTGGCCAAGAATGTAGAAAGCTAATTATTATGTCCATATATATGGATATAGAACAAATTTGTTAGTTCTATGATAATTGCATGAACCCTTGATTTTCAAACATACTACTTGAAGCCTTCTAGACAAGAGGAATCTCTATTTGCTTTTTGTAAATTGCATATGGATTCTCTTCCATGCACATTGTGGAAAGATAATCCTTAATTTAAACTGTTTATCAGTTTTTTGGTTGAAGAATTCTATGGTGAGCACTGAAGATTCTTCCTTTACCAATTTAATAGCAATGTGTTAATTAATACAAAAGAGAGAGAACATTGCATGGAATTATTTGTTATCTGCATTTGAATCAATAAGACACTTCACTACATTGAAAATTTTTTTTCTTCTTTTCGCAAATTTTCTTTTAAATCTTGTTAGAAAATTAAAACTTCACAGAACCAAATACATCCACCATCTTCACCACAATCTGCATTTAGTTCTTCATATTTAACAATTTGTGACTTTGAATCAATGAGTAATCAAGCATAATCTAACACCAAAACCGAAAGGGAGGACACTCTAAATTAATTAACTCCTTAGAAAAGTTAAGGCTCAACCAGCTAAACTTAGTTGAACATTTACTTTCTAATTAATTCCAATATACACTAAGTTACAGTACATCTTAAATCTGACTCTAAGATGACTCATCAATGAACTTGAACAAATTAAGTATCATAAAAATTCAAACATTTACTTTCTTTTTTGAAACAAGACCAAAGATTTTATGGAATAACTAGCATAGAAGAAATGCATGATCAATATTCAAGGACCTTCAAGAGGCAAAGGATAACTTTATGTTAGCGTAATCATTTGTCATTATCCTATATATGATCATCAACTGTAAATAGATGTATTCCAATGTAAATCTAAATGAAACTATTTTGATTAGAAATATTATTATTTGCTTAAAAGCAAAGAGAAAAAGAAAAAAAAAGAGATGGAATACAAGAAACATATACATAATTAAACTTCAATCACATGCATACTCCACATGAACCATTCATAAAGACAAGTGGAGCTTTATTTATTTAGAGCAAGTGAGATAGAAATAAAGGGATTCTCAGCCAAAAAAGAAATAGAAAGAAAGGGATTCCAACCTTGTATTGGCATATTCGTAGAGCTTGCTGGTGCTGGAGAAAATAACGACTCCAACTTCTGCATCACAAAGGATCGAGAGCTCCCTGGCCTTCTTAAGCAACCCATTTCTTCGTTTCGAAAAAGTCACTTGCCTGCTGGTGGAATTGTCAATTCTTCGGATCACTATTTTTCCTCTCCCCATATTCTTCAATCAAAGCGTTTCTCACTTACCTAGATCGCTGGATATCTATATGGGGTTTACAAATAGGTCAAAATATGATCAAAATGATACCCCAATCGGCTAGAAATTTTGAAACCACCCAACAAAAATCAAGGTCAAACCCAAAATTTCCATACAAGAAAGGAATAACAACAACAAAACACAGCGACAAGAATATGAAAGATCAAACCCAAAAAAGAAACTAGAACTAGAAGTAAAAGAAAGCTTACTTAATTTGATCTTAAACGGAGGAAAGAGAGAGAGAGAGAGACTGAGAAAGAAGCTCAAATTCGCCTGAGATGTGCTATCGATGTGATATGTGATGCAAATATCATTCTTTATATGGAAAGCTGAAAGTGGTAACTTTAAGAAATCAGAAGTAAAACCTTTTATTTAAGGAAACAATTACTCCTGTCTTGTAAGTGGTTTCACTGTTCAACCGAAAACCGTTAAGGTTTTTTCTTTGTACAGATCGGACACTAACTGTTACGCACGAGTACCTTAAATAACAGTACTCGCCATTCATTGGGATTGGAGAGACAGAGACAGATTGCAGTGGACAAATGTCAAGCTAGGAGAGCGAGTGTTAAACTCATTACAGTCGAGAGTTTTGGGTGTAGTGGGATTCCTCGTACTTTTAAGGGCCCTGGATTCTTGGGCGTATGTAATAAGAAATAAAGCATAGTGTGAACGCGCCTCTTATCCTATGAATCAGTAACACGTGTTTACGAAAACCAAGGGCGCCTTTCTTCCATTTTGGGGGTGGCATTTGCCACTGGCGTTTAGCTTTATTATTGGATAGAGAAACTTAGAAAGCAATATTTGCCCATATCTTTCTATATTTAACACACACATTTACTCTCTAAGGCAGGTTGCATTTGAGAAATTCTCTCTCCCACAGCTTTATTTATTGATTAAGGAAGGTTGCAAATTACATTTGAGCCACTTTCGTTCCTCTCTACAATTAAACAAAAAAAAGAATTCCCAAAAAAGAAAAACAGTAATGGCAACTTGCTCTATTAAAAAAAACAAGTCAAAACAGTTTATGCACTTCTAAGTTCAACCGAATTGAAAAATGATCATGATTAATTTTGGCTTAAGTGTGAATTCATGAACATATTAAAATTTGACTTAATTTGGCTCGACTTGACTTACTTTTAAGAGAGAAGCTTGAACTCATATTTCAAACTCAAAGGTTGAGTAAAGCTTGAATCAGCTTGAGTCAGCTTACTTAGATGGTTATTATTAATACATATTAAATAAGCAAGATGAATCAAGTTTAGAGATATGTTGTTTTAGCACCTGATGTAACGATCCTTGATGCAATTACAAGAACCATTATAATATTTTTTTGGGGGAGGGAGGGTATTGATTTAGTGGCCGTGGGTGAAAAAGTTGCTTTGTTATCTGGGTTATGTGACTTGTTTTAATAATATATATGAATAGTTTTATAAATCACTACGTAGTTATGAGTTGGAGAAAATAGCTTCAAACTGATTTGGAGCTAAACTTTATCCTAAATTTTGACCTAATTAATAATTCTTGCCAAGATAGTTGTTTATAAGTTATCCATTGTAATCTTGTGATGAGACTCATGTAGATGCACCTCAACTATAAAGCTCAAAGCATTAACTTATTATGGTTTGAAATTTTGTAACCTCTCTTAAATTAAGGCTCCCCTTTCTCCAAAGTAGGTGCATGTCTAGTGTTTTTTTTTTTTTTCAAAGTAAAAGTGTGCTAGAGGGAAGGGTGGTAACCCCTACGCACCTAGGGGACACGCCTAGTGTATGGTTATGTCAAAAAAAGGACAATGTCATCTAAGGCTTGTATTTATGATTTATAGGAAATTAAATTTAGAACTTCATTAGGGGTCTCAAACTTAAAAGGATACAAGCTTTTGAGATTACAAAATATAATTTAATTTGGGGTAATGTTCATAAAAAAAAAAAAAAAAAAAAATTGGGGTAATGTTTTGCCCATGTAATTGGAATTATGACTTTATTGATGTGTTCGTACCTGAATATATATATATATATATATATATTTGTATTTTTTTAGGAAATTTTTTTTTTCCTTACCAAACAAAATAACAACTGGTTTTGTTATGGTTGTGTATTTAAAATTCATAAACCTTCTTTTCCCCAAAAAAAAAAAATCTTATAACCTTTTGTGGTTACTAAGATACCATATAGTTAGCTAATTCTTGCTTTTTATCCATTTGGAACGAGAAGAAAAGAAAAGTAGGCTAGCAAAATGCGTTTCCAAAATGCGTTTCCAATTTGCATAGAAGAGTCTCAACCATGTTGCCGCAATAATAATAATAATAATCATGTAAAATTTCATTAAGTTCATATATTTCCTTGTAAAAAGGAGCATAATAGATGCATATCTAACTTCATAGAATCTATACATTACTTTATATTTTGCAATCTTAAGCACAATTTTTAGATGATAATCTTATGTTTCTCACTTATTATTCCATAATTAAACCTTACATCTACATGTTTTTCTAGCCTTATCTACCAAAAACCACACTCCAAATAACCTTGCCTTTCATTCACCTACTGCTAGACAATTAAAAGTCTTGCAAGTCAAAGATATCTTTCAGCCACTCTTTGCCCTCAAGATTCAATCTTTCCAAACCCAAATCACTTTTTCAGACCAATACATCCAATTACTCATATCTTTTCTTACTTGTGACCACTAAAACCTTTCCCATATATTTTCTTTTAGCGCAAGTTTAAAAAAATAGTGCAATACTACCTGATATAATATATTTTATAAATTAAATATAAAACCATGCTTAACAAAAGCATTAGAGGTGAAAACCTTACATGTCTGTAACAGAAGCAATTTAGAAGTATGAAATAACAAATAATAAATCAACTATTTATACCTAGGTTTTCTATTTCTTACTTGGACTGAAAAAAATTAGATGACAAAATACCCAATACCCAAAATAAAGGTTTCTCTTGTGATTTAGTTGGTTCAGGTTATTAGGAGTCCATGATGTACGATGAAACTCTTGTTTTGTCAAAAGTAGCCATTGTATGCGTTTTAGTTACGTAAGACTTTGGATCCTGATTTCTACAATATTATGTTGGTATAGAGCCATGTCATGGGAAAACAATAAATAAATAAAAATAGAGCCCAAAAGAAAAATGAAACAAAAACGTAAAAAACAACTTTCTGCCATATCTGCTTGCACCACAATTGTCCAAGTATAACTTGGATAGTTGGATACCTTAAGTTGGCAATGATCTTGAGTCCTAATAGGATTTGGTGGACATTATGACCAAATTAATAGCCACACACAACAGTAGAAATAAGTCATTTTTTTTATAATAGAGAAAAGAAAAAAAAATATTGGCGATGTGGAAATTTGTGAAACTTCGAAAGTGAGGTATCAAATATTAGAAAGCCAACTAATAGTTAAATATCTTCGATGGAAATTAAAATACAAATTAAGTTGGAAAATAGACTACCAAACAAACTAAAGGAAAACCTAAAGGTATTTGAAGAAGAAAATAACAGTTGATTTAAAAGAATCAATCATTATAAGCAAACAGTGAACAACAATATGATTTAAGGCATAAAGAGTATTTGAAGAAAGAAAATTAATCATGCTATTCTAACTTTTGTACTTGTTTATATATATGTTGTTGCAGTTGAGTGAATCTTTGAAGTAGATGGAGGCTTGAGGCAGCAAAAATGCTAGAGAGGGGCTTTGGTGTTGTGGTTATATATATGGAATAGTACATACATTAGGTCATCAATTAAAAAAAAGTAAATTCCAAGTATAACTTGAATACTTGAAGTTAATATTTAAGAATATATCTATAAAAAAAAATACTTGGAGTTAATATTTAAGAATATATTTAGTATTGCATTTTGCTTTATTTATTAGAAATAACAGTTCTAACTTCTAATTGGTTTCAAATAACTCTAACAATTAAAATGTGACTAACAAAGGAAGTCATAAATATGCGAAAAGTAAAACTTTTCTAATTGGAATTCCAAGTATTCCACGAATAGTCCCAATAGGAATTATTTTTTATAATTTAAAAAATAAAAATATTGATGATGTGGAAATTTGTAAGATCTTTCCCATTAAATATTATATAAATAAGATGTGACTAGTCCCCAAATATATATATATAAGTTTTTAAAAATGAACATGAGACCTACGTATGGGTGTAAGTTGTTACCATACTAACTGAGTGTTTAGTTACGCAATTTGTTTTTTCTTTCACGACAAATTTTATTTAGAAAGAAAATTTCATGATTTGTCACCTTCTTCTTCCTTTGTCAATTAAGACCAGCTCAATCGCTATGCGAATTAAGCAATCGCCTAGGGCCTAGGGCCCTCAAGTACAAAAAAAGACTTCAAATTTTAACTAAGATAATCATAAATGTTAGTTAATGGAAAAAAATAAAATTTTGGGTAAAATATCATTTTCGTCCCTAAACTATCACAAAAGTTCATTTTTCGTCCCTAAACTTTCAAAAGTTCTATTTTTATCCCTAAACTTTTCCAAACGTATTGATTTCGTCCCTCTCACATCAGCACTCTGTCAAACCACGTCAGCACTCCGTCAGAACTTTTGAAAGTTTAGGGACGAAAAACGAACTTTTATGATAGTTTAGGGACGAAAATGATATTTTACCCTAAAATTTTTATCAAAGAAAAAATAGAAAAAATAAAAAATGCTAAAATTATTACTAATTATACTGCATAAACTATAAAAATTAATGTTACTTATTTGGATGTATTTCAACTAACTAATGCATGTTCTCCACACACACTGGCATGCGTTTATACATTGTAACCCAAACTTTTGTAGTAATGTGTTCTTCTTTCTTTCTTTTTATTTTATTTTATTTTATTTTATTTTATTTTTTAATTTTAGATTGTACCTAGCTATTATTAGATATGTATGTCGATGTGTAGCTATTATATAAGATTGTTAGTAAGGTGATTGCTAATCGCCTTAAGCCTTTTCTTAATTCTATCATCTTAGAAACTCAAAGTGTTTTTTTCGCTGATAGATTGATTAGTGATAACATCTTGATAGCATTTGAATCTTTGCATCATACGAAGACTAATTGCACAGGGCCAAAGAGCTTTATGGCTCTAAAATTGGATATGAGTAAGGCCTATGACTGGGTGGAGTGAGTTTTTTTAAAAAAAAATACTCTTAAGAATGGGCTTCGAAGCTTCTTGGGTGGCATTGATTATGGAGTGTATATGCATAGTCTTTTATTCCATCCTTGTAAATGGGGAGCCGTAGGGTTTGATTTCACCTTCAAAGGGGTTGAGGTAGGGTGACCCTCTCTTTCGTTATCTTTTTTTGTTTTGTGCTGAGGGGTTGAATGCCATCTTCATGAAGGCTGCCATGGATGGAGACATTGAGGGTTTTTCCCTTTCTAGAAATGGGCCTAAACTTACTCACCTATTTTTTTGCAGATGATTGTCTCATTTTTTGCAAATCTACCTTGGAGGAATGCCATAAAATTCAGACGTTGTTGGATTATTATGAAGTGGCATCTGGTCAGATAATAAATAAGGAGAAAACTACTCTATGTTTTAGCAAGAATACTAATGCTCAAACTCAAGATGCTATCAAAGAGGCTCTTAATGTTCTGGCTATACAACACTATGAAAAATATTTAGGGCTTCCTTCTTTTATTGGTAGAGAGAAGAAAGCTTGCTTTACCAATGTGAAGGAGTGGATCTGGGCAAGAATGCAAGGTTGGAAGGCAAAGCTTTTGTCACAAGTTGGGAAGGAGGTCATGATCAAGGTAGTCATCCAATCCATTCCTGCTTACTTGACGAGTGTCTTTAAAATGCCGATTAGCTTGTGTAAGGATATTGAAGCAATGATCCGAAAATTTTGGTGGGGTCAAGGTGATTCAAGAAAAATCCATTGGGTAAAATGGAGCTCTCTGTGCTCTTCAAAATCGGTGAGTGGAATGGGCTTTAGAGATATACAAAAATTCAACAATGCTTTATTGGCCAAATAGGTGTGGTGACTAATTCACCAAAAAGATACATTGCTCTACAAGGTTTTTATTATGAAGTATTTTCCTTAAGTAAGCATTTTGGCAGCACCTAAATGTTCTTATGTGTGGCAGAGTATTTTGCAAGCTCGAGAGGTTATAGAGAAGCGTGCTATTTGGCGAGTGGGAAGTGGACATGCAATTGAAGATGGAAGCACAGATGGCTTCGAGATCCTACCTATAACAAGATAATTTCCCCACAGGGTGAGTCCTCCATCACTCGGGTTAGTGAGCTATTCTACCCGAACACAAGAGTTTGGGATCTTGGCAAATTAGAAGAATTGTTTTATCCTTGGGAAGCTAAGTTGGTGAGTCGGATTCAGGTGGGTAAGGGTTGTACCGAGGACCTTCTGGTTTGGTCTTTGATAGTGGATGGTGCTTACAGTGTCCAAAGTGCTTACCTCTTTCTAGCATCGGCAGAAGCTAACAAGTCTTCCAATTCATCCATAGGGATAGAGCTTCAAAGTGTGTGGAAGAAAATCTGGAAAATCCAAGTTCCAAGTAAGGTTAGACATTTCATTTGGTGTGCTTCAAAATATTTGCTTTTGACAAAGAAAAATTTGCGAGCTCGACACATTCCTATTGATGAAGCCTGTGATCAGTGTGATGAGCATTAAGAGACGTTGTTGCACTGTCTTTGGCTGTGTGATCAAACTCAGTTTGTGTGGAAGTTTGACCCAGCCTTTGCACCTCTCTACTAGAAACCGTATAGGATGTTTGTTGATTTGTTTGAGGAAGTGTTGCATCGGTGCTCTCAATTTCGGGTGGCTTTGTTCTCTATCATAGTGTGGAGTTTATGGCAGTGATGGAATCGGCTTAAAGAGAAGCAACCATCTTGGGGTCTACACAAACTAGGCAATTGGGCAAAGGATTATGTTATGGAGTATCTCGACGCAAATACTCAGCAATCTCGGGCTGTTCCTAGACGTACTCCAACTCCCTAGTCTCCACCATCTGAGCAGAATTACAAGGGCAATTTTGATGCGGCTTTTTTTTATGCTTCGGGTTGTGCTGGAATTGGAGTGGTATTCCATGACCATATGGGTCAAATTATTGCTGCTAAGTCAGCGTATTCCCCTTGTTCATTCCGTGGAGTTGGCTGAAGCCATGGCAGCTTGACGTGCTGTTTTATTTGCTAAGGAACTGAGCTTGTTTAATGTAGAGATAGTGGGGGATTGTTCAAGGGTCATCACTGTCCTGAATGAGATGGGGAGAAGCAGTACATTATTTGGCCATATCACTGATGAATGTAAGAGGTTAGGTGCTACCCTTCGGTTTTGCGAGTTCAGACATGTTCACCGGGAAGGAAATCGATTAGCTCACTCTTTAGCTAGGAGAGCAGTTTTATCTACAGACACGGATGTATGGGTAGAATCCCTACCTAGTGATTTGGGTGTTGTATTCCAATCAGATTTAGTTCAATAAAATTGACTTACTTCTTTCTCAAAAAAAAAAAGCTACTACGTATGTCGATGTGATATCATATATAAAACTACTGTTATTACTTTATTATATATTTTTATTTAATTAGTTTGACTTTTCCCATTTGTTATATCACTTTCCCCTTTTTCTTTTATTAGCCCACATATTTTTTTTGTTTGTTTAATATTAATATGGGAAATGTTAACCAATGCCCTTATGGTATTGGTTTAGGAGCTATTTTTAGAAATATTTTATTGGGAGAATGATATAAAACAATAATGTTGTTGATAGCTTTTTAAATTTCTCATGAAAGTAATGTCAAAATTTTCCTATTACAGTTTATTAACAATTGCCCTAAGGACATCCGTTAACATAGCCCTATTAATATATAACCAGTTCTTTTTAAGTAGTTTATCTTGTAGATATGTTTTTATAAGTTATTCTACATTTTTAGTATTAAATATTTCAATCAAATCTAAATATTTGTCTAACACAGTAAAGGTTAAAATAATGAAAATATGAATCTAGAATTTACTTTGTATCAATATTAATTTATTGATTTATGTGATAAATAAATTTTTTAGATATGTTCATTTAGTAAAGTTGCAATATTGCTTATGATAAACCAAGTTCTATTTTTCAATACTTTAAATTTTATATTAATTAAATTATAAAATTTTATTATAAATCATGTTTCGTTTACTCATATATATATATATATATATATATAAATTTTTAATTATAAATGCCTACTAGATAATATTTATCTAGATATAAAAAACCAAAATTAAAAAAAAAATCTCAAAAAGGCTCTGTGGATAAATTTGTTACTAGTATTGAATAAAACACAATAAATAAATAAATAAATAAGCAAGAAAAATAGAAGTTTTCTTCTTAAGACCCAAAATTTAGGTTATGTTTGGTACACTGAATAATTAAGGATTATGATATGAATGATAATTTTTATTGTTGTGAATAAAATGTGTTGTAATGGAATAACTAAACCTATTCATAAGTTTGGTTGTGGGTTGTAAGTAGTAACATTAAAATATATAAAACTTGAGATTTATTTTAGGAAATGTCATTGATATAATTATATTTCCTTAAAAATAAAATTCTTTAAATTTGATGGGGAGATAAGTTATTTTTATGATTTTTATTTTTATAATTGTTATGTGTATTTAGAAAGTTTGTTTATTTAAAAATATATTAAGTTTAAAAATTATTACACTTACTAAGGAATAGCTATCAATTACAATTCTTTTACAAAGAAATAATTATTTCTTATTTTAAAAAATAGCTATTTATAAAGAATGACTATTCCCTATAATAAAAATATAACCAAATTAAAGAATAGCTAAACCATAGGAATAACTATTATATTATAATGCTTATTATAGTTTACTAAACATACCCTTATTAAGCTAAGCCTCATGTTAAGCATGGAAACCCATAACCCAAAGACTTTTTTTTTTTTTTTAATTTATTTTTTTACAGGAACAACCTATGCATAGACTTAACAAATCAAAGTGCACATGATGAAAAAAAGAGTAAAGTTGTAGACACAATACAACAACTTTCGTAATAGTTAAATTGGTAGGTTTTATTGGTTCTCATTTAAGTAAATTACTAATATTTTTAAGGCTCTTTTGGATATACACCACTGTCAGTTTCTTTAAAACTTTTTCCCACATTCTCTCATCTCCCTATGTGTGTGTTAAAATACTTAGTATTCTAAAAAAAAAAAAAAAATTACTAACATTTTACTAGTTACCAAGAACAACTTACTACCTCAACAATTATAAATTATTTTGTGAAAAGTCTTGTGGTGGTGGACTTACTGGGTCAAAGTCATTACCTCAGCTACCATCTATTGCAGTTAGTACATTAAATATTGCATTGTCGAGCATGATTCATGGGAAAATAGTATTCCACTTTGATTTCATTTTCTTCTTCTTGTTTTTTTTTTCTTTTTTAATGATAAGATATAATTTGAATGAAAAACAGTTCTAGCATTTTTCTTGAATCAATGATATCCATTTTATAGTAATTACTTTTTAAACTCAAAGTTATTTGTTGGGGACCACAAATCAACTTCTTACAACTACTTTAAAAATAGACCTATAGAGTGTGATGCCAAATACCATAAGGGTGTGTTTGGTAGAAGGAAAACATTTTAGAGGGTGTTTCGTTGGGAAGGGCAAAGGAAAGGAAAGGAAATGGTGGGGCTCGGGTATTTTCTACCCAAGCCCACCAGAAAGGTTTCTACTCAAAATGGGGAGAAAACTGAAGGGAGGGAGTTTGATTTGTTTATTGACCAAAATGCCTATGTGCACTTGCACATGGACTTTTGTCCAATAAGTTGGGTTTTTTTATTATTTTTTTATGTAAGTATTTGTTTTTTGTGCTCAATTTTTTTTTTTCGTTTGCTTTCTTGGACCTGGACGTTGTCTCTTCATTTTTTTTTTTTTTTTCTGGGGTGTGGGCCAATGCTTTATTTTGTTTTTTGTTTTTGTTTTTTTTGTTTTGTTTAAGTAGATGTGATTTTTTGTTTCTAGACATGATTTTTAGTTTTTAAAATATTTGGGTTATTGCTTTTTTTTTTTTTTTTGGTTGTTTGTCACTTTTTTGTTTTAATTGGGCATCATTTTTTAACAAGGGTATATAAGTAAATTTATATAAACTCATTTTTTCCATCCCTCCACTTTTTCACTCCCAACCAAACAAAAGTGAGAGAAATTAAAATCTTTTCTATCTTCCTATTTTTCCATCATTGCACCATTTTCTATTATCCTACTTTTCCACCCCTCCAACTAAACGGACCCTAAAATATTTGAGTGTGCCTTCCTAATTACCAATTGGTTTTGAGGTAAAATAGCACACTCCACGGTCCGAAAAATGGTACCAGAGCTAATGTCATGGAGTTGAGTCGTGGGAGTTTCATTGTGAGGAAGGGATTGTTGAGGGAACTAAAATTTGACTCCCTATAACAACTCTAAAAACAGGCTCACAAAGCGTGATGTTAAATGACATAAAAGATTTGAGTGTGTCATCCTCATCATCAATTGATTTTTAGGTGGAGTAGTATAACTCACGGTCCAACATTATTAAATGATTTTCTATTTAGGTGTGATTTCAAGGTATGTTTTTTATTTGATAACAATTTTTTTTTACTAATTGGGCCAATTAAAACTTAAATTGAATCCTTTCTAAAAAAAAAAAAACTTAAGTTGAATCACGTTGCTTAATCCCGTATATCTCTACGTCACATTTGATATATCACCTATTTTTTTGGGAGAGAATTTATAGTATCAAATGTAATGAGTCTTGTTTTACACAATATCACCCAAGTCTTAGTTTTTTTTTTTTTTTTTTTTTTAAGAAGAACCTAAGTCCTAGCTTAATTTATAGATTAATGCCCATAGACCGATATCACCTAGGTTTTCTCAAAAACGTAAAAATATGATATCACTTAGGAATAAATTAGGACAAAAACTACTTCTTGAGCACTGTGTTTGAGGACCAGCCTACACATCCACATCCACGTCTTTTAATATAAAAGATTTAGTGCCATTTTTATGAACCCAACTTTGTGATTGGCTAAACCCACGTGATCAAGATTCTCAATATCAAAGAAAACATGATGTTTCCATAAATACCAATAGAAACCTAGGATTACCGAAACCTATGCACAAGGGATAACATAAAACAGCATATAAAATTGCATGCCTTCCGTGCTTCAAAAATCAAATTAAAATCTTGGCCAAGTGTCAATCATCAAGAAATCATAGACAGTATTATTATTTTTTTATTATAATTTTAGATACTTGCCTTTGACTAATAATATGTGAAGGATGCACTCATTCTCGCGCCCAAGTTTAGACACTACTTGTTTGTCAACATTTGGTTAGATTTCAACATCTTTAAGTATATGTGGTGAATTTATGTGAAATTGCTAAAATCCAATAAAACAATTGACACATAAATTGAGTATAGTTTTTGATGTGAGAAAAGGTGGGTTCTAAGCATTACTCTGCGTAAACAATACGTTTTTGTTTTTTTTTTTCAAGATACATGCCTAGACAGTACATTATACGAGTATAAAATTAGTTTTAGTAGAACAAGTATAAAAAACAAAGGAGTAATGCTACAGGTACAAACTATTTTACAATATTTTTACAAAATATTGATGTGACAAACTTCTTATTAGTTCTCATCTAAGCTTACCATTAATATCACATTTTTATTTACCAATAATTACTCACCCCATTAGCAGTTTGTAAAATTTTTGTAAAAGAGTTTGTATCTCTAGTGTAATTCAAAACAAAGACCCATATATTTTTATTCTATCTCATTATTAATTCCAACATCATAGAAGCCAGCTTGTTGTAGTGTCATGTGTTTTTTTTTTTTTTTTTTTTCAAACCAAACAAAAATAAAGAAATAATAACAATTTTATGTAAGAGAATATAATACTAAGTCCTCAAAGAATTTTTTTGCGCATTGAAATTACAAAAAAAAAAAAAAAAAAAAAAAAAAGAAAAAGAAAAGAGAAAATACCAAATCTCATTACTGATATAATTTTAAAATGTTGGATTTGAGACATAAGACGATAGATTTGAGTCAATTTTTTTTTTTTTTTTTTGAGAAACAATATTTTTATATTTGATTATTAAGTAAATAATACTTAACTTTTTATATTGGTTTTTTAAACCATTATCATTGTTGTTTGCACTGTTGCTCCCGTTTGGATTGAGGGAGGGAGAGAGAGTAGAGTAGAGTTAGCTGAAAATAGACTAATTTTGGACTAGTTAATTCTACTCTACTCTACTCCCTCTCCCTCCCCTTCAATCCAAACAGATCATAAATGCCTAGTCTTAAGGTTCCCATTACATGCAAATTCATAATTTATACTAGCCTCATCACACGTACTTCGCTTGTGCAATGGTAACATGTGGGTGCACTCACTATCCTAATGAATTTTCACATGTCAGTTTCAAGATGTGCTCCAAAAAATGTCAAAGGCAATGGCAATTTTGTTAGTTTTGAAATGTGTATGAGGTTAAAGTTAGTGGTATCAATTAATTTAATAAATTAAATGAAATATGTAAAAGAAAATCATAAACCATTAGATAAATATAAATTAAAATATAATTGAAAACGAATAAGAAAAAAATTGGTATCTATCCAGAAATGACCTCTTGATGGTTGTGCTGTGCTTTTTATATGAACTTAATGACAAGTTTTGGGGAAAAAAAGAAAAAAAAGAAAAAAGTAAACAAACTTGATACAGATATGCATAAAAAGAGGGGGGGGGGGGCGCCAAATATTTTGTCCTTGGTGGGCCGGCCAACTCTTGCAAAAGGGGATAGGGTGCTAATTGTTACATACTATAATACATTTTAAAAATTTTTGTCCTTGGTGGGCCAACTCTTGCAAAAGGGGATTGGGTGCTCATTTTTACATATATATACTATAATACATTTTTAAAAATTTTGGGGGCCATGTTCCCTTAACAGTGAAGGTGGTTCCGTACATGAGTAAGTGGTTTGAAAAAAAATGTTGTGCACTATTTTCTCGAATCATCGATAATTAATTTTCCTTAATAGTTAATGATGAATCCTTGGAAATTAGTGGACTACCAGTCTCCGGGCGTTAATGATCTTGAAGGCTATGTCCTGTAAAATCAGATACAATCAGAGAAGACCGGTGGTGGCCGGTCCAGAATCCTCCAATGGTGAAGTCAGTGGGTTGAAGTAAAAAGGAAAGTACTTCTCAAGACTTCACTATTTTTTTTAGAAAAATGTCTGAATCTCTTACCTTCTACGTAGATGAGTGCTTATATAGGGTACATTGAGCGGTTATTTGTCGTGATAACCGCTCCTATTGTTGAGGAGTCCAGAGAATTTAGAGATAACTTCCATAACTTCCGTGGAAGTTACCTTATTTGGACCGGTGCTTCATTACGGTTAATGGAGGCTTTGGTTCGTTTGGCATGTTGAGTTCAAAATGATCGTCCGTCCTTTGTCATGGACGGACGAGGTTACGTCCTTCCATCATCAGGGAAGGATGAGGTCACGTCTATCCTTTATTAAGGAGGGACGAGATCACGTTTTTGGAAGAGCGAGTCATCAGTGCCTAAGCTTTATAAACCTTGTCCGTCCATTACTAAGAACGGACGAGATTCGCCTCTAGGACCAGCATAGGGTGGACGAGAAAAAGAGGGACGAGTGTAAGAGCCCCTCGTCCCTTCCTTTACACTTTGTCACGGACGACCCATATGGACGAGACGAAACTAAGCACATTTTCCTTACACCATCAGTTGCCCCCTCGTCCATGGGTCGTCCCAGAATATATAGAGATTCAGTTCTCTGGACAGACGAGCTCTTTTCATCAATTAGATGTGCCATGTGTTATAATTTAGATGGTGGCCCGTCTCGTCGATTCAGTTTTTTGAGGCAAAGACCACGTGTCATCATCTGATTGATTGTATTGCCTCGTATGCCTAGGTCAGCTATCTATAAATAGTGGAATGCCTCCACTACCCTTCACATTTCAGAGATTTTCCTTCCTTGACATTCATCGTCTAGAGCTTTGTCTAGGAGTTTTCTCGTGTCCATAGTCTCTGTTCGTCCTAGAGCCAGGTATTTCCTCTTTTCTCCTCTTTTAGGTTTCTTCAATTTTTTTCAAAAAATGGCAGAAATAGCTATTTCCTCGTCTAGCAATAGTACAGAGAAACTCATAGACGAGTATTATGACGAGAGTAGTGATGGCTCTAGTCATTCTAGTAATAGTAGTGGGGGAAACACCACAGACGAGGAGTATGTCTCAGGCGTCCCTGGGTTTCCTGTAGAAGTAGTTCAAGAACAGCTTAGGAAAGCTTCAGGGTCCCAGGCAGGCACCTCGTCCTTCGTCCCTCCGTCTAGTCCTTTAGACGAGACGGAGATAACTGTGTATAGTTGTGCCGTAGATATCCCTTCTAAGACGGTCGAGCAAAGACTAAACAATCTTAGGGAGTGGTATCAGATTCCAGGCGAATTTAATCCTAGATTGCTCGTCCGTGGAGAGTGGTGTTGTAACCCTCATTTTGGGATAGGCGTTTATGAGGCTTATCTTTTGGGGGGTCTCAGGTTTCCTTTAAATGCTTTTACTAGAGAATTACTAGTTAGGTTAGATTTAGGAGTATGCCAATTTAACCCAAATGCATGGAGATTGATTATCTCTATGCAAATTTTGTGGTGGGAAGTGTTTGGAGGGGATCGTCCTCTTATCGTGGACAAGTTCCTCTATTGTTATAAACCCTCAGAGATTCACCAATCCCCTGGCTTTTATCAATTCACAGCCAGAGGTAGAGATTGTAGACTGGTGAAATCCTTGGCCTCGTCTGACAGAAAGTGGAAGACGGAGTTTTTCTTCGTCTTTGGCTTCTGGGCTGGGAATCTCATGGATGTTGGCCGGGATACATTTGGTTGTTATACTGGGGACCTAGGGAACCTTCGTCCTGAGGGTAAGTCCCTTAGCTTTCCCCTTCTCCCTTTTTATTTATTATCATAATTTATTTATTCATTATTATTTTTTAACCTCTGATTGTTTTTTTTTACAGCCGTTGAATGACCTTCTTTGAGCAAGTTACATCGCGACCGCATCCACAGGGCTTGTCTACATTCAGACAGGGATTTTCACTCCTTGGTTAATCTTAGACGACTTGCCAAGTGGGGATTAGGTCCTAACCCGTCCGAAGAGGCACTTGCACATGAAGTTACTGTGAGAAAAAGTAAGTTTTAAACTTCCAACATTCCCTGCAAATTTTTTTTTTTTTTTTAAAAGAAAACTTTCCTCGCTCCTTTTTTTGTTAGGAATGGCAACCATGAAAGGAAACAAGGGAAAAGAAGCAACTGGTGAGGGGCCTCGTCCTGAGGTTGAGTCTCAGGCTCGTCCGTCGGCTGGGGATAAAAGGAAGACTTTATCCAAGAACTTAGATTTGGAAAACCTCCCCAGCCGACGAAGCAAGAAAACCAGGCATGGCTCGTCCCAAGTAGTAAAGCCAAATCCTCCCTCGTCCCATCAGCCTACCAAAGTGTTTGACGTTGACTCGTCCACTCCTGTTGAAACCACTCCGTCCAAGACTCCTCCGTCCAAAGTGGCTATGTCTACCTCGTCCCAACCTTCCCAAAAGGCTTCTTCACATATTATTGAAAATGAAGATCTGGCTTGGGAACGTTTCAAGAATGCTATTTCTGATGAAGATATAAATGCTTGCTATGACATGTCCCTTAAAGATTTTGAGCACTCTGGTGTTCATGATCTTTTTAAGGTAAATCTTTAGCTCGTCTTGACTAAAAAATTTCTTTCTTCTCCTTCTTTTTTTTTTTTTTTTTTTTTTTTTTTTTAACTTTCATTTGCCGTTTGCATGTTTTGTTTGTTTTTGTAGGCCATGTCAAAGTTTATGGCAGCGTCTAGGTAGGCCACAGGGTTGGACAAGACGAGGGTCTTGTTAGAAAAGAGGATTCAAGAGGTGAAGGACGAGGCAAAGAAATGGGCTGAAGTGGCTGCCAAAGCTGAGGACAAGGTGATGAAACTACAAACTTCGGTTGAGGAGTTGAAGACTAGTGCTGCGGAGAAAGATGCTCGTCTTGAGGACCTGCAGAAAAAGAATGACGAGCAAAGTGTTCTTCTTTCCAAAGCGAAGGAAGACGCAGTGGCTGAATTCAAAGTGTCCAAACAATATACTGATGTTCTGGACACTAATTATGCAGCGAGCTTTGAGGATTTCAGAATGGAAGCTATAGAGAAGTTCCCTGGCGTGGACTTTAGCTCCATTATACTTAATTTAAATGCTGCTGCCACTAGTTCTCTCCTTCGCACCGGTTCTGAGGATGCCAATATAGAGGACGATGCTACGACCTTGCCTCAGGACGATCCTAATGTCGATGCTCCTCCAGTTTAGGAAACCTTCAATGTTTATGTACTTATTATTTTATGTAATCCAAGAACATTAGGCTCGTCCATGTTTAAGGATGAGTTTTTATAAAACTAGTTTTGGAAGGGTGTTTGGACGTTAGTCGTCCGCCCTTGAAACAATTAAATGAACACTGTTTCTTTTATATATGCATGGACGAGAGTTTTTGTTTCTATATACAAGATTTCTTGTTTAGCTCGTCTATATTTCATATATATATACTTTAACCATTTTTATTGGAATTTTACCAAGTGTAATTCATCCATGTGAAATGGTAGTTATCAGCGTTACTCGTCCTTAGACTTGGCTGATTCTCGTGTTTAATGAAGGCAAAACCCTGTATTTCGCTCGTCCATGGACTGGAATGTTTTTGATCTAAACAAGTTTTTTAAACACTCGTCCATACAGTTCCTCGTCCATGGTCTAGGTTTGAGCTTACTTCGTCCATAATATGGACATAGGCCTTGGGCCGTAGTTTTTCTCAAGGTAGACTTTATCTCGTCCTTTACTTTGGATGAGCATGCCTTGATTTTACTTTCCCTTAGGAAAGTTTGACGTTACATTCTCCGCGTCCAGAGAATTTTTTCGTCTTGATCTTTTTTGCCTTCCCATGGGTTAATTCAAACAAAAGTAATATGCCAGTGATTCACACAACATTATGTACATATCATAAATATTGTTCACAGACGAGGCATGCACTTCATCCATAACTTTAATATAATGACAAAGCAACACTAAAAATACGTAAGTAAAACAAACTTATGTATATAGACAAGTAGATAAATGGTCTCCAGGCTCGTCCAGGCTGGCATTTTTATTGGTAGTACCTCCTCAGGTGCTCAACATTCCAAGGATGCTCCAACTTCCTCCCGTCTAGGGTCTCCAAGTAGTAGGATCCTTGCCTTTTACAATTAACAACTTTGTAGAGACCCTCCCAATTAGGACCCAGTTTCCCATGAGCTGGGTTCTTTGTTGCTAAAGATACCATTTTCAGAACGAGGTCTCCTATGTTGAACCGCCTTGGCTTCACCATTGCATCATATTGCCTAGCCATAAGGTTTTTGTACCTTGCCATCCTTTGCTCAGCATCCATCCTTACCTCGTCTATTAGATCAAGGTTCAAACGGAGTTGCTCTTCATTATCTTTGTCCTGATAGGTTGTCACCCTATGATTGGCTATGTGCACTTCCGCGGGTATGACTGCTTCAGTTCCATACGCTAGCTTGAAAGGAGTTTCTCCTGTCGGAGTTCTTATGGTCGTCCTATACGCCCACAGAACACCTGGTAACTCATCTGGCCATACTCCCTTTGCCCCCTCAAGCCGAGTCTTGATTATTTTTAACAAGGATCGGTTTGCTACTTCAGCCTGACCATTTGCTTGTGGATGGGCTGGGGAGGAGTAGTGATTCTGAATCCCGAAGTGCATGCAAAAATCCTTGAAGAGTGCATTGTCAAATTGTCGTCCATTGTCGGATATCAGCACCCTGGGCACTCCAAACCTGCACACAATATTCTTCCATACAAAGTTCCTGACATTTTGTTGTGTGATATTAGCTAAGGGTTCTACTTCTACCCACTTGGTAAAATAATCAATACCAACCACGAGAAACTTCATTTGCCTTACACCTAGCGGAAAAGGACCCAGGATATCTAGTCCCCATTGCGCAAAGGGCCATGGGGCCGTCATTGGGGTTAGGTACTCTGATGGTTGCCTGGGGACATTACTAAACCGTTGGCATTGATTGCAGACCTTTACATAAGCTTTTGCATCTGTTTGGAGAGTTGGCCAATAATACCCTGCACGGACGATCTTATGGATAAGTGATCTGGCTCCCGAATGGTTTCCACAGGCTCCTTCATGAACTTCTTTCAACACGTAGTTCGCCTCGTCCGGAGCCAGACACCTGAGATAAGGCTGAGAAAAGCCTCTCTTGTATAGAACTTCGTCCATAAGGACATATCTGGCTGCTCTAACCCTGAGTTTTTTGGCCTTGTCCCTGCCTTCCGGAAGCTTCCCGTCCTTCAAGTACGATATTATTGGGCTCATCCAACTTTCCTCGTTCCTTATTTGCTTCATTTCTGGGAGATCTATGCTTGGGATGTACTGGACTTCATCGAATTCGTCCATGGCTCCTGTCCCTGAGGCTTCCTTTGCTAAAGCATCCGCTTCCGCGTTCTCCTCCCTTGGGACTTGAACGAAGTTAGCTTCCTTGAACTTCTTCACAAGCCGTAACACTTTTTCCATGTATTTTTTCATTCGTCCTTCCTTCGCCTCATACGTCCCATTTATCTGGCCCATGACCAACTGAGAATCTCCTAGGACGAGTACTGATTTTGCTTCCACTAACTTAGCTAGTTCTAGTCCTTTAAGAAGAGCTTCATATTCAACTTCATTATTGGTCGCTTGGTACTGCAAACGAACTTTGTGTTTGAGTTTGTCCCCTTCTGGAGATTGCAGAATCACACTTATTCCTCCTGCGTGCTGTGTAGACGAACCATCCACATGGACGATCCATTTCTAGCTGTCTTCCATCTCACCTACATTGTCGCAATTTGGGGTAAACTCTGCAATGAAGTCTGCCAAAGCTTGAGCTTTTATGGCGTGCCTTGGTTGGTACTTTATGTCAAACTCACTAAGTTCAATAGCCCATTGAATCAATCGTCCTGCAGCCTCCAACTTGTTCATTGCCTTCTTGAGTGGATGATCCGTCATGACGTTGATGACATGTGCCTGGAAGTAATGCCTTAGCTTCCTGGAGGCTGTTATTAGTGCGAAAGCCAGCTTTTCCATTAATGGATATTGTCCTTCCGCTCCTCTCAGTGCCTTACTTGTATAGTACACTGGCTTCTGCACTTTTCCTTCCTCTCTTATCAATGCTGAGCTCACGGCATGCGGGGCCACTGCCAAATATAAAAACAGCTCTTCTCCTGTCACGGACGGGCTTAGCAGCGGAGCCGTAACGAGGTACGTTTTCAAATCTTGGAAGGCTTTTTTGCACTCGTCCGTCCACTCAAATGCTTTCCTTAGAACCTTGAAAAATGGTAGACACTTGTCAGTAGCTTTAGACACAAACCTGTTGAGGGCTGCAACTCACCCGGTAAGAGACTGGATTTCTTTGATACTCTACGAAGGCTTCATGTCTAGAATTGCTTTAATCTTTTATGGGTTTGCCTCGATCCCCCTATGCGAAACCATGAACCCAAGAAATTTTCCTGACGCCACTTCGAAAGCACATTTGCTGGAATTCAACTTCATTCCGTATTGCCTGAGTGTATTAAAAGTCTCCTGCAGGTCATCCAAATGCTTCTCCTCGCCCAGGCTTTTCACCAACATGTCATCCACATAGACTTTTACGTTTCGCCCAATCTGAGGACGAAACATGTGGTTGACTAGTCGTTGGTATGTTGCTCCAGCGTTTTTCAAACCGAAGGGCATTACTTCATAACAAAATAAGCCTTGACTAGTAACAAAGGACATCTTCTCCTGGTCGGCCTCATCCATCCTTATTTGGTTGTATCCTGAGAAAGCATCGATGAAACTAAGTAATTTATGGCCTGCGGTAGAATCCACCAGTTGGTCAATGCGCGACAATGGATAGCTGTCCTTGGGGCAAGCCTTATTTAGATCAGTAAAATCTACATACATCCTCCACCTGCCGTTCGCTTTTTTGACCATCACCACGTTGGCCAACCAATCTGGATAGTACACTTCTCGTATAAACTTCGCCGCCATCAACTTCTGAACCTCGTCTTTAATAGCCTCATCTCTCTCAGGGGCGAACACCCTTTTCTTTTGTCGAACTGGCTTTGAGGAAGGACATACGTTCAGACGGTGGGTGATGACACTAGGATCTATACCCGACATATCCTCATGAGTCCAAGCAAATACATCATTGTTTTTCCTCAAAAACTGGATGAGGTTCTCCTTAAGCTTTTCTTCTAGATCTGCCCCAATCCTGGTACACCTCTCATGGTTGTTCTTGTCTAAAGAAACATCTTCTAACACTTCAGCAGGTTCTACCACGACTCTCCTTTCTTCAATATTCATGGCCTGAATTTGTTCGTCCATGGCCAACATAGCTAGGTAACACTCTCTTGCTGCTAGTTGGTCTCCTTGCACTTGTCCTACTCCTTGCTCTGTTGGAAACTTAACCGACAGGTGATAAGTGGATGTAACAGCCTTCCAACTGTTTAAAGTCGGCCTTCCAATTATGGCATTGTAGGAGGATGAACAATCTACCACAAGGAAGCTCACCTCCTTGGTGACTTGTTGCGGGTATGCCCCCACTGTCACTGGTAATGAAATAATGCTCACAGGTTGTACCTTCATTCCACCAAAACCTACTAGGGGGGAGCTCGCTGGACGGAGCCGGTCTCATCCTAACCTCATCTGCTGAAAAACTGGGTAATACAAAATATCAACCGAACTTCCATTATCTATCAGCACCCTTCTAGTCTTGTAGTCAGCAATAAGGAGGGTGATGACAATAGCATCGTCATGAGGGTGATGAATTCTCTCGGCATCCTCGTCCGTGAAGGTAATTGCTTGCTCGTCCGTGGTCCTTGCTTTCGGTGATCGTCCAGAGAGTTGGACGTTCTGCACTACTTTCAAGTATGCCTTTTTTGACTTGGACGACTTTCCTGTAGAACCTCCCCCTATGATGACTCTTATTTCTCCGAGCGGTGGTCGTGATGATTCCTCTACCTTCCCTTTCAATTTCTCGTCCTTGTGGTCTTGTCCAAGGAAATTTCTCAGCTTCCCTTGCCTGATAAGATTCTCAATCTGCTGCTTCAAATCAAAGCACTCGTTCGTATCATGCCCATGATCTCTATGGAAGCGACAATACTTATTCCTATTGCGCTTTTTGGGATTTCCCTTCATCTTCTCCGGCCACTTCAAGGAAGGCTCGTCCTTGATTTGCATAAGGACTTGCTCGAGTGGCACATTCAAAGGGGTGTACTGTTGATTCCGCGCTGAAGGACCTGCTTTCTTCTCTCGGTCTTTCCTATCTTCTGTTCGTCCTTTCTTAGGACGAGGACCTTGTTCCGACTGACGCATTGGGTTGGCTTCCACTTTCTCAACTCTCTTCCTCTTCTTGGCTATGATAGCATCCTCTGCATTCATAAAATTCTGGGCTGAATGAACTAGTTCAGCCATGGTCTGAGGCGCTTGTTCATATAACTTGTGGAGAAACAAATCAGAATGAACCCCATTATGGAATGCCGCCAGAAGGAGCTTATCATCCACCTCTTCCACTGCCAAGGCGTCCTTGTTGAACCGCGTGATGAAGGACCACAAACTTTCATTCTCTCCTTGCTCTATAGTTAGCAAGCTAGACGAAGAACGCTTGTGCCTCTGCCCTTCGATAAAATTGTTAACGAACAATTTGCTTAACTCCTCAAAGGATGTCACTGTGTTAGGAGGTATTTTGCTAAACCACACTCGTGCAGGTCCTTTGAGGGTAGTAGGAAAAGCTCTGCACATTATTTCATCTGGAACTCCTTGGAGATGCATGGTAGTTTTGAAGGTGGCAATGTGGTCAAAAGGATCCTGCGTTCCATCATATGAATCTAACGAAGGCATCTTGAACTTGGGTGGCAAAGGATGGGCATTGATGGAAGCCACGAAGGGGGAATCAGTCTTGTGAACTAAATCTTCCACAGGGTTCGCTTTCTTCATATTCTCCCTCATCTCATCCATAACTCTTCTCATTTGATTCATTTCCTTTTCCAAATGAGGTACCCTCCGTGAAGCGGTACCCCTTGACTGGCTTTCAGGTTCAACATTCCTTCCCTCTTCTTGACTCTGGGCCTGTCCTTCGGTGTTCCATTCGTGACGCTGCCTCCTTAAATCAAGTTGTCTAACCAACTCCTGGTTCTGGCGGGTTAACTCCACCATAGCAGCGGCCATGGATTCCATGTGTTGGACCGAAGATGGTTGCATGGTGGGCGCTGATTGACGGTCGCGATGAGGGTTACTGGAGGCGTCCCTGCTCTGTTGAGGGCCTGGACTAGTAGCCCTAGATCTTGTCTGAACCATTTCAACCCTTTGCTGGAGAAAGAAATCGCAGAACTCAACAAATTAAGTTCAGGGCGACAAATTTCCTTTCCCACAGATGGCGCCAACTGATGAATCCTTGGAAATCAGTGGGCTGAAAGTCTCCGGGCGTTGATGATCTTGAAGGCTAAGTCCTGTAAAATCAAATACAATCAGAGAAGACCGGTGGTGGCTGGTCCAGAACCCTCCGATGGTGAAGTTAGTGGGTTGAAGTAAAAAAGAAAGTACTTCTCAAGATTTCACTATTTTTTTTAGAAAAATGTCTGAATCTCTTACCTGCTACGTAGAGGAGTGCTTATATAGGGTACATTGAGCGGTAATTTGTCGTGATAACCACTCCTATTGTTGAGGAATCCAGAGAATTCAGAGATAACTTCCATAACTTCCGTGGAAGTTACCTTATTTGGACCGGTGCTTCATTGCAGTTAATGGAGGCTTTGGTTCATTTGGCATGTTGAGTTCAAAATGATCGTCCGTCCGTTGTCATGGACGGACGAGGTTACGTCCTTCCATCATCAGGGAAGGATGAGGTCACGTCCATCCTTTATTAAGGAGGGACAAGATCACGTTTTTGGAAGAGCGAGTCATCAGTGCCTAAGCTTTATAAACCTCGTCCGTCCATTACTAAGGACGGACGAGATTCGCCTCTAGGACCAGCATAGGGTGGACGAGAAAAAGAGGGACGAGTGTAAGAGCCCCTCGTCCCTTCCTTTACATTTTGTCACGGACGGCCCATATGGACGAGACGAAACTAAGCGCATTTTCCTTACACCATCAGTTAAAGGTTTTAATTTTTGTAAATTAATATTGTATGCAGTTGGTTGTCAACATTAGCCACCTAATATCCTAGGTGGCTGGATGGAAACTCATCAAACAAGTTTTATCTCTTGCCTATTACCAAAATCAAAATTGACAATTAGATAACAATTTTATAATTTTACTTTTTTTTTTTTTTGAGAATGATTTTATAATTTTACTTAATAAAGTTAACATTTTTTTTTAAAATAATTTTTTTGGTTAAATCTAAGGTCAAACTATGTTACAGATATCCATTGCAATCACCTCGTTACTTTTACCGTTGAAAACAGAAAAAATATAACAAAATTAGAGAAATTAAGATCAAAAGTTTTAGGGTTTTGTAAAATCAATTCAAACACTTTCACCATGCACAGCCCCACAACCACCAATCCAAAATCCACATCCAAACACGCTCGAACCCATCAAATGACAACACTGTGAGACACCCATCACCGTTGGCCAGTAGCCTTTTTTCTACTCACCAAAAATTCCAAATTTCAAAGCCAAACAACAAACCCACAATATATATATATATATATATATTCCCAGCACAGTGAAGAATGAACAGCAACGTGTTCCCCAACTCCTTCGTCATCCCTACTATTCCCATCACGAATAAGAATATCTTCCAAAAATCAAACTCAAAACCACGTTTTATCTTAATCGTGGAAATGTCTCAAACAATATTCATCGGAACTAGGAGATACTTCTTCCTCAGCATATTCGGAAAACAATAGCAAACTGAAAATTGAGAGAAAGTACCAAACAAATATACAAAAGATTGAAGGAAAAAAAAAAAAAAAATTTATTTCGTAGGATATTTCATATACCACCACACTAGGCCAGACTAACAGAACGATACCACATTATTTTGGTTTACATGGCAGCCAACAGGCCTGGGTGAGTTAAAGCAGCTCTTTCTCCCTACACAGAGAGAGAGAGAGAGATTTTCATTTCCACTACACATTGCTTTGCTCTAACTATACTCGTGTGTGTCCGTGTCCTTTCCATGAAGTTTATGGTCACCATGGCTTTTTGATCTTGATTACAAGAGGTGTTGAATATATATGTCAGATGGATTGTTGAACAAAGTCGTTTTTAATTATTACAAAACCCTAACTTTTAGATCTTGATTTCTATGATTTTATTTTGTTTTGTTTGTTTGTTTTTTTAACGGTTTAGTCATGAGGTAGTTAACGGAGATTTAAGTTTTTTTTTTTTTTTTTTTTTTTTTTTTTTTTTTTGAGAATCAATGGAGATATAAGTTAAATGTGGGTAAAATGACATTTTTAAACCACATATGGCAAAGTGATTATGGATTTGACCATATAGGTGGATAAATTGTAACAAATCTTTAATTTTTGTATTTGGGTTTTATTATTTTCTCTTTATCAATTGAGCATATAGTCAATCAATGTAATCCAGTTTTCAAAAAAAAAAAAAAATCAATGTAATCCTCTTATTACATAAGACTTTATCAATTGTAATTTACTAATAACCCAAAGTAAATTACTAATTAAATTTAACCGAGCAAAGCAAGAAAGAAACAATATAATAAAAAAAACATTTATATTGGGTAATATTTATGTAATTTTATTTTATTCCATAAAATTAAAAATGTAATTTCATTTTAAAATAACCGTACCTAGTCAATATATAAAGATTTGGTGGATGAGAAAAATTACCTCGTGACATTTGCTTTGAACATAATACCTAAACAAAATAATTGTTGCAATTTCATTTCATCACCAGGTATATAAGGGTAAAAAAAAAAATGTTAAAGACAATGAGATTCATAGAAAAAAATTATTTATTTTTGTAGGGGCTCGTTTTGTCGTAGATCCCCCATCAATAAATTTGTTTAGAGAGTGGGTCGTAGGGTTTGGCGCCAAACGGCTTGCCACCGACTCGCCGGAGACTCTCTTCTTTGAGGGGGTCTGGCCTCGTTCTTTTTGGCTTGGGGGTTGCTCCTCGGATGGCCGAGGAGCCCCTTACTCTGAAGGGCCCCTTGCATTATATACCCTCTTTGGCCAATCCTGACCTTCCAACTGTCAATCATCTAGACCATTGCATAAGGACCTGTCCCATCAGCCACGTTCCCATCCTTCTGTGAGTCGCAACACCCAAGGTTCCGCCGTCCAGGAGTCCTTTCAGCATTAAGATTGCCAGGGGAGTTAGGTAGGTGCATTAAGTGTGGATGTGACCGCCTACACTGGGCTTGTCCCCCTGCCTGGGAATAGGATAGGTACGCCGAGGATAGGATCGTCCTCGGCGTGGCTCAGAGGGCTAAAAAGCTCCTAGACAAATGTCTGGGATAGCTGTCGATCCTCGGCATGGGCCTTGGGCCAGCCTAGAGATGGGCCGAGACGTCCAGGCCCACGGGCCCCACAATAGCCCCTCAAAATCCTGCTGCACGTTCCCTCGGACGGGGAGGAGGGTTTTGGTATCCACAGCCCTCATACCCCAGAAGGCTTTCCACTGGTTGGTTCTTCCCCAAACGGTCAGCCCGGCGCTTCAATCCTTCGGCAAGTAGTTAGCCTCTCGTAGAAGACTCTGTTGCTGCTTAAAACATAGTGGCTAGCTCTCCGTAGGCTTGGGTCTGAGGACCATGCAAGACCTAGGCACAGGTGCTGCCTTCATGAGTAGTGGCTAGCTCTCCGTAGGCTTGGGTCCGAGGACCATGCAAGACCTAGGCACAGGTGCTGCCTTCATCAGTAGTGGCTAGCTCTCCGTAGGCTTGGGTCCGAGGACCATGCAAGACCTAGGCACAGGTGCTGCCTTCATCAGTAGTGGCTAGCTCTCCGTAGGCTTGGGTCCGAGGACCATGCAAGACCTAGGCACAGGTGCTGCCTTCATAAGTAGTGGCTAGCTCTCCGTAGGCTTGGGTCCGTGGACCATGCAAGACCTAGGCACAGGTGCTGCCTTCATAAGTAGTGGCTAGCTCTCCGTAGGCTTGGGTCCGAGGACCATGCAAGACCTAGGCACAGGTGCTGCCTTCATGAGTAGTGGCTAGCTCTCCGTAGGCTTGGGTCCGAGGACCATGCAAGACCTAGGCACAGGTGCTGCCTTCATAAGTAGTGGCTAGCTCTCCGTAGGCTTAGGTCCGAGGACCATGCAAGACCTAGGCACAGGTGCTGCCTTCAAGAGTAGTGGCTAGCTCTCCGTAGGCTTGGGTCCGTGGACCATGCAAGACCTAGGCACAGGTGCTGCCTTCATAAGTAGTGGCTAGCTCTCCGTAGGCTTAGGTCCGAGGACCATGCAAGACCTAGGCACAGGTGCTGCCTTCAAGAGTAGTGGCTAGCTCTCCGTAGGCTTGGGTCCGTGGACCATGCAAGACCTAGGCACAGGTGCTGCCTTCAAGATAAGTGGCTAGTTTCCCCATAGGCCTGAGTCCGAGGACCATGCAGAGCCTTGGTTCTGTCTAACCCTTGGTCTTCTGAAGTAATTAGTTTCCCCATAGGCCTGAGTCCGAGGACCATGCAGAGCCTTGGTTCTGTCTAACACTTGGTCTTCTGAAGTAATTAGTTTCCCCATCTTCTATCGGGGAAGCGTTTCTTGGCCGTTCGTGTTCTGCGCCTGACGCTTCGGTGCGCGAGACGCGCCTTCATTAATGGTCTCGTAAATCAACAGAAGTACAACGGTCTGCAGCCCCCTTGGAATTTGGTGGCTTCATTATTGCCCGCCGCCTCGGTAACTCACTCTTCGAATTCTGCGCGAATTGATTGTCACCAACTCTCCCCCTCTATATAAGGCTTTCTGGGGGGATGGTTTCTTCATACCCCATGAGCTTCCCAACTCGAACAGAAAGAAAGCCATCTTTCCACTCCCCATGCCCCTTTAATAACCCCGTCGGAATTGTGACCGGAGTTAGGAGATATGGAGTTAAGGGCTGCCGTGGCCGCAGCCCCCACTGGGTTTCTGGTGCGGCAGAGCCTCGGCGTAACACCGGCAGTGTTGCACGCGGTGGCCAGGTGGGACATTGTTGGAGTACCTAACATCTTTCCCCGGAGCGCACCTTCGGTGGAGAAGATACGCGAACTTACGTCATGTCTGGCGCCCGAGTGTTGCCGTCTCCAACGGCCGGCGCTCGGGAGGATTGGAGAGCATCAAGGGAACATCACGGGGGAGGACGTTCCGGTGCCCCTGCATCTGCTCCTCACTTTGTTCAAGCTTCCGCTTCGAAGCAGGCCAGCCTCAGCCCCCCTTCTCCGCTTTTATTGTCAAGCTCTCCCGTTCTGCTGATGCCAATAAAAGCACGGGTTGACACTTCCCTCTCCCCTAGCTAGTTGTAGGATCGGACCGCCTGAGCCTCCGATTGTAGGATTAGCTTGTAATAAAGCTTGTAAAACAAGCCTGCCTGAGCCTCTGATTGTATTTGTAACTCTTTTCTTTTTTATGAAATAACATCACTCTTTTCTCATTTCTTTTTCTGCTGTTGAATCTTCCATTTTGCTGCAACTGTACTTGTTCATTTCTGTTTTGCAAAGTGATTTGTTTAGAACGATCGCCGGTTGCGCCGGTCGGCGCACTAACCCTTCCCACAGACGGCGCCAATTGTAGGGGCTCGTTTTGTCGTAGATCCCCCATCAATAAATTTGTTTAGAGAGTGGGTTGTAGGGTTTGGCGCCAAACGGCTTGCCACCGACTCGCCGGAGACTCTCTTCTTTGAGGGGGTCTGGCCTCGTTCTTTTTGGCTTGGGGGTTGCTCCTCGGATGGCCGAGGAGCCCCTTACTCTGAAGGGCCCCTTGCATTATATACCCTCTTTGGCCAATCCTGACCTTCCAACTGTCAATCATCTAGACCATTGCATAAGGACCTGTCCCATCAGCCACGTTCCCATCCTTCTGTGAGTCGCAACACCCAAGGTTCCGCCGTCCAGGAGTCCTTTCAGCATTAAGATTGCCAGGGGAGTTAGGTAGGTGCATTAAGTGTGGATGTGACCGCCTACACTGGGCTTGTCCCCCTGCCTGGGAATAGGATAGGTACGCCGAGGATAGGATCGTCCTCGGCGTGGCTCAGAGGGCTAAAAAGCTCCTAGACAAATGTCTGGGATAGCTGTCGATCCTCGGCATGGGCCTTGGGCCAGCCTAGAGATGGGCCGAGACGTCCAGGCCCACGGGCCCCACAATTTTAATTATTTTTTTATGTTTACCTTAAGAGTTGAGTTGAGGTGCAATTCTCTGATGGAAAGCAAGTGGCACTGGTGTACAAATGATAAGAAAAAAAACTAATTGATCATTTTCTTATACAACTTCTCTTAGTAAGTTTTGAATTTGGGTAATTGTAATAGTGGATTTGGAGGTAGAGTTTTGAGTTTTGAATTTGGATAACTACTTGGTAATTATCCTTTAACTTGAGAAAAAGAGGGAGTAGAAAAACAAATAAGAAAGAGAAGCCGTTTTATTTATATATATAAAAAGATGACTAATGTGAGAGGGAGAAAAAAAAAAAAAAAAAACTATTTGAAAAAACCTATAGAAAAAAAAAAAAAAAAAAATGAAGCAAAAGAAAAAGAGGAAGAAGCAAAGAGACTTGAGAGAGAAATGTGGTTATTTTCAATTTTTAAATTTAGCTAAAATTTGTGATTATTTTAATTAGCAATTTTGCAAGTTTAACCTTATTGTTTAAACTTTCTAAACATGCAAATTTAAAGGTATTTTGGATATCTAAAATAAGGATCCCAAACTGGCAAAACCCCTTATATATATATATATAGACACACACACAAAAGTTATATATATATATATATATATATATATATGAACAAAATTATCTTATATGACAACTTTACATCTTTCTAACCCTCTATTGAGTGTACAAGAGTTTTTTAATTTGCTATAGACACATCTAACAAGTATTCAAATAATGATTTTAGCATTTTTCATTAAAGTTATGATTAACTACTAATTGAGCATCTTTTTTTTTTTTGAGAAAGTTTCAACCTATGACGTCTGCTCCTGATAATAGCTCTTTATTATCAGACTAAGACACCAATCAGTTTTTGGTGTAGGCGGGGATTGAACCTCAGATCTCTTATACAACCATAAAAAACTTTACCAGTTGAGCTAACTGAAACCCACACTAATTGAGCATCTTAAGACCATTCTTTTGAACAATCATGAGTCCATAACATTTATAGATATTAAATATAAGTATATAACAAGAAATTAATATAGCAAAATCACTCAAAGCAACCATAATTAAATAGAATTTAAATTCATCCAAACTAGACAATTATGGACAAAAAATAAATTCAATATCACTTTTGTATTTGAAAGTATTGTCAAACTTTGCAATGGTAACATGTGGGTGCACTCACTATCCTAATGAATTTTCACACGTCAGTTTCAAGATGTGCTCCAAAAAATGTCCAAGGAAATGGCAATTTTGTTAGTTTTGAAATGTGTATGAGGTTAAAGTTAGTGGTATCAATTAGTTTAATAAATTAAATGAAATAAGTAAAAGAAAATCATAAACCATTAGATAAATATAAATAAAAATTAAATTAAAATATAATTGAAAACGAATAAGAAAAAAATTGGTATCTATCCAGAAATGACCTCTTGATGGTTGTGCTGTGCTTTTCATATGAACTTAATGACAAGTTTTTTTTTTTGGTGGGGGGGGGAGCAAATTTTTTGTCCTTGGTGGGCCAACTCTTGCAAAAGGGGATTGGGTGCTAATTGTTAGATAATATAATACATTTAAAATTTTTTTGTCCTTGGTGGGCCAACTCTTGCAAAAGGGGATTGGGTGCTCATTTTTACATATATATATACTATAATACATTTTTAAAAATTTTGGGGGCCATGTTCCCTTAACACTGAAGGTGGATCCGTCCATGAGTAAGTGGTTTGAAAAAAAAAATTAAAAAAAATGTTGTGCACTATTTTCTCTAATCATCGATAATTAATTTTCCTTAATGGTTAAAGGTTTTAATTTTTGTAAATTAATATTGTATGCAGTTGGTTGTCAACATTAGCCACCTAATATCCAAGGTGGCTTGATGGAAATTCATCGAACAAGTTTTATCTCTTGCCTATTACCAAAATCAAAATTGATAATTAGATAACAATTTTATAATTTTACTTAATAAAGTTAACATCTTTTTTTTTTTTTTAAATAATTTTTTTTGGTTTAAATTTAAGGACAAACTATATATGTTATAGATATCCATTGCAGTCACCTCATCACTTTTACTGTTAAAAACAGAAAAAATATAACAAAATTAGAGAAATTAAGATCAAAAGTTTTAGGGTTTTGTAAAATCAATTCAAACACTTTCACCATGCACAGCCCCACAACCACCAATCCAAAATCCACATCCATACACGCTCGAACCCATCAAATGACCACACTGTGAGACACCCATCACCGTTGGCCAGTCGCCTGTTTTCTACTCACCAAAAATGAACACAAACGTGTTCCCCAATTCCTTCATCATCCCTACTATTCCCATCACGAATAAGAATATCTTCCAAAAATCAAACTCAAAACCACTTCTTTTCTTAATCGTGGAAACGTCTCAAACAATATTCATCGGAACTGGGAGATACTTCTTCCTCACCATATTCGGAAAACAATAGCAAACTGAAAATTGAGAGAAAGTACCCAACAAATATACAAAAGATCGAAGGAAAAAAAAAATTTTATTTCGTAGGATATTTCATATACCACCACACTAGGCCAGACTAACAGAACGATACCACATTATTTTGGTTTACATGGCGGCCAACAGGCCTGGGTGAGTTAAAGCAGCTCTTTCTCCCTACACAGAGAGAGAGAGAGAGAGATTTTCATTTCCTCTACACACTTTGCTTTGCTCTAACTATACTCGTGTGTGTCCGTGTCCTTTCCATGAAGTTTATGGTCACCATGACTTTTTGATCTTGATTACAGGAGGTGTTGAATATATATGTCAGATGGATTGTTGAACAAAGTCGTTCTTAATTATTACAAAACCATAACTTTTGGATCTTGATTTCTATGATTTTATTTTGTTTTGTTTTGTTTTTTTTTTTAATGGTTTAGTTATGAGGTAGTTAACGGAGATTTAAGTTAAATGTGGGTAAAACGACATTTTTAAACCACATATGGCAAAGTGATTATGGGTTTGACCATAGGTGGATAAATTGTAACAAATCTTTAATTTTTGTATTTAGGTTTTGTAATCCAGTTTCAAAAAAAAAAAAAAAAATCAATGTAATCCTCTTATTACATAAGACTTTATCAATTTTAATTTACTAATAACATTATTGAAATATCACTTAATAATATAGAAAGAATGAAAGAGATAATTGGTACACTGCAAGAGCAAAGTACTACTTATTGGAAGAGCAAAGTATTACTTATGAGAAGATTTAATAAAATGTTAATGATATTAATTAATAATATACTAATATAATAATTGTTAAAGATTGATTATAATATTAGTTTATTTTTTAATTAAATTTAAAGAAAAAAAAAACATAAAGAACATCAGACAATAACCCCACCTAATCTTAACATACAATTTTATTGTTTAACTTTATATTATAAGTGTCTTTAATTTGATAATAAAAACAAGCATTAGGAGGGGATCAACAGTGGCTCTAGGAATTTTTGTTAGGGGGTCACTAAGAAACTTAAATTATAAAAAATTTAAAAAAGAGAAAACTTAAATATCAACATCACAACCAAAAAAAAAAAAAAAAAAACTTGCAAATATATGAAATATTACGATTTCTTTCTACTAACAAAGAGAAAAAAAAAAAAAGATTGATAAGAAATATAATGGGAATTGAAAACGTTGAGATTAGAGTAATAGAGAGAGAGAGAGAGAGAGAGAGAGAGAGAGAGAGATGATATTCGCTACAATTGCGAGCCGAGTTATTAAGAAGAACAAAATTATTGCAATTGCAAAGTAAAATAGAGCGAAATTGTCGATATCGCCAATGAGAACTCATGACTATAATAACTCTCTTAGTACACGAAAAATCATATAAACCTTTTTTTTTAATAGTTAAAGATTATGTTTGAGGGGACAATTATTTTTGGAGTAATGCTACGTTTACAATATCTTCACAAAAAATCTTATCTAACAATCTATTATTAGTGAATTAAAAAGTAATATTAATAATGGGCCGAAATTAGATTTATTAGAAATTGCTTATTACGTAGGATTTGTAGTGAAATTATTGTAAAAATGTTGTGAATGTAATATTACTCTTATTTTTTGAACCTAAATTCTTGTGATTATCAAGTTGGGATAGTCAACATTTATACTAGGGTGGTTAGAATAGAATAGTTTAGTATAATCCTTTTTTGCAAGTGCACACACACACACACACACACACACACACACACACATACATATTTTTTGCATGTCAGGGTGATCCTGTGACCACCCTAACTTACACATGCATGAAGCTGCCCTTAGAGCGGATGTCATAAGTTAAAAGTCTATCAATAAAAAAAAATATTTATTATGAGTTTTAACAACACATGTGGTATTGGTTTATGAATATTCTTTTTGTTTTATATATAATTTTATAATTGGAGGAGATGAGATTTAAACCATAAACATCTCAATCGGTAGTGTCACCAAGTTTAGGGTTATAATTTTATTTTTTAATTTTAGATTGTACCTAGCTATTATTAGATATGTATGTTGATGTGTAGCTATTATATAAGATTGTAAGTAAGGTGATTGCTAATTGCCTTAAGCCTTTGCTTAATTCTATCATCTCATAAACTCAAAGTGTTTTTATCATTGATAGATTGATTACTGATAACATCTTGATAGCTTTTGAATCTTTGCATCGTATGAAGACCAATTGTAGAGGGACAAAGAGTTTTATGGCTCTAAAGTTGGATATGAGTAAGGTCTATGACCGGGTGGAGTGGGTTTTTTCTTGAAAAATTACTCTTAAAAATGAGCTTCCAAGCTTCTTAGGTGGTATTGATTATGGAGTGTATATGCACAGCTTCTTATTCTATCCTTGTAAATGGGGAGCTGAAGGGTTTGATTTCACCCTCAAGGGGGTTGAAGTAGGGTGACCCCCTATCCCCTTATCTTTTTTTGTTTTATGCTGAAGGGTTGAACGCCATCTTTAGGAAGGCTACCATGGAGGGAGACATTAAGGGGTTTTCCCTTTGTAGAAACGAGCCTAAACTTACTCACCTATTTTTTGGAGATGATTGTCTCATTTTTCACAAATCTACTTTGGAGGAATGCCATAAAATTCAGACGTTGTTGAATTATTATGAGATGCCAACGGGTCAGATGATAAACAAGGAGAAAACTACCCTATTTTTTAGCAAGAATACTGATGCACAGACTCAGGATGCTATCAAAGAGGCTCTTAATGTTTTGGCTATACAACACTATGAAAAATATTTGGGGCTTCCTTCTTTTCTTGGTAGAGAGAAGAAAGCTTGCTTTATAAATATGAAGGAGTGGATTTGGGTGAGAATGGAAGGTTGGAAGGCAAAGCTTTTGTCACAAGTTGGGAGGGAGGTCATGATCAAGGCAGTCATCCAATCCATTCCTGCTTACTCGATGAGTGTCTTTAAAATGCCGGTTAGCTTGTGTAAGGAAATTGAAGCAATGATCCGAAAATTTTGGTGGGGTCAAGGTGATTCGAAAAAAAATCCATTAGGTAAAATGAAGCTCTTTGTACTCTTTGAAATTGGTGGGTGGAATGGGCCTTAGAGACATACAAAAATTCAACAATACTTTATTGGCCAAACAGGTGTGGAGATTAATTCACCAAAAAGTTATATTACTCTACAAGGTTTTTAGTGCGAAGTATTTTCCTCAAGGAAGCATTTTGGCAACCCCTATTCCTCAAAAATGTTCTTATGCATGGCGACGTATTTTGCAGGCTCGGGAGGTTATAGAGAAGTGTGCTATTTGGCAAGTGGGAAGTGGACATGCAATTAAAGTATGGAAGCACAGATGGCTTCGGGATCCTACCTATAATAAGATAATTTCTCCACGAGGTGAGTCCTCCATAACTCGGGTTAGTGAGTTGTTTTACCCAAACACAAGAGTATGGGATCCTGGCAAACTAGAAGAATTGTTTTATCCTTGGGAAACTAAGTTGGTGAGTTGGATTTAGGTGGGTGAGGGTTGTAATGAGGACCTTCTAGTCTGGCATTTGACAGCGGATGGTGCTTATAGTGTTCGGAGTGCTTATCGCTTTCTAGCATTGGCAGAAGCTAACAATTCTCCAAGTTCATCCACAGGGACAGAGTTTCAGAGTGCGTGGAAGAAAATTTGGAAAATTCGGGCTCCAAATAAGGTTAGACATTTCATTTGGCGTGCTTCAAAAGACTTGCTTCCGACGAAGCAAAATTTGCGAACTCGACACATTCCTATTGATACCTGTGACCAATGTGATGAGCATCAGGAGACATTGCTACACTGTCTTTGGTTGTGTGATCAAGCTTACTTTGTGTGGAAATCTGACCCGGCCTTTGCACCTCTCTACCAGAAACCGTATAGGACTTTTGTTGATTTGTTTGAGGAGGTGTTGCATCGGTGCTCTTAGTTTTGGGTGGCTTTGTTCTCTACCATAGTGTGGAGTTTGTGGCAGCGATGGAATCAGCTTAGAGAGAAGCAACCATCTTGGGGTCTACACAAGCTGGGCAATTGGGCAAAGGATTATGTTATGGAGTATCTCGACGCAAATGCTCAGCAATCTCGGGCTGTTCCTAGACGTACTCCAACTCCCTAGTCTCCACCATCTGAGCAGAATTACAAGGGCAATTTTGATGCGGCTTTTTTTTATGCTTCGGGTTGTGCTGGAATTGGAGTGGTATTCCGTGACCATATGGGTCAAATTATTGCTGCTAAGTCAGCGTATTCCCCTTGTTCATTCCGTGGAGTTGGCTGAAGCCATGGCAGTTTGACGTGCTGTTTTATTTGCTAAGGAACTGAGCTTGTTTAATGTAGAGATAGTGGGGGATTGTTCAAGGGTCATCACTATCCTGAATGAGATGGGGAGAAGCAGTACATTATTTGGCCATATCATTGATGAATGTAAGAGGTTAGGTGCTACCCTTCAGTTTTGCGAGTTCAGACATGTTCACCGGGAAGGAAATCGATTAGCTCACTCTTTAGCTAGGAGAGCAGTTTTATCTGCAGACACGGATGTATGGGTAGAATCTCTGCCTAGTGATTTGGGTGTTGTATTCCAATCAGATTTAGTTCGATAAAATTGACTTACTTCTTTCTCAAAAAAAAAAGCTACTACGTATGTCGATATGATATCATATATAAAACCACTGTTATTACTTTATTATATATTTTTATTTAATTAGTTTGACTTTTCCCATTTGTTATATCACTTTCCCCTTTTTCTTTTATTAGCCCACATATTTTTTTTGTTTGTTTAATATTAATATGGGAAATGTTAACCAATGCCCTTATGGTATTGGTTTAGGAGCTATTTTTAGAAATATTTTATTGGGAGAATGATATAAAACAATAATGTTGTTGATAGCTTTTTAAATTTCTCATGAAAGTAATGTCAAAATTTTCCTATTACAGTTTATTAACAATTGCCCTAAAGACATCCGTTAACATAGCCCTATTAATATATAACCAGTTCTTTTTAAGTAGTTTATCTTGTAGATATGTTTTTATAAGTTATTCTACATTTTTAGTATTAATTATTTCAATCAAATCTAAATATTTGTGTAACACAGTAAAGGTTAAAATAATGAAAATATGAATCTAGAATTTACTTTGTATCAATATTAATTTATTGATTTATGTGATAAATAAATTTTTTAGATATGTTCATTTAGTAAAGTTGCAATATTGCTTATGATAAACCAAGTTCTATTTTTCAATACTTTAAATTTTATATTAATTAAATTATAAAATTTTATTATAAATCATGTTTCGTTTACTCATATATATATATATATATATATATTTTTTGAATTATAAATGCCTACTAGATAATATTTATCTAGATATAAAAAACCCAAATTAAAAAAAAAAATCTCAAAAAGGCTCTGTGGATAAATTTGTTACTAGTATTGAATAAAACACAATAAATAAATAAATAAGCAAGAAAAATAGAAGTTTTCTTCTTAAGACCCAAAATTTAGGTTATGTTTGGTACACTGAATAATTAAGGATTGTGATATGAATGATAATTTTTATTGTTGTGAATAAAATGTGTTGTAATGGAATAACTAAACCTATTCATAAGTTTGGTTGTGGGTTGTAAGTAGTAACATTAAAATATATAAAACTTGAGATTTATTTTAGGAAATGTCACTGATATAATTATATTTCCTTAAAAATAAAATTCTTTAAATTTGATGGAGAGATAAGTTATTTTTATGATTTTTATTTTTATAATTGTTATGTGTATATAGAAAGTTTGTTTATTTAAAAATATATTAAGTTTAGAAATTATTACGCTTACTAAGGAATAGCTATCAAATTACAATTCTTTTACAAAGAAATAATTATTTCTTATTTTAAAAAATAGCTATTTATAAAGAATGACTGTAGGGACCGGTTTCGGGCACTTCTACGGATTGAGAAAGTAGTCCCAAGCCCAGTTAACCCTGCAATGAATTTATAGAGTATGGGTTCAAGACCTAGGCCCTAGTGAGGAATGCAACGGCCATGCATGGTTGTACGTGGGAGCTGATAACTACTTAAGCGTGGTTTGGGATGCACAATAAGGCTCCTCGGACGGGTTTTACAGAGCTTGAAGTTCTTCTTATTTCTTTGAAGAAAGGTTACAAGGTTTGAGAGAATATAAACTGCTACAGTATTTCTTTTCCCTGGTTTTTCCGTCTGTTCCCCTTCAAGAGGGACTTCTTACATTATATATCTCTCTCTCAGTTGATCCTAGCCTTACATTTGTTGATCAGCCAGGTCTCCATTTGAGAGCCTGTCCCATCAGCCGCATTCCCATCCCCCCTGTGGGTTGCAGCGCCCAAGACGGCACTGTTCAGAGGTCCTATCCTCATTAATGCGGCCAGGCCGTTAGTTGGGGGCATTTAATGTGGAGGTGACAGTTCATCTGGGACTTGCTCCTCCACCATGCTTCCATGTCTGGTGCTTGGTACTTGCTATTTGCTCCTTGGATGCTCAGGGAAATTCCCTTTGAGGGTCTGCTGCTTGTTCACTTTCCGATCTCGGGCTTCCGAGGATGTAATCATCCTCGGCGATGCTTCTTGGGCAACTGGGCTCTACACTTCGTCCTCGGACCTTGGACGCGTCCTCGGCGTGGGCCTTTGGGCTTGGTTCGAAGTGGGCCAGGGTTGCTTGACTCTTTCTGGCCCCACAATAGCCCTTCAAAATCTTGTTGTCTGCATCCTCGGGCGGAAAGGAGGATTTTGACACTCTCGGACCTGCTTCGCGTCCAATTGAGTCTTGCCCCTCGTCAGCGTTGGAGCCTTTTCATCTGCCCAAGGTGCGTTACTGGCGCTTCGGTGAGCGTAACGTGTCCTGCATTAAATTCGGGCGGCTTTGTGCTCCCCATGTTCAACAGTCAGATGACAATCTAACGGTGGGGATGCGCCTGGCATTTATGGGCGGGAAAACTCGCGCGACTCTTCCATCTAGGGTATAAATACCCATTCGAACCGCTTTCTCCTTTTTTCATTCACAATCAAGAGCTCTTGCGCCTCCATTCAGAGTCCAGCCAAATTTTCACCTACATCTCCAGCATAAAAAACCTATCCTAGGAGCTCCTCCTCATTTCTGTAAGTCGCTCTATCCCTTTCTGAGCTTTCTTCCTCTCTACTCCTCCTTCTCTTTTATTTGCTCTTTCTTTAGCTCCCTTAGGCGTCATCGGGGATGGGTAGGCTTAAGAAGTACGTCTTCACTGAGGAGGCGATGGAGAAATTCATCGCCGATTACAAGATACCGGCCAACGTGGGCTTGAGGTATTGTGAGGAGGGAGAGTGGCACCTCCGAAGGCAGGAGGGCGAGGTGGTGATTCCCATCATCGCCTTCCTTGAAGGGGGGATGAGGATCCCCATGGGGTCGGTGACGAGGGGTTACCTAACATATTTTCAGTTAACCCCCACCCAGTGCGCCTCCAACATGTTCAGAATTCTGGGCAGTGTGGATGCTCTGAACGAGAAGATAGGGCTAAGGTTGACTTATCACGACGTGAATTACTGTTACAACCTTCAGCACCTGAAGCACAAGTCATACTACATGAGGACGAGGGACGACAGGGTCTGGCTTATCCAGTGCCTCCCTGAGTCCAACAAGGGGATGAACAAGGATTTTCTCATCATGTCCGGAGCGTGGCACGATGGCCTTCACTGCTCGACGACAGAGGGGACACCAGGTGGGGCAGTGGGAATAGGAGGGGGTTCAAAGATTCTAACTTGCTTCCTACGTCATTTTTTTTTTTTTTTTTTTTTTTTTGCATTGTTTGGTTACTAACGTGAATGTGTCTTCTTTCTGTAGATCCGCACGCCTTCACGCGCCACTTCAGTCTGATCAACAGGGAGGATTTGCAGAAGGTGTTCAGGTCGTCGGCTTTCGAGAACGAAGCTGACAATCAAGTTAGAGTCGCTCACAAAATCTTGGGGTACACTCCGCTCCAAAAATCGTTCGCGGCCCCAAAGTACGTGATTAGAGCAAAGGATCCTCGACTGCAGAAAATAAAAGTGACCGAGGACGAGTTCGAGTTTCCCAAGGATCCCTCCACTTCAGAAGGCGTCACAGTAGCAGTCCCCTCCTCCTCCCACACATTCTCCGAGGCCGCGGAAGAGAACTTAGAGAGGGAAGAGGAAGTTGCAGATTTTGGCCCTGCCGAGGACGATTTTGACGTTTTTGAGCAAGTCCATCAGTCCGAGGACCCTCTGGAGACTTGGGTGATCCTCGTCTAACCGAAGCAGATCTCTTAGCGTCAGAGACATCTTCTCGGCTTGAGATGGGCTACAAGAAGAAGGCCCAACCCAGTCTACTCGACCTAATCGAAGGGCAACCGGGGAAGTCCAAGCCGAAGCTTCCTCCCCCTTCTCCAAAGACTCGTCCTGCTCAGACCAGGTCGGCCTAAACCCAATCTAGGCTTTCTCCTCCTCCGCCCCAGATGAACCCGCTGTCCAGGCACGAGCCTGCTGATCCTAAGCAGAAGAAGGATAAGGGCAAGAGGCCCATCGAGGATAAGTCAGGGCCCGCGCGGGAGGGGGATGACACTCGGCGGCCCTCGAAGCAGCTGAAGATAGGCTCCACAGCCCAGGACAAATAGGTCGCTGCCCCGCCCGAGGTTCAGGCCTGGCTCCCCACCCCAATGCTCTGTGGGGCACCTTTGAGGGATAACTCCTCCCTCAGGGACTTTAGGGATGGCGAAGGCGCGTACGTGGCCGATGCGGTGGAGAGATGCCTGCTCCTTCTTGCGGACATGGAGCAGTTGGGGACCATGAGGAGTAGGGAGGTCTTCCTCTGCCTCAAGCGATATTTGGGGATGGTAAGACTCTTAACACTTGTGTTTTCTTCTCGCTTCAGTTTTTTTTTTTTTTTTTTTTTTTTTGCCTTCCTTTCTTTTTTGAGCTCGGCTAATTATCATGAATCTGTTTTGTTTGGCAGGCTGTCCAGGCCATTTTCAGGCTGGAGGAGGCGGCCAATGACCATGGAAAGGCCATGGATGCAGAGCGCGATAGGCGCTTGGAGGCTACTCGGACCCTCAAGACCTCCGAGGAGGACCTTGCCAAGGCCAGGGCGGAGCTGAAGGCCATGACCCAGGCTCGGGACAACGCATTGTCAGGCCTTGAGGGTGCCCAGAGGCAGGCTGAAACTCAGACGAAACGTCTGGGTGAGGTAGAGGGGCAGCTGAAGCTCGCCGAGGATCTGATAGCTGGCCTGACGAAGAAGGTGGCCGATGCTGAGGAGGCCAAGCGGGTGGCTGAATGGGCCAAAGGGGAAGCTGAGAGGGCCAAGTTTGAGGCGGACCAAGGCAGGGAGGAGGCCTGGGCTACCAAGCAGGAAGCTGAGGAGGTAGCCTATACTGCCGGGGCAACTGAGACAGCAGCTGCCTACAAATCCTACGTCCCTGGGGTATGTAGGCGCTACTGCTCCGAAACTTAGAGTGAAGCCCTCAAACAAGCTGGGGTGGAGGCCTCTTCTGACCTGTGGAAGGAGGAGAGCGTGTACTACCCCCCTGTCATCCGCGAGGCTGCCCCAGATGGCTCTGAGGCCGAGGAGGCCGCTGTGGAAACTGCTGCTACTCCGGGTGAGGGGGTCTCGGACGCTGGAGCCACTGGTGAGCCAGTCCAAGGGAGTAATCCTCCCGCGGTGATTGAATTGAGTGACGGCTCCAACGAAGACGCTGTTAGGATTAGTGCCCTTAAATCCTATTGTATGATGCTATGTATGATATTAAGTGTGACATTGTGTTTGACATTATGTATGACTTAATATTATGTTTAATAAATTTGTTTTATTATTATCTGAAATAATGGTAACATGAATATTCAGACATTATCATATAGTCCATGAGATGCATAGTATATGATTTATGTGAAGAGTCATAGAAGATATAAATCACAAGTTCTTTGTAAACTCAGAATTATAGTTCGTAGTCGGTGATGAAATTGGGCATTTCATCTGCGAAGACTATAACATATCAACCATGATGATTTGTCTTGATCATGGAAGTGGAGACTTCTGGTTGATGTGTTAATATGTTTTAAGAGTTAAGACATATTGAACTGAACCGCTGTGAGATTTATTATTCTCCTAAAGACTGTCAAATGAATAATAAATCTCATGACTTACATTTGCATGAACTCTTAATCCTGAGAGAATAATGGACCTGATCATGAGGTGTAGGTTGCTTTGATATATCAGGAGTGAGATCTAAAGTTATGGTCAAAACCTCAGTATGTTGGGCAGCCACATTTAGTGTTGATGGAACATGTATTCTCAAGATGGAATTCATAGTCTCTTAACAGAGATATAAAGTATTCTCTTGAGATAAGTTTAATAAGTTTGTTATTCAGAGAGTTAGGCCTAACCACTTTAGTAAGACTAAAGTATATATTTATGGAATTAGATTTCATAAATATATAATGAATAACATTTAAGGATTAAACCGGGTACTCAAGGATTAAGATGTAGTAATTTACAAAGTGGCAGTCTACATTAATGACTTTGTATTACTACGAATATTTTATGAAGGAGTTGCATGTATAATAAAGTCTTGGGATATAATTTATAGATAAGACCTAGAGTGCAACTATTTTTATATAGTGGTATTAAAAATAGTTAATGGTAACTTTGGACTTGTCAAGAGTTGACAGAAAAGCCCAAGGCCCATTGGAGCTAGTGTCTTATTGGTCCCTTTTGGTCCCACTCCAAGCCACACACTTAAGCCCAATTGGTAAGGCCCAAAAGGCCAGCCCAATTAGATAAATTGGTTAGATACAAAGGGAAAAACGTACAGAAATGTATAAGTGAGAAAAACAACATTGTAATGGTGTAGAAGTGAGTTTTTGTCACTCACAAGTGATCCCTTTGTTACCAATCGAGAGACCACACATCTTGGGCGTTAGTGGAATTGGAGTGAAGATTAAAAGTATTCCTAAGTGATTCAATCTTCAGTTTTGAAATTCACCGCTTCAAGTACGATCTCTTGTTCTCAAAATTCTGAAATTTACTTAGTACGTGTTATCAATATCGAATGAAGTAGATCCGTTTAAAACTTATTTTCCGCTGCATTTATCTTTATAACCATCAAATGGTATCAGAGCGGTCTTCAATTTCGTATTGTATAACATGTTTTGTGAGTTTTAGAATTAGAGATGATAGTTTCATATTGTTAGAAGATTATGTTTCTTAATTTTCTGCATGTTGTTGAAACTATGTTTTGATGAAGACTGAAATTGATGTTATAATGTTGTTTAAATTTAAATTTAAGTATGTTAAATTGAATCTTAAGGCATTAGCATCAATGAATTTCTATTTTGACATCAATCTCTGACTGTAATGTTCATATGTTGAATGTTTGTTCATGAAAAACGAAGAAAACTGCCTTAGGAAAAATTCTGGAAATTTGAGTTTCGCGATTTTCGATCGATCGAAAATCATTTTCGATTGACCGAATGAGACAGTGATCAGACTCTTTAGAACGATAGATTTTCGATTGTTAGTCGATCGATCGAATTTGTTTTTCGATCGATCGAGAGGCAATCGAGTATCAATCGAAAGAGTCAGAGGATCAAGTTTGAATTTCTTAATTTTTTCGATCAATCGAGGGGCACATTCGATCGATCGAAAGAAAGAAAATCAGAAATTTTTCTAAGTGTTTTCACATGTAAAAGTACTAAGACAGTGTGTAATTAGATTATGCATGTTTAGAAATTAAAAACCTTTTCTTTAAAACATCTAGTGGGAGAGAGATACAAGGGTTGCATCTCACGGCCTCCATTGTCGGTTTAAAGTAGTGTGATTAAGCACCTCGCCTTGGCGTATATGCCTTGCTCCCTTCGGAGGGTGATTAATTCATGGTACTACAGGTTAAACTTCTTAAAGATAGATGAAATGTGTTTTTACATTGAGAACGACCACGCTTCCGTGGAGTTACTTGGTGATTCACATTGATTCTAGGCAATGGTGTACATTAGACTAAGTGTAATGTTAACCTCCCTTCGGAGCTATGTCATTATTACTTAGAGGCTGAAGGGAAAACGACAAATTATTTTTGTTTGGTAAGAGTTACCATGATAGCATTAATAATGAGAATGTTTCTCGCCTAATCATAGTGATTGGTATGACCTCGCTTCCGAGGAATATTAATTGCGGGATTGGGTTGTCGTTGCATATATTATATTATGGTTTTATTAAGGTTCCATACTATATGTTTATATGCTAAATTGATAATGTCCAATTTACTTATTATATTCATGTTTATTGTTTTCAGATTTGAATATGGCATCATTTAGCCCACTTGTAGTTATTCTTAATCAAAACAAACTGACTGGATCCAACTATGTTGACTGGAAAAGAAATTTGGACATTGTTCTTACTGCTAAAGAGCATAAGTATGTTCTTATTAAACCATGTCCAAGCTTTCCTTCATTAGATGCACCTCCTGAGGTAAAACAACGATATGATCGTTGGCAGAAATCTAATGAGATGGCCAAGTGCTACATCCTAGCATCTATCTCAAATGTTCTACAGCATCAAATGCAGGATGTAGAACTAGCTTCAGACATAATGCAAAGTCTGAAGGAGATGTTTGGTGAGTAAGGCCGTTCTGCAAGGCAAGAGACCATGAGGCAAATTTATAATACCAGAATGGCTGAAGGAAGTTCAGTGAGAGAGCATTGTCTTACAATGATCTCTAATCTGAATACATTGGAAGTTTTAGGTGCCGATATAGATGGAGAATCCCAAGTGGATATGATACTCCAGTCGCTACCAGAATCATTCAAGGAATTCAAACTAAACTATAATATGAATAAAAAGATTTATACCTTGTCTGAATTAATGAATGAATTGGTAGCGGCAGAAGGCATTCTTGGTACTTCCCATGTTGAAGCCAATGTTGGTGAAGCTTCTACTTCTCAACCTAAGTCGAAAGGCAAGGGTAAGAAGAAGAAGAAGAAGGACTTCACCAAGCAAGAGGGTAAACAAATTGCCTTAGGGGTTGTTGATAAAGGAAAGAAGATCAAAGGAAAGTGTTTCCATTGTGGTGAGAAAGGACATTGGAAGAGAAATTGTCCAATATTCAAGGCTGCCAAGAACAAAGGTATAATTAATACATTCCTTCTTGAAATATGTTTGGTACAGAATCCCACGGATTCCTGGTGTGTGGATTCAGGTTGTACTAATCATATCTGCAATTCCTTGTAGGGGTTCCAGGAGACCAGAAAGCTTAAAGAAGGGGAGTTGTTTCTTACTTTGGCTGATGGGAGCAAGATTCCAGTTGTAGTTGTTGGTGTTTGTAATTTATGTTTTAAATCTAGAGTTTTAATATTAGAAGACTGTTTGTATGTACCTAATGTTCGTAGGAATTTAATTTCTGCTACTTACTTAGGTAAACATGGATATTGTGTTATCCTGAAAGACAATGTTGTAATAAAGAAGGATAAAGTGTTTATCTGTTCTGGCAATGTTGTTGATGGTCTTTATATTTTAACTCCTGATAAGCATGAATTATATAATTCTGAATTAGATAATAACTCACATGTAAAATCATTAAAGAGAAAGTTTCATTCTACTAGTAATGCATATCTTTGGCATTTGCGTTTGGGTCATATTAATTCAAATAGGATTCAAAGACTAATCAAAGATGGACTCTTAGAGCCCATGGACTTTGATGAATTTCCAGTTTGTGAATCTTGTTTGGAAGGTAAAATGACCAAACGACCTTTTAATGCAAAAGGTAGAAGAGCTCAAGATTTGCTAGAGCTAGTGCATTCTGATGTATGTGGTCCTATGTCAATCCAAGCAAAAGGAGGTTTTGAGTATTTCATTACTTTTACTGATGATTACTCAAGGTATGGTTATGTGTACCTAATGAGACGGAAGTCCGAAGCCTTTGAAAAGTTCAAAGAGTTTAGGGCTGAAGTAGAGAATCAATTGGGTAAATGCATAAAAGCCATTCGATCTGATCGTGGTGGTGAATACCTTCTTGGGGTTTTCAAGGATTACTTAACTCAAAATGGGATTGTATCCCAATTGGCTGCACCTGGAACTCCTCAACAGAATGGTGTAGCAGAAAGAAGGAATAGGACTCTTTTAGAAATGGTTAGGTCCATGATGAGTTACTCAACTTTACTGATTTCTTTTTGGGGTTATGCCTTAAATACAGCAATACATCTTTTGAATTTAGTCCCATCAAAATCTGTTCCCAAAACACCCATGGAATTGTGGAGTGGGCGTAAGCCTAGTATGAAATATCTCCACATTTGGGGTTGTCCTGCACATGTGTTAAAAGGGAAGCCTGATAAGTTGGAACCAAAATCTGAAGTGTGTTTGCTTGTAGGTTATCCAAAAGAAACTAGGGGTTATTTATTCTATAGTCATAAAGATAACAAAGTTTTTGTTAGTACAAATGCTAAATTCTTGGAAAATGACTATATGAATAATTTTACTCCTAGAAGTAGAGTTGTGTTGGCTGAAATGAATGAACCTGTAAATGAACAACCAATAGATGAAACTAGGGATGATGTGGCTGTATTAGATACACCACAAAATACTACTCATGACGTGTCTAGTACTCAGGTGCCTCGTCGTAGTGGGAGAATTCTTCGGCCTCCTATAAGATTCATAGGTTTGGGAGAAACTTATGAAGCTATCTCAAAAGAGGTTGAATCGGATCCCTACACATATGATGAAGCAATGAATGATATAGATGCACATCATTGGGTCCAAGCTATGAAATCTGAATTAGATTCCATGTATTCCAATCAAGTTTGGGATCTTGTAGAGGCGCCTAACGGCATTAAACCTGTTGGTTGCAAATGGGTTTACAAGAGGAAGAGAGGGATAGATGGAAAGGTTGAAACCTTTAAAGCAAGGCTAGTGGCGAAAGGGTATACACAAAAAGAAGGTATTGATTATGATGAAACCTTTTCTCCAATAGCAATGCTTAAATCTATCAGAATTCTCTTATCCATTGCTGCTCATTTTGATTATGAGATTTGGCAAATGGATGTCAAGATTGCATTTCTTAATGGCAATCTTGAAGAGGAAATCTATATGATGCAACCGGAAGGTTTCATAGCAAAGAACCAAGAGCATATGGTATGCAAGTTGCAAAGGTCCATTTATGGACTTAAGCAAGCATCTAGGTCATGGAACATCAGATTTGATCAAGCAATCAAGACATTTGGTTTTGAACAAAATCTTGATGAACCATGTGTGTACAAAAGACATCAAGATAAAGTAGTAATGTTCCTAGTGCTTTATGTTGATGATATTCTACTCATTGGAAATGATGTAGGGGTAATGTCATCAGTAAAGGTTTGGTTGTCAAGCCAATTTGATATGAAGGACTTAGGTGAGGCTAACTTTATTCTAGGGATCAAGCTTTTGCGAGATCGCAAGAATAAGATGTTAGGATTATCACAAGCTGGATATATAGATAAGGTTCTAGAACGGTTTAGCATGCAAAACTCCAAGAAAGGATTACTTCCTTTCAGACATGGAGTTCCTCTGTCTGATGACCAAAGGCCTAAGACTTAAGAGGAAGAAAATATGATGAGACAAGTTCCTTATGCTTCAGCAGTAGGAAGTCTCATGTATGCCATGCTTTGTACTAGACCAGATATCTGCTATTCAGTTGGCATGGTCAGCCGACATCAATCAAATCCAGGACCAAAACATTGGCAAGCTGTAAAGCATATTCTCAAGTATCTACGGAGAACGAGAGACTATATGCTTGTTTACCGTTGTGAGGATTTGATTCCCAATGGCTATACAGATTCAGATTTTCAATCTGATCTAGATTTCAGAAAATCCACTTCAGGATGTGTTTTCACCTTGGGAGGTGGAGCCATAAGTTGGCGGAGTATTAAGCAATCTTGTATTGCAGACTCTACCATGGAAGCAGAATATGTTGCTGCTTGTGAGGCAGCAAAGGAAGCTGTATGGCTCAAGAAGTTCCTTTCTGACCTTGGTGTAATAAGAATGGAGCAAGTTCCAATCACATTGTTTTGTGATAACAGTGGAGCAGTTGCACAATCTAAAGATCCAAGGAATCACAAGAAAGGAAAACACATTGAGAGAAAGTACCATATCATTCGAGATATTGTTGCTCGTGGAGATGTGGTGGTAGCAAAGATTGAAAGTGCAAACAATCTGGCAGATCCAATTACTAAAGCCTTGCCTCAAAGGACGTTTGAGTCGCATTTGGAAAGAATGGGAGTTAGATTAGTGCACAATAGTCTTTAGGGCAAGTGGGAGATTGTTAGGATTAGTGCCCTTAAATCCTATTGTATGATGCTATGTATGATATTAAGTGTGACATTGTGTTTGACATTATGTATGACTTAATATTATGTTTAATAAATTTGTTTTATTATTATCTGAAATAATGGTAACATGAATATTCAGACATTATCATATAGTCCATGAGATGCATAGTATGTGATTTATGTGAAGAGTCACAAAAGATATAAATCACAAGTTCTTTGTAAACTCAGAATTATAGTTCGTAGTCGGTGATGAAATTGGGCATTTCATCTGCAAAGACTATAACATATCAACCATGATGATTTGTCTTGATCATGGAAGTGGAGACTTCTGGTTGATGTGTTAATATGTTTTAAGAGTTAAGACATATTGAACTGGACCGCTGTGAGATTTATTATTCTCCTAAAGACTGTCAAATGAATAATAAATCTCATGACTTACATTTGCATGAACTCTTAATACTGAGAGAATAATGGACCTGATCATGAGGTGTAGGTTGCTTTGATATATCAGGAGTGAGATCTAAAGTTATGGTCAAAACCTCAGTATGTTGGGCAGCCACATTTAGTGTTGATGGAACATGTATTCTCAAGATGGAATTCATAGTCTCTTAACAGAGATATAAAGTATTCCCTTGAGATAAGTTTAATAAGTTTGTTATTCAGAGAGTTAGGCCTAACCACTTTAGTAAGACTAAAGTATATATTTATGGAATTGGATTTCATAAATATATAATGAATAACATTTAAGGATTAAACCGGGTACTCAAGGATTAAGATGTAGTAATTTACAAAGTGGCAGTCTACATTAATGACTTTGTATTACTACGAATATTTTATGAAGGGGTTGCATGTATAATAAAGTCTTGGGATATAATTTATAAATAAGACCTAGAGTGCAACTATTTTTATATAGTGGTATTAAAAATAGTTAATGGTAACTTTGGACTTGTCAAGAGTTGACAGAAAAGCCCAAGGCCCATTGGAGCTAGTGTCTTATTGGTCCCTTTTGGTCCCACTCCAAGCCACACACTTAAGCCCAATTGGTAAGGCCCAAAAGGCCAACCCAATTAGATAAATTGGTTAGATACAAAGGGAAAAACGTACAGAAATGTATAAGTGAGAAAAACAACATTGTAATGGTGTAGAAGTGAGTTTTTGTCACTCACAAGTGATCCCTTTGTTACCAATCGAGAGACCACACATCTTGGGCGTTAGTGGAATTGGAGTGAAGATTAAAAGTATTCCTAAGTGATTCAATCTTCAGTTTTGAAATTCACCGCTTCAAGGTACGATCTCTTGTTCTCAAAATTCTGAAATTTACTTAGTACGTGTTATCAATATCGAATGAAGTAGATCCGTTTAAAACTTATTTTCCGCTGCATTTATCTTTATAACCATCAGACGCGCCTCAGCAGGTTGCAAAGCCCTCCCCCGATGCCTAAGTTTCTTCTGCTGAGGGGGCAGCTATTCCTGCCGTGCCTCTGCAGGCCATCCCACTCAGTCAGGGCTCAGAGGACCCTGAGGCAGCTATGAGCCAGCCACCCACCGGAGCGGGCAACTAAATAGAAGGACTAGGCTCCTTGGTGCCTTAGCCTGCCTCACTTTGCATCTTTTTTCTTCCTTTTTTCTTTATTTGTAATGTAGCTCCCATTGTGTAATTCTTTTGGACTTAATGAAATGCGAGCTTTGTTTCTTTTTCTGTTTGTTGTGGCTGTTTCCTTACTTGCACGTTATCCGCTTTTTCTTTACTTGTATGATTTTAACTTCAATTGAACCTCGGCCAATCGTGGCATCAATTATTATAACGAGGGCATGTGGGCTCGGGTGGACCTTTTGCGTCCTAAGGACCAGGTATTTCTTCGAATAGACACTTAGGATCCCTTCGATGTAGTTAGCTTCCTCATAGGCCTGGGTCCGAGGACTATGCAGAGCCTTGGTTCTGTCTAACACTTCAGTTTGGCTGTAAGTAACTAGTTTCCCCATAGGTTTGAGTCCTTGGACCATGCAAGACCTAGGTTCTGTCTAGTACCCAGATATAAGTGGTTAGCTCCCCATAGGTTTGAGTCCGAGGACCATGCAAGACCTAGGTTCATGCTAACGCTTCAATTTGGCTGTAAGTAACTAGTTTCCCCATAGGTTTGAGTCCTTGGACCATGCAAGACCTAGGTTCTGTCTAGTACCCAGATATAAGTGGTTAGCTCCCCATAGGTTTGAGTCTGAGGACCATGCAAGACCTAGGTTCATGCTAACGCTTCAATTTAGCTGTAAGTAACTAGTTTCCCCATAGGTTTGAGTCCTTAAACCATGCAAGACCTAGGTTCTGTCTAGTACCCAGATATAAGTGGTTAGCTTCCCATAGGTTTGAGTCCGAGGACCATGCAAGACTAAGGTTCATGCTAACGCTTCAATTTGGCTGTAAGTAACTAGTTTCCCCATAGCTTTGAGTCCTTGGACCATGCAAGACCTAGGTTCTGTCTAGTACCCAGATATAAGTGATTAGCTCCCCATAGGTTTGAGTCCGAGGACCATGCAAGACCTAGGTTCATGCTAACGCTTCAATTTGGCTGTAAGTAACTAGTTTCCCATAGGTTTGAGTCCTTGGACCATGCAAGACCTAGGTTTTGTCTAGTACCCAGATATAAGTGGTTAGCTCCCCATAGGTTTGAGTCCGAGGACCATGCAAGACCTAGGTTCATGCTAACGCTTCAATTTTGGCTGTAAGTAACTAGTTTCCCCATAGGTTTGAGTCCTTGGACCATGCAAGACCTAGGTTCTGTCTAGTACCCAGATATAAGTGGTTAGCTCCCCATAGGTTTGAGTCCTTGGACCATGCAAGACCTAGGTTCTGTCTAGTACCCAGATATAAGTGGTTAGCTCCCCATAGGTTTGAGTCCGAGGACCATGCAAGACCTAGGTTCATGCTAACGCTTCAATTTGGCTGTAAGTAACTAGTTTCCCCATAGGTTTGAGTCTTTGGACCATGCAAGACCTAGGTTCTGTCTAGCACCCAGATATATTTGCCGTTGGGACGCGAGACGTGTGATCATGATAGGGAGAACATCTGAATTAAAAGAGACTTCTTCATTAATAGATACATTTCAGGTTATTTACATTCCATGGACGAGGTACAGGTTTGTCATCTAAATCTTCTAAATAGTATGCTCCTATCCCTGCTACTGAGGTAATCCGGTAGGGCCCCTCCCAGTTGGGTCCGAGCTTTCCCCAATAAGGGTTCTTGGCAGCTCCTACGACTTTTCTCAGCACCAGGTCTCCCGGTGCTAGTGGTCTGAGCTTTACATTGGCGTCATATCCTTGCTTGAGCTTTTGCTGGTAGTAGGCCAATTGGATCATTGCTTGCTCTCTTCGTTCGTCTACCATGTCCAGGCTCCGCCCCAACAGTTCATCATTGCTGCCTGGGGTGAAGGAGCTCGTCCTTAGCGTCGGGAAGTTGGTTTCCAGGGGAATCACTGCCTCCGCATCATAAGTCATGGCGAAGGGTGTTTCCCCCGTTGAGCGCTGGGGCGTAGTCCGGTACGTCTAGAGGACGTGGGGCAGCTCTTCTACCCATCTCCCTTTGGCATCATCCAGTCTCTTCTTAAGCCCGTTGACGATGACCTTGTTGACCGCTTCGGCCTGTCCATTTCCCTGGGGGTAGGCTGGCGTTGAGTATCTGTTTGTGATCCCAAGTTCACAACAGTACCTCCTGAAGGCCTTGCTATCGAACTAGAGCCATTATCCGAGATGAGGGTATGAGGGACCCCGAACCGTGTAACTATGTTCCTCTAAAGGAATTTCTTCACGTCTACGTCCCTGATGTTGGCTAGTGGCTCGGCCTCGACCCACTTGGTGAAGTAGTCCGTGGCCACCAATAGATACTTCTTATTCCCTGGTGCTTTAGGGAAAGGTCCCACAATGTCTAAGCCCCATTGGGCGAACGGCCATGGACTTGACAAAGGGTTGAGGACCCCTCCTGGCTGATGGATGTTTGGGGCGAACCTTTGGCATTGGTCACACTTCTTGACATACTCCTGGGCCTCTTCCTGCATCCCCGGCCACCAGTATCCTTGTGTGACGGCTCGGTGAGCCAAGGATCTCCCCCCTGTGTGGCTCCCACAGATTCCTTCGTGCAGCTCCTCGAGCAAGAACTCTGTCGCTTCGGGATGGACGCACAGCAGATATGGCCCAGAGTAGGAGCGCCTGTATAGCTTGTGATCCTCGGACAACCAAAACCGAGGAGCTTTCCTTCGTATCTTTTCTGCCACCGACCTCTTCTCAGGCAGGACATCATCTTTGAGGAATCTCACTATGGGGTCCATCCAGCTGGGACCCATCACAACTTGATGGACGGGGATCACTCCCCTTGGCACTTCACTCGCCCTTTCCAGGTGCTCCACAAGTATGATCCGAGGCAGAGCCTCTGCCGAGGAGGTTGTGAATGTAGCTAGTGAATCGGCATGACTGTTCCCACTCCTAGGAATATGGGACAAGCTGAAGGGGCCAAACTCCAACTGCAAGCGCTTGACTTGGCTCAGGTATTCTTGCATTCTCGAATCCCTGGCCTCCATCTCCCCTTTTACCTGTCCTACCACCAATCTTGAGTCTGAGAACATCTCTATCGACTTTCCTCCCATCTTTTGCACCATGATCATCCCTTGCAGTAATGCCTCATATTCGGCCTCGTTGTTTGTGGCCGTGAATCCAAGCCTCAGGGACTTCTCAATGACATGATCTTCAGGGGAACTAGGACCAGCCCCACTCCGGACCCCCTTTGGTTTGCCGTGCCATCCACATATACTTTCCAACATGGTGACTCCGGGATGGAGATTACCCCAACTGATCTCTCGTCACAGCTCTTCTCCTCGGCTGTCACTTCTACGACTGGTTCAGCAAACTCGGCCGTCAAATCTGCCAGAACCTGGCCTTTTATGGAAGTCCGAGGCATGTACTTGACGTCGAAAGCCCCCAGAATCGTGTTCCACTTTGCGATTCTTCCCGTGTAGTCAGCGGACCGGAGTACAAACTTCAAGGGCAATTGGGTTAGGACAACCACCATGTGAGCTTGAAAGTAATGGGGGAGCTTTCTCGTGACGTGGACCACCACCAGTATGGCCTTCTCTAGGGGTAGGTATTTGACCTCCGCTTCGTGCAGCGACTTGCTGACGTAGTAAACTGGCTTTTGAACGCCATTGTCTTCTCGTACCAGTACTAGGCTCACTGCGTGGGGCGCCACCGCAAGGTATGCGTATAGGACCTCGTCGGCCTCAGGATTGGACATGATAGGCGGCCGGGATAGATACTCCTTAAGTTGCTGGAAAGCTACGACACAATCTTCAGACCACTCAAATCCCTTCCACTTGTTGATCTGGAGGTAGAAGGGCCTGCATCTGTCAGCCGACCTGGAAATGAATCGGTTCAGCGCCGCGATCATCCCAGTGAGCTTTTGGATCTCCTTGGGGTTCTGCGGAGGCTTCAAATTGTGAATGACCTTGATTTGGTCAGGGTCAACTTCGATCCCACGGTGGGTGATCATGTACCCCAAAAACTTGCCTGAGCCTACGCCAAACGAGCATTTTGAGGCATTAAGGCGGAGCTTGTGCTCTCTCAGGACGTCAAATGTGCGGCCGAGGTCCTCCAAGTGCTCGGACACCAGCTTGCTCTTTACCACCATATCGTCGACATAGACCTCGATGCTCTTGCCCAACATCGGCTCAAACAGTCTCGTCATCATCCTCTGGTAGGTGGATCCGGCGTTTTTCAGGCCAAATGGCATAACCTTGTAGTGGTAGTTCCCAATGGGCGTCACAAAGGCTGTCTTCTTTTGGTCCTCCAAGGCTAGTGGGATTTGATGATAGCCCTGAAAGGCATCTAGGAAGCTCATCCAAGGATGGCCTGCCGTCGCATCTACTAGCTGGTCTATTATTGGCATTGGGAAGGGGTCCTTTGGGCATGCTTTATTCAGGTCTGTGAAGTCTACACAAACCCTCCACTTCCCACTTTTCTTCTTGACCACCACAGTGTTGGCCAACCATTCGGGGTAAAAGACTTCTTTGATAGCCCCCGCGTGCTTAAGCTTATTGACCTCTTCCCTGATTGCATCAGCGTGCTCCTTCGACGGGCGCCGGGGTGGCTGCTTCTTGGGGATCACAAATGGGTTGACGTTAAGGTGGTGACAGATGAAGGATAGATCAATCCTAGGGGCATCGCAAGGGTCCCATGCAAACACGTCAAGGTTCCTTTTGAGGAACTCAAGTAACTCCTCCTTCTCCTAGGGAGGCAGCTGGGTCCCGACCTGGAAGAACTTCTCCGGATCATCGTCAATTACCACCTTCTCCAGGTTCTCACATTTGGCATCCTCGGCAGCTGCATCGGGAGGCGCCACCGGGGTCTTTGATTGCTATGAATCTTCCTTGGCGGGGGCCGAGGGCTGTGTATCAAGCCGATAGGATATGGCAGCCACCGTGCACTGCCTCGCCGTGGGTTGGCAACCTCGGATCTCCAGAACCTGGTCCCCTGATGGGAATTTCACCTTCTGGTGCAAGGTGGAGGCTACGCCCCCCAAAGCGTGTAGCCAGGGCCTTCCTACGATGGCCGTGTAGGGGGAGCATGTGTCCACCACCACAAAGTTCGCCTCCACCACCACTGGGCCTGTCTGTATGGGCAGCCTGATCATGCCCTTTGGGATAACGAGCTTTCCGTCGAAGCTCATTAGGGGGGAGCTATAAGGTGTGAGGTCCTTCGGTTTTAGCCCCAGCCCCTTGTAGAGGTCTGGACACATGACCTCGGCTGCGCTGCCACCATCCACCATCACCCTTTTCACGTCATAGCCCCCGATTCTGAGGGTGACGATTAGGACGTCATCGTGGGGTTGGGTGGTCCCAATCTTGTCCTCCTCCGAGAAACTCAAGGCTGGGGGAAGATTCCTCCTAGACCTCTTTGGCCCCATCCGTGGGTCCTCGGCTGGCAGTTGGGCTACGGACAACACTCGCAAAGGGGGTGTGCCTGTTCTTCCTGGCGCGGCCAAGATTATGTTGATCGTCCCAGCGGGCTGCCCTATGGCGGCGTCCTTCCGAGGCTCCTGGTAGGTCTGGCCTTGCTGGCTGCTGGAATGGTGCAAAAGGTGCTTCAGCCTTCCATCCCGGACTAGCTGGTCTAGGTGGTTCCAGAGGTTCCTGCAGTCCTCCGTGACATGTCTGTGGTCCTGGTGGTATTGGTAGTAACGGTTCTGATTGCGCCTATCAGGTTCCCCAATCATCTTAGTCGGCCATCTGAAGTATGGCTCGTTCTTTATCCTTTCCAGCACCTTGTGAACGGGTTCTCGGAATACGGTGCCGACAGTCTGGGCATTGGTCGCCCTGGATTGCCCACCGAAATCCCTCCTCAGGCGGGCGTTGCTATACCGGTCCGACCTGAAATCCCTCCTCTCCTGAGGGATAACCTTTTCCTTGCCTTTGCCCTGTAGCATATCTTCTTCCACCCGCTTGTACTTGTCGATCCGATCCATCAGTTGCCGCACAATGGTGGCGAGCTTTCCGGTCAAGGACTTCCTCAGGCCGTGCCCCATTGGTAGCCCATTCTGGAATGTACTGATGGCGACGGCGTCATACTTGCCGTCCAGCTCGTTGTAAATCTCCCAGTACTTATCCGAATAAGCCTTGAGGGTCTCCCCGTTATGCATGGATAGGGACAGTAACGCGCTCATGGGCCGAGGAGGCCTGCTGTTCGTGACAAAGTGGGAACCAAAGGCCTGGGTCAGCTGCCTGTACGAGTCTATGGAATTCGTTCTTAGACCGTTGAACCATCTCATCGCCACAGGTCCTAAGCTGGATGGGAAGACTTTGCACATCAGCGCCTCGTTCTTGGAGTGGACAGCCATCCTCTGGTTGAACTGGCTCACATGCTCCACGGGATCCGTTTTGCCGTTGTAAGCAATGAAGGTTGGCTGCTGGAACCGCCGAGGAAGCTCTGCCTCCTCTATACGACGCGTGAAGGGCGACCTGGAGAGCTGATCCAGCGCCTTGCTCATGGCGTCACCTTCTAAGCCCCTGGGGGTTGGGTTGGCACGCCTACGCCTCTAGTAGCGCTCCTCCTCGTGGGAGAAAGTCTCGCTGGGGGGCGTTCTTAACCTTTGCCTGTATTCATCATCACTCTTGTCGTCAGAGGGCAGGTCAGGGCTGGGTTCAGACCGTCTTCGCTGCGCACGGCGTAGCTTCCTCTTCAGACCATCTATCTCGCGCTGCATGGCCACCTTATCATCCTTTCTCTGGGAAGTGTGGCTATGCGCCTCTTCCGATCGCGTGGCCTGGCCATCGTCGCGCTTCTAGGGAACATGCCCGTCCCGGCGGGCTTGGCTTTTGCTCGCTGTTGAAGTATGCACGCTTCCTTCTCGAAATCGTCTGTTGTCGTTCTGACCGCCCCCGGGGTCGCCATAGTTACCCTGATGTCGTGACTTCGCCGGTTCAGGTCGATTGGGAGTTCTTTGGTGAGGGCCCGATCCTACCATGCTTGACTGTTGTCCTTACTAACACACAAGTTCTCCCCACAGACGACGCCAATTGTAGGGACCGGTTTCGGGCACTTCTACGGATTGAGAACGTAGTCCCAAGCCCAGTTAACCCTGCAATGAATTTATAGAGTATGGGTTCAAGACCTAGGCCCTAGTGAGGAATGCAACGGCCATGCATGGTTGTACGTGGGAGCTAATAACTACTTAAGCGTGGTTTGGGATGCACAATAAGGCTCCTCGGACGGGTTTTACAGAGCTTGAAGTTCTTCTTATTTCTTTGAAGAAAGGTTACAAGGTTTGAGAGAATATAAACTGCTACAGTATTTCTTTTCCCTGGTTTTTCCGTCCGTCCCCCTTCAAGAGGGACTTCTTACATTATATATCTCTCTCTCAGTTGATCCTAGCCTTACATTTGTTGATCAGCCAGGTCTCCATTTGAGAGCCTGTCCCATCAGCAGCATTCCCATCCCCCCTGTGGGTTGCAGCGCCTAAGACGGCACTGTTCAGAGGTCCTATCCTCATTAATGCGGCCATGGCGTTAGTTGGGGGCATTTAATGTGGAGGTGACAGTTCATCTGGGACTTGCTCCTCCACCATGCTTCCATGTCCGGTGCTTGGTACTTGCTATTTGTTCCTTGGATGCTCAGGGAAATTCCCTTTGAGGGTGTGCTGCTTGTTCACTTTCCGATCTCGGGCTTCCGAGGATGTAATCATCCTCGGCGATGCTTCTTGGGCAACTGGGCTCTACACTTCGTCCTCGGACCTTGGACGCGTCCTCGGTGTGGGCCTTTGGGCCTGGTTCAAAGTGGGCCGGGGTTGCTTGACTCTTTTTGGCCCCACAATGACTATTTCCTATAATAAAAATATAACCAAATTAAAGAATAGCTAAACCATAGGAATAACTATTATATTATAATGCTTATTATAGTCTACTAAACATACCCTTATTAAGCTAACCCTCATGTTAAGCATGGAAACCCATAACCCAAAGACTTTTTTTTTTTTTAATTTATTTTTTTATAGGAACAACCTATGCATAGACTTAACAAATCAAAGTGCACATGATGAAAAAAAGAGTAAAGTTGTAGACATAATACAACAACTTTCGTAATAGTTAAATTGGTAGGTTTTATTGGTTCTCATTTAAGTAAATTACTAATATTTTTAAGGCTCTTTTGGATATACACCACTGTCAGTTTTTTTAAAACTTTTTCCCACATTCTCTCATCTCCCCATGTGTGTGTTAAAATACTTAGTATTCTAAAAAAAAAAAAAAAAAATTACTAACATTTTACTAGTTACCAAGAACAACTTACTACCTCAACAATTATAAATTATTTTGTGAAAAGTCTTGTGGTGGTGGACTTACTGGGTCAAAGTCATTACCTCAACTACCATCTATTGCAGTTAGTACATTAAATATTGCATTGTCGAGCATGATTCATAGGAAAATAGTATTCCACTTTGATTTCATTTTCTTCTTCTTGTTTTCTTTTCTTTTTTAATGATAAGATATAATTTGAATGAAAAACAATTCTAGCATTTTTCTTGAATCAATGATATCCATTTTATAGTAATTACTTTTTAAAGTCAAAGTTATTTGTTGGGGACCACAAATCAACTTCTTACAACTACTTTAAAAATAGACCTATAGAGTGTGATGTCAAATACCATAAGGGTGTGTTTGGTAGAAGGAAAACATTTTAGAGGGTGTTTCGTTGGGAAGGGCAAAGGAAAGGAAAGGAAATGGTGGGGCTCGGGTATTTTCTACCCAAGCCCACCAGAAAGGTTTCTCCTCAAAATGGGGAGAAAACTGAAGGGAGGGAGTTTGATTTGTTTATTGACCAAAATGCCTATGTGCACTTGCACATGGACTTTTGTCCAATAAGTTGGGTTTTTTTTTTTTTTTTTTTTTTTTTTTTTTTTTTTAAGTATTTGTTTTTTGTGCTCATTTTTTTTTTTTTTTTTTCGTTTGCTTTCTTGGACCTGGACGTTGTCTCTTCATCTTTTTTTTTTCCCTGGGGTGTGGGCCAATGCTTTTTTTTTTTTTTTTTGTTTAAGTAGATGTGATTTTTTGTTTCTAGACATGATTTTTAGTTTTTAAAATATTTGGGTTATTGCTTTTTTTTTTTTTTTTTTGGTTGTTTGTCACTTTTTTGTTTTAATTGGGCATCATTTTTTAACAAGGGTATATAAGTAAATTTATATAAACTTATTTTTTCCATCCTTCCACTTTTTCACTCCCAACCAAACAAAAGTGAGAGAAATTAAAATCTTTTCTATCTTCCCATTTTTCCATCATTGCACCATTTTCTATTATCCTACTTTTTCACCCCTCCAATTAAATGGACCCTAAAATATTTGAGTGTGCCTTCCTAATTACCAATTGGTTTTGAGGTAAAATGGCACACCCCACGGTCCGAAAAATGGTACCAGAGCTAATGTCACGGACTTGAGTCGTGGGAGCTTCATTGTGAGGAAGGGATTGTTGAGGGAACTAAAATTTGACTCCCTATAACAACTCTAAAAACAGGCTCACAAAGCGTGATGTTAAATGACATAAAAGATTTGAGTGTGTCATCCTCATCATCAATTGATTTTTAGGTGGAGTAGTATAACTCACGGTCCAACATTATTAAATGATTTTCTATTTAGGTGTGATTTCAAGGTATGTTTTTTATTTGATAACAATTTTTTTTTACTAATTGGGCCAATTAAAACTTAAATTGAATCCTTTCTAAAAAAAAAAAAACTTAAGTTGAATCACGTTGCTTAATCCCGTATATCTCTACGTCACATTTGATATATCACCTATTTTTTTGGGAGAGAATTTATAGTATCAAATGTAATGAGTCTTGTTTTACACAATATCACCCAAGTCTTAGTTTTTTTTTTTTTTTTTTTTTTAAGAAGAACCTAAGTCCTGGCTTAAATTATAGATTAATGCCCATAGACCGATATCACCTAGGTTTTCTCAAAAACGTAAAAATATGATATCATTTAGGAATAAATTAGGACAAAAACCACTTCTTGAGCACTGTGTTTGAGGACCAGCCTACACATCCACATTCACATCCACATCCACGTCTTTTAATATAAAAGATTTAGTGCCATTTTTATGAACCCAACTTTGTGATTGGCTAAACCCACGTGATCAAGATTCTCAATATCAAAGAAAACATGATGTTTCCATAAATACCAATAGAAACCTAGGATTACCGAAACCTATGCACAAGGGATAACATAAAACAGCATATAAAATTGCATGCCTTCCGTGCTTCAAAAATCAAATTAAAATCTTGGCCAAGTGTCAATCATCAAGAAATCATAGACAGTATTATTATTTTTTTTATTATAATTTTAGATACTTGCCTTTGACTAATAATATGTGAAGGATACACTCATTCTCGCGCCCAAGTTTAGACACTACTTGTTTGTCAACATTTGATTAGATTTTAACATCTTTAAGAATATGTGGTGAATTTATGTGAAATTGCTAAAATCCAATAAAACAATTGACACATAAATAGAGTATAGATTTTGATGTGAGAAAAGGTGTGTTCTAAGCATTACTCTGCGTAAACAATACATTTTTGTTTTTGTTTTTCGAGATACATGCCTAGACAGTACATTATACGAGTATAAAATTACTTTTAGAAGAACAAGTATAAAAAACAAAGGAGTAATGTTACAGGTACAAATTATTTTACAATATTTTTACAAAATATTGATGTGACAAACTTCTTATTAGTTCTCATCTAGGCTCACCATTAATATCACTTTTTCATTTACCAATAATCACTCACCACATCAGCAGTTTGTAAAATTTTTGTAAAAGAGTTTGCATCTCTAGTGTAATTCAAAAGGAAGACTCATATCTTTTAATCCTATCTCATTATTAATTCCAACATCATAGAAGCCAGCTTGTAGTGTCATGCGTTATTATTATATGTTTTTTTTTTCAAACCAAACAAAAATAAAGAAATAATAACTGTAGGGGCTCGTTTCGTCGTTGATCCCCCGACAATAAATTTGTTTAGAGAGTGGGACGTAGGGTTTGGCGCCAACAGGCTTGCCACCGGCTCGCCGGAGACTCTCCTCTTTGAGGGGGTTTGGCCTCGTTCTTTTTTATCTTGGGGGTTGCTCCTCGGATGGCCGAGGAGCCCCTTACTCTGAAGGGCCCCTTGCATTATATACCCTCTTTGGCCAATCCTGACCTTCCAACTGTCAATCATCTAGACCATTGCATAAGGACCTGTCCCATCAGCCACGTTCCCCACCTTTCTGTGGGTCGCAACACCCAAGGTTCCGCCGTCCAGGAGTCCTTTCAGCATTAAGATTGCCAGGGGAGTTAGGTAGGTGCATTAAGTGTGGATGTGACCGCCTACACTGGGCTTGTCCCCCCGCCTGGGAATAGGATAGGTATGCCGAGGATAGGATCGTCCTCGGCGTGGCCCAGAGGGCTAAAAAGCTCCTAGACAAATGTCTGGGACAGCTGTCGATCCTCGGCATGGGCCTTGGGCCAGCCTAGAGATGGGCCGAGACGTCCAGGCCCACGGGCCCCACAATAACAATTTTATTTAAGAGAATATAATATTAAGTCCTCAAAGAATTTTTTTTGCGCATTGAAATTACAAAAAAAAAAAAAAAAAGAACAAAAAAAGAGAAAATACCAAATCTCATTACTGATATAATTTTAAAATGTTGGATTTGAGACATAAGACGATAGATTTGAGTCAATTTTTTTTTTTTTTTTTGAGAAACAATATTTTTATATTTGATTATTATGTAAATAATAATTAACTTTTTATATTGGTTTTTTTAAACCATTATCCTTGTTGTTTGCACTGTTGCTCCTGTTTGGATTGAGGGAGGAGGGAGAGAGAGTAGAGTAGAGTTAGCTGAAAATAGACTAATTTTGGACTAATTAATTTTACTCTACTCTACTCTACTCCCACTCCATCTCCTTCAATCCAAACAGATCATAAATGCCTAGTCTTAAGGTTCCCATTACATGCAAATTCATAATTTATACTAGCCTTATCACACGTGCTTCGCTTGTGCAATAATGCTTCTTTTTTTTTTTTCTTTTTTTTAATTTTTTTGGTTTAGTGTCATAATTTTTTATTCAATTATAGCCACATCAAAATCCTATATACACTTTGTAAGGACCAGATTTGAGTCCCTAGCCCAAAATGTGGATGGATTTAGGCCAAAAAAGCCCAAACAATGAATTTGTAGATAGTGGGTTGGAAAAACTGGGCTAAAATGAGTTGGACAACAAATAAGATGGATTTTAATGACAAGAAAAAGAAGGTGGACAAGTTTTAACTACAAAAAATCGTCATCGGCAAGGTCTGAGGAGATCAGTTCTTATATATCTCTCTTAAGGTCGATTACAAGTTTGGTTCTTGATTGCTACATTGTTTCTTTCTTGATTTCTTGATCCCCTTTTCCTCAGGGGTGTCTTACGTTATATATCTCCCTTTCAATGATCGTGACCCTCCATTTGTTGACCATCCAGGCCACTCCTTGAGTATTTGTCCCATCAGACACCCCCTCTGCCCCTTTGTGAGTTGGGTTAGCTAATGTAGCACTATTTAGGGGTATTCTCCACATAAATGCGTCTAGAAAGTTAGCTTCAGAGCATTCAATGCGGTGACAGTAACTTTTCTTTAGATATTCCCTAGCTCCCATCCTTCCAGTACGTTCATAATGCACGTCTCTATCAGTGGAGCTTCTTGGAAGGTCACTTTGAACGATAGGATATACATTTGATCTGTGCCTCATTTATTCGAGGAGGCACTACTCCTCGGACTAACTTCCCCAACTTCTCCATTCGCAACATACTCATGGGACGTTAAGCTTAACTCTCTCACTATTGTTTACTTGTCCTTGGATCAACCAACGTCCTCGGCCAAGGCCTAAGGCCCAGTATATAATCTTGGGCCCTGATCCCTACACACTTCATCTACTTGATAGTTGACACCATACTTCTTTAGTTGTTTTGGTTTGTCAAAAATCCATAGCTTGGGTTCTTAATAACCAGGAAAAAAAATTAAGATTATTAACTTAAAATGTATATTAAGAAAAAGAAATAGAAAGAAATCAAAATATCAATCGTAAACATAACCCAAAGTAAATTACTAATTAAATTTAATCGAGCAAAGGAAGAAAGAAACAATATAATAAAAAAACATTTATATTGGGTAATATTTATGTAATTTTATTTTATTCCATAAAATTAAAAATGTAATTTCATTTTAAAATAACCGTACCTAGTCAATATATAAAGATTTGGTGGATGAGAAAAATTACCTCGTGACATTTGCTTTGAACATAATACCTAAACAAAATAATTGTTGCAATTTCATTTCATCACCAGGTATATAAGGGAAAAAAAAATATATGATAAAGACAATGAGATTCATAGAAAAATTTATTTATTTTAATTAGTTTAATTATTTTAAGAGTTGAGTTGAGATGCAATTCTCTGATGGAAAGCAAGTGGCACTGGTGTACAAATGATAAGAAAAAAACTAATTGATCATTTTCTTATACAACTTCTCTTAGTAAGTTTTGAATTTGGGTAATTGTAATAGTGGGTTTGGAGGTAGAGTTTTGAGTTTTGAATTTGGATAACTACTTGGTAATTATCCTTTAACTTGAGAAAAAGAGGGAGCGGAAAAACAAATAAGAAAGAGAAGCCGTTTTATTTATATATATATAAAAAGATGACTAATGTGAGAGGGAGAAAAAAAAACTATTTGAAAAAACCTATAGAAAAAAAGCTTTTTTTATCCCTTCACATTAGAAAAAAGAGGGAGTGAATAAAAACAAGAAAAATAAGAAGAAGCAAAGAGACTTGAGGGAGAAATGTGGTTATTTTCAATTTTTAATTTTTTTTTTTTTTAATTTAGCTAGAATTTATGATTTTTTAATTAGCAATATTACAAGTTTAACCTTATTGTTTAAACTTTCTACACATGCAAATTTAAGGGTATTTTGGATATCTAAAATGAGGATCCCAAACCGGCAAAACCCCTTATTTATATATATAGACACACACACAAAAGTTATATATGAACAAAACTATCTTATATGACAACTTTACAACTTTCTAACCCTCTATTGAGTGTACAAGAGTTTTTTAATTTGCTATAGCCACATCTAACAAGTATTCAAAAAATGATTTTAGCCTTTTTAATTAAAGTTATGATTAACTACTAATTGAGCATCTTAAGACCATTCTTTTGAACAATCATGAGTCCATAACATTTATAGATATTAAGTATAAGTATATAACAAGAAATTAATATAACAAAATCACTAAAAGCAACCATAATTAAATAGAATTTAAATTCATCCAAACTAGACAATTATGGACAAAAAATAAATTCAATAGCACTTTTGTATTTGAAAGTATTGTCAAACTTTGCAATGGTAACATGTGGGTGCACTCACTATCCTAATGAATTTTCACACGTCAGTTTCAAGATGTGCTCGAAAAAATGTCAAAGGCAATGGCAATTTTGTTAGTTTTGAAATGTGTATGAGGTTTTTTTTTTTTTTTTTTTTTTTTGAGAGAGAGTTTCAACCTATGGCGTCCGCTCCTGATAATAGCTCTTTATTATCAAACCAAGACACCAATCAGTTTTTGGTATAGGCGGGGATTGAACCCCAAATCTCTTATACAACCATCAGAGATTTTACCAGCTGAGCTAACTGGAACCCACGAAATGTGTATGAGGTTAAAGTTAGTGGTATCAATTAGTTTAATAAATTAAATGAAATAAGTAAAAGAAAATCATAAACCATTAGATCTATCCAAAAATGACCTCTTGATGGTTGTGCTGTGCTTTTCATACGAACTTAATGACAAGTTTTGAGGAAAAAAAAGAAGAAAAGAAAAGAAAGTAAACAAACTTGATACAGATATGCATAAGAGGGGGTGGGGGGGCAAACATTTTGTCTTTGGTGGGCCAACTCTTGCAAAAGGGTATTGGGTGCTCATTTTTACATATATATATATATATATATATATACTACAATACATTTTTAAAAATTTTGGGGGCCATGTTCCCTTAACACTGAAGGTGGATCCGTCCATGAGTAAGTGGTTTGAAATTTTTTTTATTTAAAAATGTTGTGCACTATTTTCTCGAATCATCAATAATTAATTTTCCTTAATGGTTAAAGGTTTTAATTTTTGTAAATTAATATTGTACGCAGTTGGTTGTCAACATTAGCCACCTAATATCCTAGGTGGCTTGATGGAAACTCATCAAACAAGTTTTCTCTCTTGCCTATTACCAAAATCAAAATTGACAATTAGGTGACAATTTTATAAAACATCTTTTTTTTTTAAAATAATTTTTTTGGTTAAATCTAAGGTCAAACTATGTTATAGATATCCATTGCAGTCACCTCATTACTTTTACCATTAAAAACGAAAAAATATAACAAAATTAGAAAAATTAAGATCAAAAGTTTTAGGGTTTTGTAAAATCAATTCAAACACTTTCACCATGCACAGCCCCACAACCACCAATCCAAAATCCACATCCAAAAACGCTCGAACCCATCAAATGACCACACTGTGAGACACCCATCACCGTTGGCCAGTCGCCTGTTTTCTACTCACCAAAAATTCCAAATTTCAAAGCCAAACAACAAACCCACAAAGAAATATATATATTCCCAGCACAGTGAAGAATGAACAGCAACGTGTTCCTCAATTCCTTCATCATCCCTACTATTCCCATCACGAATAAGAATATCTTCCAAAAATCAAACTCAAAACCACTTTTTTTCTTAATCGTGGAAACGTCTCAAACAATATTCATCGGAACTAGGAGATACTTCTTCCTCACCATATTCGAAAAACAATAGCAAACTGAAAATTGAGAGAAAGTACCCAACAAATATGCAAAAGATTGAAGGAAAAAAAGAAAATTGTTTCGTAGGATATTTCATATACCACCACACTAGACCAGATTAACAGAACGATACCACATTATTTTGGTTTACATGGCAGCCAGCAGGCCTGGGTGAGTTAAAGCAGCTCTTTCTCCCTACAGAGAGAGAGAGAGAGAGAGAGAGAGATTGTCATTTCCACTACACACTTTGCTTTGATCTAACTATACTCGTGTGTGTCCGAGTCCTTTCCATGAAGTTTATGGTCACCATGGCTTTTTGATCTTGATTACAAGAGGTGTTGAATATATATGTCAGATGGATTGTTGAACAAAGTCGTTCTTAATTATTGCAAAACCCTAACTTTTAGATCTTGATTTTTATGATTTTATTTTGTTTTGTTTGTTTGTTTGTTTTTTTAACGGTGTAGTCATGAGGTAGTTAACGGAGATTTAAGTTAAATGTGGGTAAAACGACATTTTTAAACCACATATGGCAAAGTGATTATGGGTTTGACCATGGGTGGATAAATTGTAACAAATCTTTAATTTTTGTATTTAGGTTTTGTTATTTTCTCTTTATCAATAGAGCATATAGTCAATCAATGTAATCCAGTTTTCAAAAAAAAAAAAAAAAAATGTAATCCTCTTATTACATAAGACTTTATCAATTCTAATTTACTGATAACATTATTGAAATATCACTTAATAATGTATAATCTACTACATGAAAGACTGATTTACAAAAATCAAAACTTTCCGTTGTTAGGAACAATAATTGTTAATGTTATTCAGTACACTCATAACATTTGTTTTTTAGGGTTTCAATTAGGTTGGACTTCTATTGTCTCAATATTTAATTTGGGAGCTTTCTTAAAGGTGGGGAAAAGAATGTGAAATCTACTTATATTTTTTTATTTAAAAGAAAAAAAAATCAATTATGATTGTATTGGGATTTTTTTAACAATTTTGGGAGGAGCTTCCCTCTCCACCCCCCAAAACCCCCCTCTTATGGGGGCCTTATGTCCAGGTCCTGTTTGGAGGGATTTTTCTTTCTTAAACATCTATTATATGTAGCATTTACAATTACTTTAAATTAAAAAAAAAAAAAAAAAAAAAGCTATTATTATTGCTTATTATCCAACTAATAAATATTAGGAAATTTTAATATAACCGTAATAAGGCAACCAAATGAAAGAGATAATTTTTCTTTTTTAGAAAGAATGAAAGAGATAATTGGTACATTGGAAGAGCAAAGTATTACTTATTGGAAGAGCAAAGTATTACTTATGAGAAGATTTAATAAAATCTTAATGATATTAATTAATAATATACTAATATAATAACTGTTAAAGATTGATTATAATATTAGTTTATTTTTTAGATTAAATTTAAAGGAAAAAAACATAAAGAACATCAGACAATAGCCCCACCTAATCTTAACATACAATTTTATTGCTTAACTTTATATTGTAAGTGTCTTTAATTTGATGATAAAAACAATCATTAGGAGCGGATCAACGGTGGCTTTAGGAATTTTTGTTAGGGGGTCGCTAAGAAACTTAAATTATACAAAATTTAAAAAAGAGATAGCTTAAATATCAACATCACAAAAAAAAAAAAAAAAAAAAAAAAAAAAAAAAAAAAAAATCTTGCAAATATATGAAATATTATGATTTCTTTCTACTAACAAAGAGAAAAAAAAATGATTGATAAGAAATATAATGGGAATTGAAAACGTTGAGATTAGAGTAATAAAGAGAGAGAGAGAGAGAGAGATGATATTTGCTACAACTACGAGCCGAGTTATTAAGAAGAACAAAATTATTACAATTGCAAAGTCAAATAGAGCAAAATTGTCGACATCGCCAATGAAAACTCATGACTATAATAACTCTCTTAGTACACGAAAAATCATATAAGCCTTTTTTTTAATAGTTAAAGATTATGTTTGAGGGGAAAAAATTATTTTGGAGTAATGCTACATTTACAATATCTTCACAAAAAATACTATCTGACAATCTATTATTGGTGAATTAAAAAGTAATACCAATAATGGGCCGAAATTAGATTTATTAGAAATTGCTTATTACGTACTGTAAGGACTGGGTTTGAGCACTTCTACTATTGAGTGAGTGGACTCAAGCCCAGCTAGCCCAGTACAATGAATTTGTAGAGAATGGGTTCAAGAACTAGGCCCTAGCAAGTGGACAACGCCCAATGCAGTGCTTGCCACCATTCAAACAAAGACGAGTCGAAATTATCCTCGAAAGTCTATCCTCGGCCCGGTCCGAGGAGCTTGACGGTAGTCCTTCTCCTATGAGAATGGTCCCCCTCTTTAATCTGTTCCTTCTCCTTATATAGTCCTCTTCCAACGATCCCTTTCCTCCACTTGTTGATCATCCATGCCTCTTTTTGACAGCCCGTCCCATCAACCACCTTACCAAAACTCCCAGTGAGTTGTAGCAATCGAGACAGCGCTACTCAGGGGTCATTTCCCCATTAATGCTGCCTGAACATTAGTCATGCGCATTTAATGTGGAAGTGACAATTCAATCCTGGTTTTGCTCCTCGGCCATTCTTCCACGGCTGATGTGTTGTACTTGGTCTTTCTCCTTAGATGCCCTGGAGGGCTGCCTATGGTAGCCCGTTACTTCCTCCTCCCATGGTCCTGCTTTGCCGAGGACATGGTTGTCCTCGGCGATGGCACTGGGCTTCTTCCTCCTCGGCATGGGCCTTGGGCTTGGTATAAAGTGGGCCACTGGGTTGCCAAATTCTCCGGCCACACACGTACGATTTGTAGTGAAATTATTGTGAAAATGTTGTGAATGTAACATTATTCTTATTTTTTGAACCTAAATTCTTGTGATTATCAAGTTAGGGTAGTCAACATTTATTTTAGGTTGGTTAGAATATGATAGTTTAGTATAATCCTTTTTTGCAAGTGTGAGTGTGTGCGCGCGCGCGCGTGCGCACACACACACACACACATATACATACATATTTTTTGTATGTCAGGGTGATCTTGTGACCACCTTGACTTATATAGAAAAGAAAAAAAAATCTATTATGAGTTTTAAGAACACATGTGGTATTGGTTTATGAATATTCTTTTAGTTTTTATATAATTTTATAATTGGAGGAGATGAGATTTAAACCATAAACATCTCAATCAAGAGTGTCACCAAGTTTTTTTTTTTAAATTTTTATATAAGTTATAAGGCTCTTGTAATGTGCATTAATAAAAATTAATAAAATACACCTGTCAATTACTTGACGTGCGTGCATAATAATTTCAAAATCTTGTGTTTTAATTTTTGAAAAATATAAAAAATTAAATAGTAGAATGTTAAATACATCCCTTAACGCACTTTCTAAAAAATTATCCTTATTTCTTGTATCTCCATCCTTAAGGCAGTGGAATATATCAAATTTGTGTTTTTTAAGGTATCGAGGTCCTTTTCTTTTTTCTTTTTTTTTTTCTTTTTGAGAGAGAGAGAGAGAGAGAGAGAGAAAAGATGATGAGTATTTTATTAATGATAGATTGGAAAAAGACAATTACACTAGCTCTTTCCATAATCCTAGCATCCAAGTACTTCGGCTCTCCTAGGCCACTTTTTGTCATCTTAAAATGGAGCTTGTACACTTAAACCTAGGCCACTTAGAGTTTTCTAAACCTAGGCCACTTTTTGTCATGTTAATGGAGCTTTGTACACTTAAACCTAGGCCACTTAGAGCCATTCTTCTATTCCATTTGGAGTTTGCTAAATCTAACGTGCTTTGGTTAGCCAATCATCTGCTTTCTTGTCACCATGGCATGATATCACCAGGTGTTTTCGACTATGGTGCATTAGTAATCCGAGAATGATCAATTCAACTGAAACTTTAACCTTATAGATTTATATAATAACTACTTACCAGTTACCAATGATCATCAAAATAGGGCATAAATGGGATTCTGTTCACACTTCAGATTACAAAATTAAAATGTCAAAGGATTAATTTAATAGCTCAATGATACGAGGTACTTCAAAATTAAAAGTGATTAATTTAATAACATTTGCAAGCTGTAAAGGTATAAGGTCGTTTTCTTTTCTTAATTCTGAAGATGCCAAATTAGTTAGGATTCTGTTCACACTTCATAGTACATGACTACACTGTACAATTAGTCATCCTTTGGACACCCTTGAGCGCCATTGAGAGAATTTGAAGTTAAAGAAAATGGACAAATGTTGGGTTTGGTGCTTCAATGCATTGGACCCGACATGATATTGACATAAAACAAACTTTGAACAAGTTTTCATATTGTATCGAATTCAGTGTATTGGATCACTGAACCTAAGCTGTCTAAGAAAAAAAAAATGACAAATAGCATACATGTGAATCCACGCTTGGAAACAGTATTCTTTAAAGTCTTTTCTCAAGAAAAAAAAAGCTAGCATACAGCATACATGTGAATGCACCTTTGAAAACTGTATTCTCAATAATCACCCCCTCAAGCCCTAAACTTGTAATCATTAGTATGAGACTATGAGTAAAGCGACCACAAAACTTGCAACTTTAAGATGATGGACAAAATGGGCTTCTGCCATTTTTGGGCAAATTATATAGAGAAATGCCCCCCTTCCCAAACTAAATAGGAAAATGCCCCTCTTTTAAAACTCAATTTTTGATAAATCGAGTTAGAAAAAAAAAAAATTAAAGCCCTATAGTGGCGTTTTAAGGAGCCTATAGTGACGTTTTAAGGACCTATAGTGACGTTTTTTAACTCGACTTCAAAGAAATCGAGTTATAGGTAAAAAAACGCCACTATAGGTCAATTTCATTGCCTATAACTCGATTTAATTGAAGTTGAGTTATAAAACGTCACTATAGGTCCTTAAAACGTCACTATAGACTCCTTAAAAACGCCACTATAGGACCTAACTCGATTTATCAAAAATCGAGTTTTAAAAGAGGGGCATTTCCCTATTTAGTTTGGGAAGGGAGGCATTTCCCTATATAATTTTCCTGAAAAGGGCAGAAGCCCATTTTGTCCTTAAGATGATAATAGAAAGTTTTGAGAGGATTCAGACCCAAAAAAAAAAAAAAAAGAAGAAGAAAGATTTGAGAGTGAAAGCAAATCTGGGGGATCTAGTTTCTAAATATAATGCTTAATTTACCGCACATTATGGACAGCAAAAAAGTGATCACAACTACGACGTTTTTGATGATCTCTTTTCTTTTATTTATTTATTTAGTTTGTTTTTAATAAATAAAATGCGACTTTAGTAAATTCTAGTTTTGGTGGCTAATTAAGAATTAACAAACATTACTTGGTCATGTTATTGGCTACATGGGAGAATTCGAATCCCGTTAATTTTATTGGCAAGTTTAGTGGTCCAATCTCACCATCTTTGAAAATATTTCAAAAATTTTCAAAGTGGGTACGAACCTAAGATACAACAAAATAATGGCATGGAATCTTACTTTCCCAATTTTAAATTTTGTGTTTAGGTTTGAACCTTTTGTAGAATTGTTTAGAGTTAATTAATTACGATAACTCTAGGTTATATCCTGAAATTATTTTCTTCTCTAATGAGCAATGGCTGTATTGGATCCACACAAATTAAAAATAAAAATAAAAATAAAAATAAAAATAAAAACCTATAAAGCAAATGAGCTTAAGACAAAAAGAAATAGGCCCATGTTAATGAAGAACAGAACATATTACACACTAAAAACATTAAAGCCGACATATCTTTTAGAAAGTTTATGAGGCAAAGAAGCAAAACATAGGTTCCAGTAATTTCAAAATAAAACAAAAATTTTCAAGGAAAATATTGTAAGAAAGGAAAGAAAATAAATCTGAAAGGTTGTAATAAAATCTTATTAATTTTTTTTTTCTGAGAAAATCTTATTCATTATAAATTTATTTATTTTAAATTGAATGGATCCTAGGAATTAATTCAGCATGCTTATAGAATCATTGCGCATGCATATGCATGCGTATGTGTGTACGGAGGTAGAGAATATACCTTTTCTTAATTTTTTTTTTTTTTTTTACTTAAAAACAATTAATTAAGGGTAGAAGGTGTCCTTGATGAATTATTAAACCTAAGGAAAAATAAAAATGGGATTAATAAGTGGTATCAGATATATTAACACAACCTTAGACCCTTTTGTAATGGTACTTTGAGACAAGTAATGTGTTTGAACTTGGTGAGACAGTGTAATTAAGTGTATATGTTTGTTTAACCGTTAGTTTGTTTCTAAAAAAAAAAACACAACCCACCAAAAGACAAAAGGTACGTTTAGTTTACTGCTCACACTTATTTATATACATTTTAAATGGTGATTCACTTCATATCTCACCACAAACAAACCAAAGTTAGAGATGGAGATGGCATCTTCTGCACTAGCTGCTGCATTTAGCGATCTCACAAGATAATTATTGATAGAGATGGAGATAAAGATCCAGGCAATCAAAAATGGAATTGGGATTTGTCTTTGAGAGGTCAAAGCATAAAAACTTTTTTTTTCCCACCAGTCAAGAATAAAAAATATACAACGATTCAGAAATAAATTAATACATAAAAATCCAAACTAGCATATATTCAATATTAAACATATATAAAATGATCCTTTGTATATTAAATAAAAATAAAGTCATAAAATCATATATGATTTATTATATATTAAATAAAAATAAAGTCATAAAATGATTATAAGTTGGCTTTAAGGACCAAATTTGTCAGTTTTAAAAAGTTTTGGACATGATTGACATTAGCTCAAACTCTAGGTAAGTCAATAGATTTTACCCCATTTTTTATAATTATATTTGTGGTAGTCAAAGGTAATCTAGGTTGGCAAAAAAAAAAAAAAAAAAATAAATGTTGACCTCTATCTAGCGTAGCACTATAAAGTTGAAATAGTTTTTTTTTTTACTCAATAACACCCTATAGGATTCTTCCTCAGTAGTTGTAGAACCATCTAGACTAGCCTAATAGCCTTGCTAAGTGAGATGCTGAATCTATTACTATATAAGGCATTGATGAGCTTTGTGACAGTGGAACATAATGATAATTGAATTGGAAACCTCATTAGATTAGACATCATCTAAAGAGGGCTTACAAAGGAAGACAGAGAGACAATGAGAGAAGTGAGAGAGAGAATAAAAAATCAATGAGAGAGAGAGAGAGAGAGAGTTTTCCATTTAACAAAGGCAATTTTCCTTTGACCTATTTTTTTATACTACTAAACATCAGAAAATACGGAAAACTATATTTACATAAGATTTTTCATCAAAACAAACAAAGCATTCTTTTTTACAATTTCGCTTGATTGCACCTCCATCGAAGTTACTGCCTCAAATGATTTTTAAATGTTGTAACGTGCCATTTCTTTCAACACTACTCTGATTTCGCTCAATCAAAATTGCTTCCTTGTACACTTCAAATTCTAGCACTTGCAACCTCAACCTAATTACAAAATAAACCCACAAAATACAATATATTTACATGATAATTACAAGAAAATTTGGCATGAAATATGCCAACACAATAGAAACCTAACAATTAGATACAATCATTTGAATTGAAAATTAAAAAACAAAAGGCTATTTTAGTAGCACTTAGGTGATTGTTATGTAAGTGGGAGGGTTTATTTATGTTTTGTTTTGTTTTGGTTTTTGTTTTTGTTTTTGTTTTTTATTTTTTGTATTTTTTATTTTTTGTATTTTTTTGTATTTTTTTTTTTTTGTGGGAGGGTGTAAAGAATATTCATGAAATTCCTAGATCTGTGAGATGCAAAAATAGAGAAAACATATGCGCCAAAGAAAACAATCATACAAGACAATATTTACTTTGTTCGGCAATTTGCTTACGTCAATAGGGTTGTAATGATTTCACTATTCACAAGGAAAAAAAATACAAGAGGTGGCAGTATAGTTTTCTCTCTCTCAAAAGAATACCACAAACCCTAATTTGAAACAACAATATTTTCTATCTTGCACAGAGGATTCACAATGGGCTAAAAAATAGTACAATTTTTTCTATCTCAAAAGAACACCACATAAGCGCTCCGACTTGGGCCTATTGCCCCAAGCCTCTGCTCCATGGACTAAGCATAGCTTAGAAAATCTTCCATTAAAAATTGTAATATTTTTATATTGGATTGGGTTATAATCTGGATTAAACACAATTAGTTTCAACATAGTAATAGAGGAGAGGTGGGGAGGGACCACTCCATTTTAAATTTTATATATATACACACTACTTTAACAAAAAAAGTTAGGGGGCTGTGGCATTCGTTAATCATTTCATTGGTTTAACTCTGTCTATGTAGCTAACGATCACGCTACAAAAATTATGTGTCTTTATAATAACCAAAAAGGGGGGGGGGGGGGGGGGGAACAAAAGAAAGGAAGGGATATATATACACTCACACGGGGTATAGACTGACTTTCAACTCATTTTGAGCATTTACTTCCTAGAAATTAGAGCTATTTTTTTCACCATCAATGTATAAACAGGAAAACAGGAGCGGAGTCAAGAATTTATTTGGGGATTGAATTGTTTTATTCTGTTAAGTTATGGTTTTTCACATAACTTTTATGTTGGCTTTATTCCATGACAAAAAGTATTGTAATTTCGTTAATTTATTTCCTTGTAATTTGTGGGATTTATTTGTAATTAGTTTAGTCTTAAGTGGTGAATATTTGATCAAGACAGTTGAAGGTCATCTGAGGAGCACGTGCTGGAAGTTGTAGACTCAGTGCATCACACAAGTATCTTGCGACTTGGCCAACCTCTAAGGTAATCTTTAACATCTTTCATTGATTTTAATCATTTGATTATGTTTTTGGGAGTTTTATGTTCATAATTGGGTTTTTTCTCAAATGGGGGTTGGAAAGTTTAATTTTTGTCAAAATTTTTGTATGAGATTTGTTTTTTTTTTTTTGGTTGATTTGCTTTGGATGTTAGTCCCTTGTGGCATTTAGATCATGTATTGAGGGTAGATTTCACCATGTTCATGCATTTCATCATATATAGGGTGTTAGTGTGCACGCTAGGTGTTTGATGAATTGTCTCTTAGGCATTTTCTTACTCATTTGGACTTCAATGAGTTTAAAACTTTGGAGTTTTTCATGTTTCCTCATTAGAAACATATTTGGTTTATTGTTTGTGTATTTTACACACCTTGCCCCACATGTGAATTTCTCATGCCTTGTTCATGCATTGCACATAGTCACCTCATGCACACACCTTTGCTACCCTTGTCATGCCTTAGTCTATATCTTGTTTCCTCATTCTTAGCATGTCATGTTTACCTTATGCTTTATAGTATTATGTTTTTAAGGTGTTTTGTCTATTGTTTGAATTTCATTTCTCATTAATCTAGTACCCCTTATGCATCATTATCCTTGTTCATATTTTCATATCTTTCCCTTATTCTTCTTGGCCCCTTTGTCTATACGTGTCAAAAAGGGGGAGAGTAACTAGAGAGTCTATTGGACTTGTGGACATTTGTAGGGGGAAAAATTCCATAGAGGAGATGCATATACGAAAGGTGAGAAGACATTTTTTATGAGAAAACTTTGTTTCACTTTGTTTTACATTATGTTTGTCTTCTTATTTTCTTTTATGGTTCCTTGAGTTACTTTTAGTATCTATGCTTTGTTGTTCTCATTTATGTGTTGAACATGCATACATTCTTTATGCCTTGTGCATTATTGATTGCATGTTCAGATGATCATTTGCTTTGCTAAGTGATCATTGTGGTCATTTCCTTATGACTGTCATGTGTTTGATTATTGCTCATATGTTTCACGTCATGTTTACTTCATCGCATTTTACTTGTTACATTATACTTTCTCTTTTATTACTTGCTTTACCTTGAGGGTCTAATGTGTTTTGTGCAAGTGTTTCAAGAAATGGGCATTTGTGTTCCAAGTTCATCACATGTTTTAGATTTAGGTGTGAGTGAGTTTTGCCATTGTTCCCAAACTCACATTTAAGTCTAGAGTCTGTTATAGGGTGTTTTTGTCATGGAATAGTCAAAGGGAGAGATTGTTAAGTTAAGGTTTTTCACATAACATTTATGTTGGCTTTATTTCATGACAAAAAGTGTTATAATTGTATTAACTTATTTCCTTTTATTTTGTGGGATTTATTTGTAATAGGTTTAGTCTTAAGTGGTGAATATTTGATCAAGGTAGCGGAAGATCACATGAGGAGATCATGTCGGAAGTTGAAGAGTCAGTGCATCTCGCGAGTACCTCACGATTTGGCCAACCCGCGAGATGACCTGATAGCTGGGATTTTAAATGTGACTTTTATACCCTTCACCCATACTATATATACCCTTATTATCTACAAAATTGTAAGGAGACTATTTAGAAGAAAATCCTAGAAAAAGGTTTCTGCAACACCCACCTTGTTAGAGAGAGCCACACATCCTTAAGAGAGAAATCCTTATAGTCTCTTCTTCTCCCCTCTCCCATTGTTATATTTTGAGAGGAGATTTTTACCCAAACACAACCCACACCTATTCAAAGTGTAGAGAGTGTTTTGGAGCTTGGAAGTATTGGGTATTTGCCAAAATAAATAGGTGAGGCTTGGCAGATGCAATTGGGTGGTATAGCGGGATTCAAGAAGTTAGTGAAGATAAGACTCCAAGAAGTCCGTTGGTAGCTGGAGCTTGGAGGGTTTAAGTACTTTGGGTAGATTAGACTTGGAAGGTCTTTTTGTTATTCTTGTGGTCCAACTTATTCACTAGTGGATTATTTCGATTTGGAGGGTTGTGGAGAGGTTTCTTGCCGTGTTCTTCAATTTCTTCACCGTGTTATCTTGGGTTTACTATTCTTTTACCCACTGCCCTTTCCATTTTAGCATTGCACTTATTTGTTGATCCATGCAGTTGTTGAATGCTTCGATTGATTAATTTGCTAATCACGTATATTTTGCATTAAATGTGTTAAGCATAAAATTAATCAAGCCATAATTAAAATTGGGAGTCTAAACAAGCAATATTAGTTTTAAACTATTTGAACTTTCATATTCATATATTTCTAGTCAAGAATAACTAAAACCACATATATTTGTGTGTAAAAAGAAAAAAAAAAAAAATTCTAATACCAACGGAACTCATAATTTGTAAATATAAATTATTAACTCTAATATAGATATCTATACAAGATAATTTTTTTGATAGAACTTAATTACCAACTTCCTAAACGCTAATGAGTATACTAAATAATCTAATTTTCTATAGACATACACAAAATAAATACATAAATTAAGAAATTAACACATCTTCAATCAAAGTTTTTTTTTTTTTTTTTTTTTTTTTTTATATTTATTTATTTATATATATAGAGTTTAAACCTATGACGTCCACTCTTGATGATATCTCTTTATTATCGGACCAAAACACCAATCGTTTTTTAGTGTAGGCGCTCCAAATCTTTTACTCAATTTTCAGAGACTTTATCAGTTGAGTTAACTGGAACTCACTTTTCAATCAAAGTTATGTTCAATGAATTATGTTCAATGATGATTTTTAATATAATAAGCTTTATCATATTATTTCCATGGTGAAACTCTTAACAAATTTCTTTTCAATATAAATTGTCAAATTGCTAAAAAAGAAAAAAACTCTATATCTATGGGAGAGTGTCATTAATTTAGTCCATAATTAAGGTTGGAATATCTTTTTTAAAAATGGATATTTTGTTAAGAAAGTCATATATAAATTTATTTGTTACAATTATATATAGAAACACTACAAAAAAAAAGGGCCTATTGAGGCAGGCCAAAACCGCTCCAAAAGCCCAAAAAACCATTGCTAAAGGTCCATTTGGCCTATTGCGGCGGTAACAAAAAAACGCCGCAATAGATCACTCATTTAGCAACGCTTTTGGCCTATTGCAGCGGGTAGAAAACCGCCGCCATATGAGGTTACCATTTGGGTTAAGTGACCTTTTAGCAACGGGATAGACTCGCCACTATAGGTGACAACCTTTAACGGCGGGCATTAAGCGCCGCTATAAGGTTTATTAAACAACAGACTTTATGCACCTTTTAGCGGCGGTTACACCCGCTGCTATATGTGTGAGGCTTTAGAGGCAGGCAGGCTATAAATGCCGCTATAGGTCTCCAATTATTTCATAATTATAGTCCTTCAACGGTGGTTTTTGCCTACCACTATAGGTTTTTATTTATTATTTTTTTTTTATCAAATACATAACATTGTCTATAACTATCATTATAAAATTAACAAAAGAAAAGATGTGGTCATTCATACACAAAAGGAGTGCCATCACACATTGCGTGATACAAGGAGTGCCTTCAATCCACAAGGTAGGCAGATTCAATAAAATCATAATTAAAAAAAAAAAGATCCTCATTTTATTCCTTAAGCATTCTTATGGACATCCACACAACCAAGAGTAATATTTTGATAAATATCATTAAGCAACCAACACATATTTAAGTGTTTGCCAATGATACATGGCACTCAATGCTTGTTATAAAACCACATTAACAACTATGTTGAACTTAGGATACCTCATCAACATGGCACAACAATTCTTGCAGCAAATTAATATTCACATTAAATTGAAGAAAACAATGATTCTAAACTCACATTTTGCATATAGGCAGTCCATCATTCCCTTCTCCAAGTCTAGCTACACAACAATTAACAAAAATGTATACTTTTCATGCAGTTAAATGAACGGTAACCATTGAATAATGAAAACTTCTTACCTTGAATTGAAATACCATTGAAGACATAGACTAAAGATTTAGAGTTTCTGTCTCTATCAAGCTCAGCATACAAAATGTTTAATGAAGAGTACAAAACAGTGTTTAAATGTCAATTGCGCTTTTGGAAACAAGTATCAGTTTGTTTCCTATCTCAATGTCTTTAAGGAGGAAAGCATCTTTGAAACCATGATTGTACCAAACTTGTTCCATTTCAATGCTAACTTATAAGTAGGTAAAAACCCTTTTTTTTGGGTAAGTTACATATGTTTTTGAGGGTCAAAACATAGTTGCAGAAGCACCCTAAGTATGTCTTACAACCATAGTACCATACCTATTTCCATTTTGAAACAAACACCAAAAAAAAAAAAAAGGCATTTTACCATATGGTTAACAAGAACTATAAATGAGTAATCGTTGCCTTGAATCATTGGGATATAACTCAGAGTAGAATGTCACCCAGCCATCAACTCTAGATTTTCTAATATAGCCACAGCACATGCTCCCCACCCTTACCCCCCCAATATCCAATATATATATAATGCATAAGAATCATGCACCTTCAAATGACAATCAATAGCAACTACAAGTACATATTTTAATCTAATAAACTAAGAATTATTCCAAACACTTCTAGAACATTTTCATCTATTAAAAATCCAGGAGAACTGCTTCCATGTTTTTTTTTTTTTTGGGTGAGGAAATGAGTATTCAAATTAATCATAACCAAACATAAACCTATGCTTTAACTTACCAATAAATTATCAGTTCCTTCATTATGCCCAAAAATCTCCCCAATTAATAGTTCTCGTTCAGTGGGGCCACCATACTCCAAACATTTCTCAATAACGTTTGATGCAAATTTATGCTGGCTCAGTTGTACAATATGTCCTGACAACTTGCTTATAATCTGGCTTCTTTCATGTGGCTTTCCCCTCTCCAGTACATGCTGATGTAAATCAATAAAACCACTGCATAACCATCCAACAAATGACACAGGAAATATACAAGATAAGGGGTAAAAGAAATTCAGGCACACACAATTTAAAGAGTAAAGTACATCCCAAAAAGTCAAATGGCAAGAAGCATTTTTCATTACATACGCCTATAACATAAGGAATACTTGAACCAATACAAGCATCTCAACAATTGCACTAAAAAGGGTCCTTGCATAAGTAAAATAGCTACAGGAATATCTACTTAACTATTCCAATTCAAATTGCCAATATATTTTATTTTCCTAATTCGTAGGAATCACCTATTTTCTACTTCACGAATATAATATTTTTGGCATCAATATCAGGCATTACTCTTGTTTTGTAATTTTAAATTTCCTTGTTAGCCTCAATCAGAGAAGATGCTCTCTCTATTACTCCAATACTATGAACATACAGTGTCAACAGACAAGCTGACCAAACCCCAACAAAACTATTGCATATAAAATCAAAGTTTAAGTGGGATTAATGGGTTACAGTATGAGCAATATGTTTGACCCTATTATACTTAAACCCAACCGAAGCTTTCCGAGATAAAGTCCTAACCTTATTCCTAAATTTCTTTAGGGGGAATTACACAAAAAAATTTCATAGGCAATCCCATTAAGGTGAAACTATTCATGAAAATAAGCTATATTTGGAATTTATGCATGACATTAGTTGCTATTATTGCATACAACCAAGAAATGATCAAGCTTATGTACCTGACTAATAACAACCATGGATTTGCTACAATGGTTGCCCTGGTCGTGATGACAGCATCCATCCTTCCCTTTATCTCTGTCAAATCAACATTAATATTGTTGATTCCTTATATAAAATAAAAATCTTTAGTGGAAAATAATTTTAGAGAAAGAATAGTGCTTGAAATTTTCTTAACAAATTGACATAAATTTTTGAAATTGAATAAGATTTGGGGGAAAATGCTTTGAAAAGTAAAGCATTGAAGTGTTGAAGTTGGCAATTTGCTAGATGGGGGTGGGGCTTGAAATTTATGAGGGCAATTTATAAGAAATTGAATTATTTTTTATGGCCCTAATATTCTGCTCTAACTGAAAAAGGAAGGTTCTATTATCCTCTCTTCCCTCTCTTTTTCCCCCCACAATATTTACTCAATTGTTACATATCAAAGGAAAAGAAAAATTTAACAAAGTATGTTTTTTTCTTTAAGAAATGAAACAGCTCATGCTTTTTAAGTAGCTTTTAAGAAGCAAGCAGCTGAGCTTTTCATGTTTTTGAAAAGCTGCAGCACTCCTAAACTAGCCCTAAACAGTCTGTCCCTCATCACATGACCAAAGAGAGTGTGTTTCAGAACAATAAATGATGAAATCTCTCTATAACTCAATCAAATGAACCAAATTATCATTTTTAACAAAAGCTAATAAATAAATTTTAACAAAAGCTAACAATTAATAATTTTGCTTTTTTTTTTTTAGAGAGTTTCAACCTATGGCGTCCGCTCCTGATAATAGGTCTTTATTATCAGACCAAGACACCAATCAGTTTTTGGTCTAGGCGGGGATTGAACCCCAGATCTCTTATACAACCATCAGAGACTTTACCAGCTGAGCTAACTGGAACCCACAATAATTTTGCTTTTCAAAAGGCAAGAAAAATAAATTTTAAGTGATTGAAAAAATTGATATTAAAGGAAAGTTAAATAATATGATTTAATCAATATTTAAATATATAAAAGGTTCTATTAAAATTGTGGCCTTGGCCATGCTACCACTTGCATGGTACTGCCTAAGGCCAAACACAATTGCTCCTGTCTTGGCCCATATGTGGCATTAACAGCACACCCACAAAGCCTAACCATGGCCGAACCCATGCAAGGCTACCGCAACCCAGCACAATACATGCCATGCACATCACGCAAAATGGCCTACAAGTCTACAATCTGCCAGGCCAAGCCATGTAACATCATCAACACAAGGCCCCCATCAACCTTCAAGCCACCAACACTCATGTAAGCCATGCATTGCCACCAAATTATCATTCTTGACCATTTGATGCTTTTGGTTTTCTCAAAAGCATCAAATGGTCAAGACAAAGAAGACCCATTATCCCAATTCAACGAAAGCAATGAACTTTTCAACTACGTTACACAAATATGTAAAAAAAAAAAAAAAAAAGTTGCTTTTCAAGCCTAGGGGCACATACCCATTAACCCAAATGACCAACACAACAAAACCCATCACCCAAAATTGATAGCTCAGAGATATATATATATATATATAAACCTGGTATCTAATAAACTCCCCTATTGATTTGATAGTAGTGCGTGTTGATTTTTGCACCTAAAGTGTCTATTTAAAAAAAAAAATATTATGTAATTACAACAATGAAAGTAGTAATAAATGTCTGTCCTTCATGATAGCTTCTTCCCTGACTTCTTGATATGTATCTCAATGATCTGAGGTTGACCAATTATATATAGAAATTAACTTTAAGGAGGAAATGTCATTTATAGTTTTATTCAAATTTTTGGAAGGAGTTTTATTTCAAGAAATCTAGAGGTTAATATAATTTACAATTTAATCAAATATTGTTGCACTGTCTATAAATGAGTAAAGCTTAGTAGGTAGAAATTTTAATTAAATTTGGAGGAATGGAAGGTATAAATAAAGACTTTATTCAAAGTCGTACCAAGTCCATGTCTCCTTGATATTTAAAAAAGTCTTATGATGGCAATCGGAGTATGAATAAGACTAATATGAAATCAAAGTCTTTTTTTATTATTTAATATATTCAATGATGTTTTCGGAACATGCGAATTAAGAAATGGACACATAAATCCTAATGTAAATAATGACCATCTCATGGTCTTTATGTTTCTCCATATTTCATCGGAAATTGCAAAGTGTCAACTTTCAACCCAATAAAAGGAAAAAAAAAAGAATAAAAAAAAAAGAATAAGGAAAGAAAGAAAGTGACCGAGAATAATATGATGTTTATTGAATTTGTATTATTAGCAAGAGGGTCAATCTCGTACCGAAGGTTGTATCTGTTTGACCAGTAGAACGATATATTTTAGTTTCGGTCAATACTCGTGTATTGTTTCGGGTTTACTGCTATTTTTTATATTTATAAATATATATATATATTTTTTATAATAAAAATAAAAGTTTATCGTAAAACATTACCTCAATTCTGAATAAATTATTCATGGTTTTAGACTTTAGACTTTATATAGCATACTAAGAAAACAAATAATACTAATAAGTTAATAAAGTAAGTTACCATTCTACCCTTATCAAAATTCAAAAATTACAAAAAAAAAAAAAAAAATCTTATATCTATACCGGCTGGTACACCTGGTACTGGCTGAAATGCCCAAAATCGGTCGGTATTTAAACCGGTAAGAAACGTTGATATTTGGTATCAGTGCACATATTGGTATGGTACATACTGGCCGGTATGGTACTGTATCAACCACCTTGATTATCAGGACGGTAAGGTGGTAGTTGTTTCCCACTTGTTTTTATTTTAATATTTGTTTTATATTCTCTAGAAAAAAATTATATGTTCTATATATTAAAAACAAAATTCGGCCTTATTTTTTTTAATCTTTTAATTTTTAATTTTTATGATAAGAGGTCATATTTTAAAGAAAGTGATTTGTTCATCCGGCAAGTTTCCACAAATTACTGAAATTAGAGTATTATATTAGACAACACCAATACATATGAAAAATTAAGAAAGCTTTTATTGATCAACTGTGAAAAATGGAAGCAATTAAGAGAAAGGAAGATACAGATTTCTAATCTGATTCAAACCCTTTATCCTTAATTTTTTCAAAAGAAAATGCTAGAATTTTGAATTATTTTAGAAATTGTTGATGTGATGAGTGTTTATTGCAAGATAAAAAAGTGATGATAGTGGTAAGTCTAAATGAAAATTAATAAGAACTTGTCACATTAATAGTTTGTAAAATTGTTGTAAAAAAAAAGCTTAGGTTAGATTGACCATGTAGTAAAGGTGAAGTGATAGCGTTGGTCAACAAGATCTTGAATGGCATATCTTAAGTTGATGCATTTATCAGTGTTGTGATCAGTCATCTAATCATACTGACATATTGATTAACATCATAGTTTCTTGGCAAAGGGTTTGGCGTGAGTCTTGATTCCAATAGGCTCAATAACCATTTGACTTTGAGTTGTTTAAAAACCTTGTCCAAAGGCATATATAGCTCATCAAACTTCCTTCATGGCTTAGGATTTAGGGATGGCAATTTTGCCCACCCCGTTTAACCTACCCCCCACCCCGCTTCGCCCCGCGCGAATTTTTTCCGCCCCACAAAGGTGATGGGGTGGAGATGGGGCAAGATTTTAGCCCCCGCATCACGAGGCAAGGCGGGAATGGGTTTAGACTTTTTAGACCCACCCCACTCTGCCCGAGTTGCTAAGGGTTATAATTGTAAAATTTTTATACCCTAAAACCCTACTATTTAAATAACATATCAATATTAGCTTATTTTATTTTACCTAATGTGGTTCTTTGCCTTTATTTTGTTATGTGTTATACTACGAGTTTTTTTTTTTTGTGTGATTGTCTTGTAAACGCTTAGATATATTATTCAATTTTTTCTAAAAATTGATTTGATTTGATGGGATAAATTTAGTTGTAATTTCAAATATAATATTAATGAAATAGGTTTCATTAAAAAAATTGTACTAATTGTAGGGCAAATTAACAAAAAATAGAGTTTTACGGGGTGGGGCAGGGCTCCAAAGGGCGAGGATGGGGTGAGAAAATTTTTCCTATCATGCGGGACAGGATGGAGATGGGACAAGACAAAACTATGCGGGGCGGGAACAAAGATCCCATCCTTCAGGCCCGCCCCGCCCCATTACCATCCCTACTTAGGACTTCTATGCAGATAGACGTGATTGAATGAACCGTATTGGCTTTGTTGCCTTGTTGGGTGCCATGGTTTCCTTCTTTCTCATTTAGGCCCACATGCTAATGCTGGGGCATTTCTTCTTTCTCATTTGGGCATAATGATGAAGTCGAGGTTGGGCTTGTAGTATAGTTGGTCTTGGTGAAAGGGTGACTGTTTAAGGGTATGGACAGTGGGCTTACGGAGTGGGTTATGGAATTAACATTTTGTAGGTTAGTTGAGGTTAGACTAAGCTAGGAGAGGGAGGGAGTGGACTTAGATGTTGGGTTTGGAGAGTTTGGGCTAAGGTGTGGACTTTACTCGGGCAAATCCTCTGACTACGAGGTTTGAATTTTGAATTTTTGATGGGGTATGCGCACCTACGAACTATATGTAAAGTTGAAGGAAAAATGACAGTAAATATTTTGTGAATTTGACAAAGCGTGATCCTACACTATTTTGACTCTTTCGAATTCTTTGATTATAAGGGCCTCAAGAGTTGGACTTAGGCTATTATCCTATTTGGTTTGGGGTCTTAAAGATATCTTTCAAGCATGCTCATATGAATTGAACTTGGGCCTTCACCCTATTCAATTTTAGACTCTATAAACCAGTGTTCAAACATGTGCCAAGCGTTGGACTTGGGCCTTAAGCAAGCAAGGATTAAAACAACTGCAAACAACGGCCTAACACAAGTAAATATGAATGAGAAATGCTTTCATAACAAATCTCAATTAGTAGATAGTTATTGGCTGTTATTGGGTATTATTGGTGGACAAAAAATAATTTCAATGGTGGATATAAATTAAAATCAGTAATAATCTACTACTTATGATTTTTTCTAAAAGTGTTATGAAAATGTTGTAGACATAATTCTTCTTAACGTAAATACATTGATAAGCTATGATTATGGAAGAATCTAAATAAGCCATTATATGAAGGTGAAGAGTAGGCTAAACATTCCAGCTACTTAAAGACATAATATACCTCCCAAACCGTGTGTGATGGGCTGATGGGCACCTGTTGGTCGAATGGTACTGCTAGTCCCGCGCGTCATATACAGTATACACACTCAGAGGAACAAGGGAGTCCATGAGTTGGTAAGCTCACTAAGGATACATTGGTTTAAGGGAGACCGCGATATGAGGCTACTATTACCGTGGTTTTCGAGCTAATCATGCAATAGCTAGTTGCAATTGACACGTATGCCATAGATGCTCATGCAAATAACAATTATCAAAGCAAACATGTGAATGCACGGAATAAAAAGATGACTAATGTGAGAGGGAGAAAAAAAAACTATTTGAAAAAACCTATAGAAAAAAATATATATATATTTTGGGTCATACTAACGAGTGCCCTTAGGGCACTCGTTAATAATCCATTTTAGGAAAGTTTTCATACCACTTTTATGGGAAATGAAAAAAGCTATCAAAATATTAATTACCTTTTTTTCATTTCTCATAAAAACTTTCTTTAAATGGATTGTTAATGAGTGCCCTAAGGGCACTCATTAGCATTTCCCATATATTTTTTATCCCTTCACATTAGAAAAAAAGAGGGAGTGAAAAAAAAGAAAAAAGAAAAAGAAAAAAGAAGAAGCAAAGAGACTTGAGGGAGAAATGTGGTTATTTTCAATTTTTTTTTTTAAATTTTTAAATTTAGCTAGAATTTATGATTTTTTTTTAATTAGCAATTTTACAAGTTTAACCTTATTGTTTAAACTTTCTAAACATACAAATTTAAGGGTATTTTGGATATCTAAAATGAGGATCTCAAACTGGCAAAACCCCTTATATATGTATATGTGCGTACCCAAAGTATGGTTATTAGGCTTAACCTCTACTTGGGCTCACAATTTATTTGTATCGTGGGCTTTGGATTTCCTACTATGGATGCTTCTATGCTCGGCAGCCCTATTACGCTCCTACTTAGTCAAACTCCTCTCGTTACCTAACAGAGTTATTCCTTCTCTACCCCAGATTGATAATTCTTTCTATCGCTAAAGGCTCTCCCTTTCTAGAATTGCCAACCCCCTTTTTCTCATTCTCATCTCTTATTTATAGCTCAAGATTAGTGGAAGGGTTATGATTACTCTAGGTTATTAGTGGGTTTGGAGGTCCAATTCCATTGCTTTTAAGTGGGTGTTTAGTTGGGAGTATGAGTAGTGGTTTTGGAACTGGTTCCCACCCTAAGAGGGACGTTTGGCAGCGATATTTCCCAGGGTGATACCGGGCAGCTAAGATATAGTATTCCTGGGCAATCAAGTTTCCAGCCAAGATGTGTTGGCCGGGTAAAGTTATATATGAACAAAATTATCTTATATGACAACTTTACATCTTTCTAACCCTCTATTGAGTGTACAAGAGTTTTTTAATTTGCTATAGACACATCTAACAAGTATTCAAAAAATGATTTTAGCATTTTTCATTAAAGTTATGATTAACTACTAATTGAGCATCTTAAGACCATTCTTTTGAACAATCATTTGTTTTTTCCTATCTTGACCCTATCCTATTTTCCTTATTCTGTACTTCGTCCTTTTACTCTTTTCTTTTCCTTACTATGGATGCCTCTTTTGAGGAACTGTGGAAGCACTTTAAACTATCTGATGAGGAGAAAGGGGTAATGAAAGTGGATTCTCAAGTGGTTGCAGCGTCAAAACAGCAGGCTCAGTTTAGCATCTTGTTCAAGTTGCAAACAAGCAGAGATTTCAACAAGGAGGCGTTCAAAGCTACATGTAGAAATCTTTGGCGTGGTTCTCAGGGGGTAACCATCAAAGAAGTTGGGCAGAATTTATTTATGGCTATTTTTGGATCAGAGGAACAACTGGAAATCATGTTGAGTAAGAGTCCCTGGACTTTTGAAAAGAAACTGATATTGATGAAAAGATTTTCTGGGGATATCTGTCCAACGTCGGTCACTTTTCAATCGTCCCCTTTTTGGATTCGTGTTTTTAATATTCCTATTAAGAGCATGACTAAAGAAGTTTGGGATCGCATAGCTACTGAAGTGGGCGAACCTATTGCAGTTGATGCTCCAAAGAGTGGCCTTGCTTGGGGCCCTTTTCTTCGGATTAGAGTTAATATTGACATCACAAAACCCCTTATGCGAGGTAAGATGATACAGATTGAAGGCTTGGAAGCAGGGTGGGTGTATTTTAAATATGAACGTCTCCCTATATTTTGTTACCGGTGTGGTATTCTTGGCCACCAGGAGCGTGAATGTCATCTTTTAAAAAATGGATGTTTTTCGTTGGATGAGGGTGATCTTCAATTCGGGCCTTGGCTACGTTCTGTGGCTCCAAGGGTATTTCACAAAAAAAGATGAAGAGCGGTCTAGGAAGGATGTAAGATATGAGGATGGAGCTGATGATATCCAGTCTCTGGCAGAGGAAGCGTTGGAATTTCCAGACCACCACAATCCAACAGGGCCACCGTCTGTGGTGGTGGATACCTCCATTCAGCCTGTTACGGATCAGAGGGAGAATTCAAAATTATTGGAGCGGGAAACGGAGTTAGAGCATTATCCTAATCCTATTTCAATTTCCCTTAAAGATAAGGTTGTTGCTTTGCCGGGTTCCATAATCCGCTCAAACTCATCCGAGGTTACTCTTGACCAGAACACCATAATGTCTCCGTCCAATTCTGATGCTAACAGGGTAGTTACTATACCAGATTTGACTTTTGAACGAAGAGATAAAGATGAACTTTGCAGTGCGCTGAAACATGGAGTTGAACTGTATCCTGATAAGGTAATGCTATTAGATTCCTACTCAAACTCAACTTCTTCTAAAGTTATCCGGGAATCAGCTGAACAACAATTTGAATTTTGGGAGGATAGGGAGATGGAATTATCGGTGGATAAGTCAGTGGAGAATATAGATTTGGAAAAATCCTCCCTACGTACTTGGAAACGAATAATGCGTAACAAGAAAATTTCTAATTCTGAGAATGTATCTAATCCCAAACTACTTTCATCCAAAAGATTTGCTGTGACCCGTGACCCTAATACTTGCACTGAACTGCACCCTCATCAGAAAAAATTGGCCATTGAGTCTACTATTGATCCTTTTCCTTTGCCCATTACTAGGGGTGGTTCTCTGCCGCCCCTTCATAGTCCATGAAAATCCCCAGTTTCAACTGTCGAGGGCTTGGGATCCCTGAGGCAGTTCTGGAACTTTGCTGTTTTATCAGTTGAAGAAGGTCCCCAAGTTTTATTTCTCTGTGAAACGAAACTTGTACTGATAGTCTTCCCCTTCGTACCAAGCTTTTTGATCGACATCTCTCCAGTTCCTTCTCTTGCGTAATGTGTTCTAATGCAGCGGAATCTAGCAGTCGTCTTTTTTGGGAGTGTTCCTTTGCTCAAGCCGTTCGGCTTCAAGCTCCTTGTTGGAACTCTTTCAATTTTCCCTTACAGATTTAGTATATGGATATCATAGATGCTGCCATCCACAAGTTGATTTCTCCTTAATTTGATGTTGTCATGCACAAGGCTCTATTGTTCTGTCAAAGCATTTGTTTCTTCAAGGTCATCATTGAAAGTAACTTTGCTGAATTGATGGATTTCATTAACTCGGATAGGATCTGCTCTCTAGAAGTGGCTTAGATTTTGGAGGATATTATGCTTATATGTGATTAATTTGTTAGTATATCCTTTGTTTTTGTTCCTTTAAAATATAACCGTGTTGCTCTAGCTCTTGCTAGTGCTGCAAAGGAGAATGAGGAGGCTATTGTTTGGCTAGAAGAATGCCCCTATTTTCTCTTTCCCATTGTATAGCATGATATTGATTAAATAAAGCTTACTATCGTTTCATATCAAAAAAAAAAAAATGAGTCCATAACATTTATAGATATTAAATATAAGTATATAACAAGAAATTAATATAACAAAATCACTAAAAACAACCATAATTAAATAGAATTTAAATTCATCCAAACTAGACAATTATGGACAAAAAATAAATTCAATATCACTTTTGTATTTGAAAGTATTGTCAAACTTTGCACTGGTAACATGTGAGTGCTGTCACTATCCTAATGAATTTTCATACGTCAGTTTCAAGATGTGCTCCAAAAAATGTCAAAGGCAATGGCAATTTTGTTAGTTTTGAAATGTGTATGAGGTTAAAGTTAGTGGTATCAATTAGTTTAATAAAATTCTCATAAAAAAAAAATTAGTTTAATAAATTAAATGAAATAAGTAAAAGAAAATCATAAACCATTAGATAAATATAAATAAAAATTAAATTAAAATATAATTGAAAACGAATAAGAAAAAAATTGGTATCTATCCAGAAATGACCTCTTGATGTTTTGTGCTGTGCTTTTCATATGAACTTAATGACAAGTTTTGGGAAAAAAAGAAAAAAAGATGAAAAAAACAAAGTAAACAAACTTGATACAGATATGCATAAGGGGGGGGGGGGGGGGGGGGACAAATATTTTGTCCTTGGTGGGCCAACTCTTGCAAAAGGGGATTGGGTGCTAATTGTTACATACTATAATACATTTTAAATTTTTTTGTCCTTGGTGGGCCTTGCAAAAGGGGATTGGGTGCTCATTTTTACATACTATAATACATTTTTTAAAAATTTGGGGGCCATGTTCCCTTAACACTGAAGGTGGATCCGTCCATGAGTAAGTGGTTTGAAAAAAAAAAAAAAAAGTTGTGCACTATTTTCTCGAATCATCGATAATTAATTTTCCTTAATAGTTAAAGATTTTAATTTTTGTAAATTAATATTGTATGTAGTTGGTTGTCAACATTAGCCACTTAATATCCTACGTGGCTTTATGGAAACTCATCAAACAAGTTTTATCTCTTGCCTATTGCCAAAATCAAAATTGACAATTAGATAACAATTTATAATTTTACTTAATAAAGTTAAAAGTTGACATCTTTTTTTTTTTTTTTTAAATAATTTTTTTTGGTTAAATCTAAGGTCAAACTATGTTATAGATATCCATTGCAGTCACCTCATCACTTATACTGTTAAAAACAAAAACAAAATATATATATATATATATATATATATATATTTATATATAACAAAATTAGAGAAATTAAGATAAAAAAGTTTTTAGGGTTTTGTAAAATCAATTCAAACACTTTCACCATGCACAGCCCCACAACCACCAATCCAAAATCCACATCCAAAAACGCTCGAACCAATCAAATGACCACACTGTGAGACACCCATCACCGTTGGCCAGTCGCCTGTTTTCTACTCACCAAAAATTCCAAATTTCAAAGCCAAACAACAAACCCACAAAGAAATATATATATTCCCAGCACAGTGAAGAATGAACAGCAACGTGTTCCTCAATTCCTTCATCATCCCTACTATTCCCATCACGAATAAGAATATCTTCCAAAAATCAAACTCAAAACCACTTTTTTTCTTAATCGTGGAAACGTCTCAAACAATATTCATCGGAACTAGGAGATACTTCTTCCTCACCATATTCGAAAAACAATAGCAAACTGAAAATTGAGAGAAAGTACCCAACAAATATGCAAAAGATTGAAGGAAAAAAAGAAAATTGTTTCGTAGGATATTTCATATACCACCACACTAGGCCAGATTAACAGAACGATACCACATTATTTTGGTTTACATGGCAGCCAGCAGGCCTGGGTGAGTTAAAGCAGCTCTTTCTCCCTACAGAGAGAGAGAGAGAGAGAGAGATTTTCATTTCCACTACACACTTTGCTTTGATCTAACTATACTCGTGTGCGTCCGAGTCCTTTCCATGAAGTTTATGGTCACCATGGCTTTTTGATCTTGATTACAAGAGGTGTTGAATACATATGTCAGATGGATTGTTGAACAAAGTCGTTCTTAATTATTGCAAAACCCTAACTTTTAGATCTTGATTTCTATGATTTTATTTTGTTTTGTTTGTTTTTTTAACGGTGTAGTCATGAGGTAGTTAACGGAGATTTAAGTTAAATGTGGGTAAAACGACATTTTTAAACCACATATGCAAAGTGATTATGGGTTTGACCATGGGTGGATAAATTGTAACAAATCTTTAATTTTTGTATTTAGGTTTTGTTATTTTCTCTTTATCAATAGAGCATATAGTCAATCAATGTAATCCAGTTTTCAAAAAAAAAAAAAAAATATATATATATATATATATATCAATGTAATCCTCTTATTACATAAGACTTTATCAATTTTTATTTACTAATAACATTATTGAAATATCACTTAATAATATATAATCTACTACATGAAAGACTGATTTACAAAAATCAAAACTTTCCGTTGTTAGGAACAATAATTGTTAGTGTTCAGTACACTCATAACATTTGTTATTTAGGGTTTTAATTAGGTTGGACTTCTATTGTCTCAATATTTAATTTGGGAGCTTTCTTAAAGGTGGGTAAAAGAATGTGAAATCTACTTATATTTTTTTATTTAAAAGAAAAAAAAAATCAATTATGATCGTATAGGGATTTTTTTAACAATTTTGGGAGGAGCCTCCCCCGCCCCCCCAACCCCCCTCTTATGGGGGCCTTGTGTCCAGGTCCTGTTTGAAGGGATTCTTCTTTCTTAAACATCTATTATATGTAGCATTTACAATTACTTTAAATTAAAAAAAAAAAAAAAAAAAAAAAAAAAAAAAAAAAAAAAACCTAAGCTATTATTATGTACTTATTATCCAACTAATAAATATGAGGAAATTTTAATATAACCGTAATAAGGCAACTAAATGAAAGAGATAATTTTTTTTTTTTTTAGAACGAATGAAAGAGATAATTGGTACATTGGAAGAGCAAAGTATTACTTATTGGAAGAGCAAAGTATTACTTATGAGAAGATTTAATAAAATGTTAATGATATTAATTAATAATATACTAATATAATAATTGTTAAAGATTGATTGTAATATTAGTTTATTTTTTAGATTAAATTTAAAGAAAAAATAAATAAAGAACATCAGACAATAGCCCCACCTAATCTTAACATACAATTTTATTGTTTAACTTTATATTATAAGTGTCTTTAATTTGATGATAAAAACAATCATTAGGATCGAATCAACTGTGGCTCTAGGAATTTTTGTTAGGGGGTCACTAAGAAACTTAAATTATACAAAATTTAAAAAAAGAGAACTTAAATATAAATATCACAAAAAAAAAAAAACTCGCAAATATATGAAATATTATGATTTCTTTCTACTAACAAAGAGAAGAAAAAAAAAAAAGATTGATAAGAAATATAATGGGAATTGAAAATGTTGAGATTAGAGTAATAAAGAGAGAGAGAGAGATGATATTCGCTACAACTGCGAGCCAAGTTATTAAGAAGAACAAAAATATTGCAATTGCAAAGTCAAATAAAGTGAAATTGTTGATATCGCCAATGAGAACTCATGACTATAATAACTCTCTTAGTACACGAAAAATCATATAAGCCTTTTTTTTAATAGTTAAAGATTATGTTTGAGGGGACAAAATTATTTTTGGAGTAATGCTACGTTTACAATATCTTCACAAAAAATCTTATCTGACAATCTATTATTGGTGAATTAAAAAGTAATATTAATAATGGGCCGAAATTAGATTTATTAGAAATTGCTTATTACGTAGGATTTGTAGTGAAATTATTGTGAAAATGTTGTAAATGTAATATTACTCTTATTTTTTGAACCTAAATTCTTGTGATTATGAAGTTAGGATAGTCAACATTTATACTAGGGTGGTTAGAATAGGATAGTTTAGTATAATCCTTTTTTGCAAGTGTGTGTGTGTGCATACACACACACACACACATATATACATACATATTTTTTGCATGTCAGGGTGATCCTGTGACCATCCTAACTTACACATGCATGAAGCTGCCCTTAGAGCAGATGTCATAGGTTAAAAGTCTATCAAGAAAAAAAAAATTTATTATGAGTTTTAACCAGGGGCAGCTCTAGGAATTTTGTTTAGGGGGGTCATTAAAAAATTTTAATAAAAAAAGAACTTGAATATATCGAGTTACCGACCAAAAAAAAATTAATACATGAAGTTTTACAATTTCCTTCTACAAGTATTCAAATTTTGAATTATGAGTATCTATTGCCAATGTGAGTATGTATGAGCCTACAATCATTTTATTTTGTTAAGTTTATCTAACATTTTTATTATCTATTTGTTATTGTTTTTATAAAAATATTTTAAACTAAATGACTAAACTAAACTCATTGGCTTTGTATTAATTATTGACGTACACAATCACACTCATTCATACATAAAATTATACACTAGTGTCTACTTAACCAATCAAATACTTAGACAATCACTAACTTTACGATTTTTTTTCTTGAATTTTACTAACTTTATAACAAAAAGTTATTATAACATGATAACAATACACACACATGTAACAAACCAACTCTATTTCCTAATTATTAAATTATATAAATTTATATTATATTTATATTGTATACACAAACATCCACACACATTATAATTCACACAAATAACATTATAACAAAAAATAATGCACACAATCAATATTAGACACACCCACACACATAATATAAATTTATAAAAAATAGTGACACTTACCATTCACAAACACTTACTCTTTATTCTTAGAGTTGGAAATACTTATAATAAAGGTGTGCAAAATTTAATTCAGGGTGTGCAAAAATATTTTTAAGAAAAATTATGGTATTAAACTAACAAAAAAAATATATTTTATATAATATATATATATATATATATATTGAAGTCAGGGAAATGAACCCTGTAGAGAGGGAAAATTCCCGACCTATCACAAGCTGACACGTCACACTACCAAGTCCACAAAATACAGCCAATTACAAAGCGCCACATACTGCTGCTAGGTTTTACTATCACTATTCAGAAGCCAACAGAAATTTGCCAAGTGTCATGCAAGAACCAATCACGCATCAGCTCGTGTAAGCGATGACATAAGCAACCTCGCACGTGTAAGCGATGACATAAGCAGCCTCGCACGTGTAAGCGATGACATAATCAGCCTCGCACGTGTAAGCGATGACATAAGCGGACCAATCAGACTGTGACATGTGTCACCAATCAGACTCCGCCACGTGTCACTCACCCACCTCCAAACTCCTATAAATAGAAGCCTTCCTAAGGCATTTGAGGGAGATCTGAGAGATCTAGAGAGGGCACCAAGCCATCTGAAGCACAAGCAGCATCAGAGAAGATTCAGAAGTCCAGAAGCTCTGCTGGAATCAAGCCCTGAAGCCTTCAGCAACTTCAAGAACTTCAACCCTCAAACACGAAGAACATTCGAAGCAGAATCATCCAAACTACCTGCCTAGATCTCAAAGTTCACTGGAATCAAGCTCAAAAGCCTCCAGAAACATCAACAAATCACAAATCAGTGAAGCTCTACGGATTCAAGCCTCTAAAGCACCGAAGAACTTCCACCACAAACCTTCAAATACAAAGAATATTTGAAGAGGAATCATTCAAATCATATTCCTAGATCTCAAAATCCACTAGAATCAAGCTCAAAAGCCTCTAGAAACCTTACAAACCACAAATCAGTGAAGCTCTACGGATTCAAGCCTCTAAAGCACCGAAGAACTTCCCCTACAAAACCTTCAAATATGAAGAACATTCGAAGAGGAATCATCCAAATCATATTCCTAAATCTCAAAGTTCACTGGAATCAAGCTCAAAAGCCTCCAGAAACCTCAACAAATCATAAATCAGTGAAGCTCTACGGATTCAAGCCTCTAAAGTACCGAAGAACTTCCACCACAAACCTTCGAAGATGAAGAACACACGAAGAACACGAAGAACGTGAAGAACAAAGGATTTCTAACAAGCTCATAGCCAAAGATTCATTGTAATTCCGTTTCAACAATCTTCGATCCATCCCTCAACCAAATTGAAGGATATCTTGTGTTCCAGTCAAAATTACATTATTTCAATTCCAATCAACAAGTCTTTCAAGGAGATCGAATCAGAGGATCACTCTTTTGTAATCACAGAGAATTGTACCACACATTCATCAATACAAAATCGCAATTGTGAAACTATTTTACTTGTTTGACTTTATTTCGAACTGAGAAATTTAGTCGTCCACATATTCTGGCACGCCTGGTGGGACATCTCTGCCTCTCATCTCATTCTCCTTCAAAGAAAGAAATTATCATCATCTTGCTACCAACTTCAATGACCTCTAGTAAGAACATCCAAGCTTCAACAGCTACTTCAACTAAACTTGGTACGGCTACCACCAACAAATGCATTGGTGTAATCAATTGTAGCCAATCCAAAGCAAACAATCAACTTCAATATCAATCAACCATGGAAGCCAAGGTCTAGACAATCATCTCCTTAGATCGTCTCACAAGAAACAAGGTCATTAACAAGGACATCTCCACCTTGGAACACCTCAAGTATGGGGGCAAATCCCTTTCTTCCTTCACAAAAAGTTGGTCGCACGATTTCTCTCCCATCAAAGGGAACCCGAAAGATGATATTTCACGTGCTCACTTCAAATCACTTTGTTCTCCACCATCTTGGGAAGTTGAGTCAGTCATGATGACTAATACCTCTACCATGGAAGAAAAGATGGCTGAAATGGAACAAAGGGTTGTCCTTCTCACAAAAGCACTTGAATATAAGGACCTCCAAATTGCAACTTTAATGAACAAACTCGAAGTACAAGATCTTGGTGAATCAAGCCATGGTCATAAATTCACATCCGCAAAGGATGACAAAGGGAGAGAAATTGAAAACACTCCCCGACGAGAACAATCTACTTCGATTGCTTCGTTGTCAGTCCAATAAATACAAGACATGATAACAAATACCATCCGAGCACAATATGGAGGTTCTTCTACAAGTTCTCTCACATATTCAAAACCCTACACAAAACGCATCAACAACATGAGGATGCCAAATGGGTATCAACCCCCCAAGTTCTTGCAGTTCGATGGCAATGGAAATCCTAAGCAACACGTTGCTCACTTTGTAGAAACTTGTGAGAATGCAGGGACTCAAGGAGGCCTCCTTGTAAAGCAATTTATCCGTTCGCTTAAAGGAAATGCCTTTGATTGAGTCAATCGATAGTTGGCAACAACTCGAAAGAGATTTTCTTGACCGATTCTATAGCACGCGTCGTATAGTGAGCATGATAGAGCTTACTAATACCAAGCAATGGGAAAATGAGCCGGTGGTCGATTATATCAATCGATGGCGTTCTTTGAGCTTGGATTGCAAGGATCGACTTTCTGAAATTTCTGCTGTAGAGATGTGCATCCAAGGCATGCACTGGGGACTTCTTTACATCCTTCAAGGGATAAAATCTCGAACATTTGAAGAGTTAGCAACTCGTGCGCACGACATGAAGTTGAGTATTGCTAGCCATGGAAGTATAAATCCTCCCATACTTGAGGAAAGCAAAAAGGAAGTAAGGAAGAATGATAGGAATGCAAAAGTCAACCTCAAAGAACCAATGGTTGTTAACACTATCGAAGTCAAGGTTCCAAGAAGAGGAGCGAAGGCAAATGAAAAACAGCTTGAAGGATGGCAAAAGAACGAAGTGTGTTGCCTAACTTTTAAGGAACGTGAGCAAAAAGCATATCCGTTCCCTAATGAAGATGTGTCAAACATCTTAGAACAACTATTGCAATTGAAATTGATTGAATTGCCAGAATGCAGGCGACCAGAAGACATGGGGAAAGTTGATGACCCTAATTACTGCAAATATCATCGTATCATTGGCCACCCAATCCAAAAATGCTTCGTCTTCAAAGAACAAATCATGAAGCTTGCCAAAGAAAACAAGATTGATCTAGACCTTGATGAAGTTGTTGGGTCAAACCATGTGACCGTTGCTTGTGGTGTACTTCCAACTCTCAAGCAGAGGGCAAACACCAACCAAGCTTAAAAATTGATTGACAATGATGGAATAAGGATCGGCCCCATCAATGGGAAGTTCCTTAAACACTTCTATGCTTGAAATTCGAGGATTGCTCCTTGGCAAGAGCCTAAACTGCCCACTATAATGCTGCAAGGGTACATGATGTCTTCCCATTACCTTTGAAAGCTACCAATAAAGAGAAATTAATCCCACTCTATGTCACCAATTGCTAGTGTGGTGTAGTGGTTGGATGCCCATGTCGCCCTTGAGGGGTCTCGGGTTCAATTAGTTGTGATACCCACTATTACACACTGAGCTCTCCTTTTTTGCGAAAAATCATCAAAAAAAGAAAAAAAAAAAAGATCTTTCGAACTACGTAATGACTTGATCCCTCTTGAGGGTACGTAGGCAACTTGGTATCATTTACTAAGTTCATTCACAAGAAAAAGAAGAAGGATTGCCAGTCTAGCTTAAGGAATTTTTCAAAGGTCGTCAATATGCTTTTGAGATCCCTTTAATTGGCAGGCATTGCTTAGGATCAGTCAATTGCTCACTACATGATGCTCAAAGATCATTGTGGTAGAAAATGACAACTGCAAAGAATTGGTGTTACTCGGCTTTCCTTGAACTAATGATAAATATAAGTTAGTTCTTGGTTGTGGAGTAAAATAAAATCTTCAACCTCTTTTGCAAAGAATGAAGTCTTCATGGCATTGCCCCTCTTCTGTGGGCATCCTCCCATGTCTCTAAAGTATGTTTTGCATCACTTGTCTCCTGGGAGCATCTTCTTGTACCTTGCAAGTCTAAGCTACATCGTCTCTCTTCTAGGTTGTGTCACTTCACAACTCCGAAATTTGAACCACATCATCTCACTTCTGAGTGATGCTGTTTTACATCATGTCTCTGAAATCTGGACGACGTCAACTTCCTCCAGAATGGTGATAGATTATATATCCGAAGTCGGGATTGCATCATCTCTCCTCTATGGGCAAGTTCGTGCAATTTCAAATTCTTGGTGGCATGTTCTGACATCTTCAAAGTATTGACATCATTCTTTCCCTCATCTTCAAGGTTTTGTTGGCCTTTCCTTGCATCTTCAAAGTCTTGATGAGCTTCTTGCATCTTCAAAGTCTTGTTAGCATCTCTAAAATTTTGATGTCTGGCGATAGTACTATGTACCCTTGATGTTTGAACTTTGTCGCCTTTAAAAATTGGCACTAATGCAACTTCAAAGGCCAATATTGGTGCGACTTCAGTGTAGATGAAGTGTTGACGAGATGTCATGGCAAAGACGAATATTGGCATGGCTGCGGTGCAAGTGAAGTGTTGACGTGGCTTCATGTTGAAAAGGCTTCATTAAAAAAGACGAGTGCAAATATTGCTTCAGTAGACAAGTAATGGTGATGCTTCAATGCAAATGCAAGAGTTGGCCCAGCTTCATGACAAAGACAAGTGTGGATCACCTTCATACAAAAACAAGTGCTAGCATTACTTCATTGCCAACATCAGAGCCAGTACGACTTCAAAGACAAGTACTGGTGATAGCATTGTTGTCTAGCTGAATATCCTTATGGAAACGTCGTTGCAAAGACGAATATCACTAAAAGATTGTTGTTGCAAGAAAATAATGTAACAACATGAAGGCATACGTCACTGCAAGAACGTTGCTATCAATGAAATACAAAGCCACCAAATGAAAGCAAACACTTCTATGAGAATGTCAGCGCAAAGTTTGATGTCAAAACCCAAAGATCAAGGAAACTGTGTTGCAAAACAAAAACGAGCAACAAAAAAATTTGTCAGGGAAAAGGTCTCATAGCACATAAAAAAAAAAAAATAAAAATCTTGAAAGCAGGAGAAGAAGTTGAAGGTTGAGAATGCCTAAGTGATGAACTGAGATATTCACGTACTCTTTATATAGAGAATGCAAATAGACCATCAAATGGTTCTACCAACCAGCTAGTAGGAAACAAAAAAATTGTGTTCACGTTTCAAAAAAAAAAATTTGTGAAAACATCTTAAGTTTAAAAGTCAGACTTTGCAGACTTAAATGCACTCAAAATCAAAGAAGTCTGCACCAAATTTTGAGAATAAAAGAGGACATTTAATGAAGAGAGTCAGAAAATGGTGGCTCATCACCCACTTCACGACCTTCAAGTCTAAACACAGGTGCCGCCTTGTCAGAGCTGTTGAAAAGCCACATAAGTCCAACAATGACCCGCATCCTTCTCTGACAAATTTGTGCAAATCAATTCAGGATTTCACAAAACTGAACCCACAGGGATCTTCTACAAACAAAGATCTACAAAATCCAGGAAAGCTCAATCTCACCGGAGAAAGCACGCGCTTCCACGCGCCGTAAAGAGTTTCGGAAATCGCTCCCTCCTCCTTCAAATCTGTGCAAATATGATCCAAATTTCACAAAACTGACCATACAAGGGTCTTCAACGGCCTTAGATCTATAAAACCTGAAAATTTCAGGTCCAAAAAGTGAGGCACGCGCCTCCACGCGCCGCTTGAAGCTCCGGAGTTCGCAGCGTCAGTTTCACGCGCCGCCCCATAAAACCACGCGCTCACACGCGCTGGCTGTTGCACACGCGCTCACACGAGCCTTATGACGTCATCATACACTACTCTGGTCTGACCCGTTTGACCCAGACCGACCCGAATCTGTGACCCGGTCCGAACCGCAAAAAAAAAAGAGCTTTGACCAAGTTTGACTTTTGACTTTGACCAAAAAGTTGAAATTTTCAAAAAGGGCCTGTCCCACTTAGTTTTTCGAGTACATTCCAATTTTGGGATCCGTTTCTTCTTTCGAACCTCGGAAATTATGCAAACGTCCAATTTCCAAAAAGTTGACTTTTGCGTAAATGTTGACCAAAAGTCAAAATTTTTAAGATGGACCTATCTTGCTCAATTTTTCGCATACATTTCAATTTTGGAGTCTGTTCCATCATTTGAGACTCGAAAATTGCACAAATAACTCAATTCCAAGATAGTTGTCTTTTGTGTTGAAATCAACCCAAAGTCAAGATTTTCGAGCCAGACTTGTCTTGCATAGTTTTTCGTGACTTGGAAATCACCAATCTAACTCACATCTCCGAAGTACTGACAACATCCAAAACTAAAGCTCTCAATATCAAAATTTGAGATTCATCCATTTAGTTTGGATCTCCTCAGGGTTATTCTCCAGACTTCATCAAGGCTTTCCTTTCAAAGTACAGATGAATTCTCACAAGTGTGTCTTGAACTTGAAATCACATCAGGTCACCCATCCAACCTACCATTCTCCTTTTGGTGCCAAACATTCCCACCTACCATTCGGTGCTTACCAGTCGAAAATCTACCATTCTCACCAAAAATTCTCATCCACCATTCTCAACTACCCATCTACCATTCTTCATCTCTCCGCTATAAATAGAAGGGTCGGGTCCGTTGAAAACTCATCAAGAAAAACACACTGAGTCATAAATGAAGATTTGATCCTTTCAAATTCTCGAATCCTCCTTCTCACAGCCATTTTTCACTATGGCCTCATCATTCTCAACACTTAGCAACCAATATTGCTTCATAATCCATCTGAAATCAACCCTCTCATGGTTCGGTAGAAACCCTCTTCACAACATCATTGTAGTTTTGAGATCCAAACAAATTTTGTTTCTCCCCTTAATGACCACAGTTATCCATAAAATTACTCATAACAAGGTCTGCATTGTGGTTCCATGCTTCTTCGGATTTGGTTGGCCAGGAAATTCAAGTCCAGTAGAGACACTTGTTCCCAACCTCAAGGCTCCCGTAGTCTCTCTCCAATTGCTTGGTCTTCCAGCAGAAGCAGTGGTTCGGAACAAACAGCAACTTGGCTAGTTTCTAAGACCAGAATCACAAGTTAGCTCCATCTTTCATTTTTTTTGTGCTTTTCCAACAAGAAGCAGTAAATGAAGATGGTAAAAAGTGTTGGGGTATCCTACAAATTGTCTTTAATCCAACACTTGAAACAACCTCCAAGGCGCCAGCTCATCAGAGTTCAGCCTTTGGAGCCGGTAAATGGTCGCCAAAGCCATATTCCATGTCCCCACCGCTGTGGGACCCAAAGGTCATCATTGCTGGTACCTCAAAACACACCTTCTGGAAGTACTCCAACTTAAATTCAGCTTGAAGTGTTTCAGAAAGTACTCTTCTGAAATTACTTCAACTTAACGTCCGTCGGCATGATCCTATCACACAGGCGCATTCTACGACTTGCCGCCGGACCTCATTCAGCATGCAGTCGGTCCGAGATCCAAAGTTGTACTTCCCAGAAACATCTACACCAGAGGATCCCTGACGTACAGGGCCAGCGCCATGGTGGCGTATGTTTCACCCATTCGCTTTGCTTCATCCCCATCTTCTTCACACAGTCACCATCTCCACCTCATCTCCATCGTCTTCTTCTCACAACCATCAGCATACCCAGAATCCATAAGCTTCTGAAATTACCTCAACTTAACCTGAGTGAAACAATGACACATGCGCACTCAATCACTTTCCCACATGGCCTCGCCTTAACCCGAAGTATACTCTTCTGAGATAACTTCACCAGCGGTTCTTAAAAACACGAGGCTAGCCCTATGACTTTACATGCTGTACCCAGCCACCATCCTTGCATCTTCCCCATCTTCTACACCTTGTGATCGCCACCAACGATCCAAAATGTTCTTCTGAAATTACCTCAGCTTAACCTCTGCTGAAATGATTCGATCTTGCAAGTACATCCAACTTCTTGCAAATAACTTTCAGCCTCACCAACCCACTTCAAATACCATGGAACACTCTTCTGAAATTACTTCAACTTAACCTCTGCTGAGAAGGCTCGGTCATGCAAGTACATTCAAATACAGGCAGACCCCTTTTTGGTCTCATCAAAACCTTTCATATGGGTGGGTCTACTCCTCGAAAATTATCTCATCCTGCTGAAAGCTCCACCGCCTTCAAATACTTCATTTAAAGAGTCGAGTGCAAAAATCCATTTTCGAAACTCATTCCCACACCACACTCTGAAACTGTGTGCGTGAACGAGTCTCGAGGGAACATTTGTAGAGAGGAAAAATTCCCGACCTATCACAAGCTGACACGTCACACTACCTAGTCCATAAAATACAGCAAATTACAAAGCGCCACGTATTGCTGCTAGGTTTTACTATCACTATTCAGAAGCCAACAGAAATTTGCCAAGTGTCATGCAAGAACTAATCACGCATCAGCTCGTGTAAGCGATGACATAAGCAACCTCGCACGTGTAAGCGATGACATAATCAGCCTCGCACATGTAAGCGATGACATAAGCGGACCAATCAGGCTGTGACATGTGTCACCAATCAGACTCCGCCACGTGTTGCTCACCCACCTCCAAACTTCTATAAATAGAAGCCTTCCTAAGACATTTGAAAAAGGGCTGGGAGATCTAGAGAGATCTGGAGAGGACACCAAGCCATCTGAAGCACAAACAGCATCAGAGAAGATTCAGAAGTCCAGAAACTCTGTTGGAATCAAGCCCTGAAGCCTTCAGCAACTTCAAGAACTTCAACCCTCAAACACGAAGAACATTCGAAGCAGAATCATCCAAACTACCTGCCTAGATCTCAAAGTTCACTGGAATCAAGCTCAAAAGCCTCCAGAAACATCAACAAATCACAAATCAGTGAAGATCTACGGATTCAAGCCTCTAAAGCCCCGAAGAACTTCCACCACAAACCTTCGAATACAAAGAATATTCGAAGAGGAATCATTCAAATCATATTCCTAGATCTCAAAATCCACTAGAATCAAGCTCAAAAGCCTCTAGAAACCTTACAAACCACAAATCAGTGAAGCTCTACGGATTCAAGCCTCTAAAGCACCGAAGAACTTCCCCTACAAAACCTTCAAATACAAAAAACATTCGAAGAGGTATCATCCAAATCATATTCCTAAATCTCAAAGTTCACTGGAATCAAGCTCAAAAGCCTCCAGAAACCTCAACAAATCATAAATCAGTGAAGCTCTACGGATTCAAGCCTCTAAAGCACCGAAAAACTTCCACCACAAACCTTTGAAGACGAAGAATGCACGAAGAACACAAAGAACACGAAGAACGTGAAGAACAAATGATTTCTAACAAGCTCATAGCCAAAGATTCATTGTAATTCCGTTTCAACAATCTTCGATCCATCCCTCAACCAAATTGAAGGATATCTTGTGTTCCAGTCAAAATTACATTATTACAATTCCAATCAACAAGTCTTTCAAGGAGATCGAATCAGAGGATAACTCTTTTGTAATCACAGAAAATTGTACCACACAATCATCAATACAAATTCGCATTTGTGAAACTATTTTACTCGTTTGACTTATTTCGAACTTGAGAAATTTAGTCGTCCACAAACCCCCTGAGAATAGTGTAGCGCCGCCCATGGTTTTAACAACACATGTGGTATTGGTTTATGAATATTCTTTTTGTTTTATATATAATTTATAATTGGAGGAGATGAGATTTAAACCATAAAAATCTCAATCTATAGTGTCACCAAGTTTCTTATTTATTTTTATATAAGTTACAAGGCTCTTGTAATGTGCATTAATAAAAATTAATAAAATACACCTGTCAATTACTTGACGTGCGTGCATAATAATTTCAATATGATTATATATATTCTTTTCTTGGTATTTGTATATAGTTCAACCTTGTGTTTTAATTTTTGAAAAATATAAACAATTAAATAGTAGAATGTTAAATACATCCCTTAGCGCACTTTCTAAAAAATTATCCTTATTTCTTATATCTCCATCCTTAAGGCAGTGGAATATATCAAATTTGTGTTTTTTAAGGTATCAAGGTCCTTTTTTTTTTTTTTTGTGGAGAGAAAAGATGATGAGTATTTTATTAATGATAGACTGGAAAAAGACAATTACACTAGCTCTTTCCATAATCCTAGCATCCAGGTACTTTGCTCTCCTAGGCCACTTTTTGTCATCTTAAAATGGAGCTTGTACACTAAAACCTAGGCCACTTAGAGTTTTCTAAACCTAGGCCACTTTTTGTCATGTTAATGGAGCTTTGTACACTTAAACCTAGGCCACTTAGAGCCATTCTTCTATTAACCATTTGGAGTTTGCTAAATCTAACGTGCTTTGGTTAGCCAATCATCTGCTTTCTTGTCACCATGGCATGATATCACCAGGTCTTTTCGACTATGGTGCAATGTGCATTAGTAATCCGAGAACGATCAATTCAACTGAAATTTTAACCTTATAGATTTATATAATAACTACTTACCAGTTACCAATGATCATCAAAATAGGGCATAAATGGGATTCTGTTCACACTTCAGATTACAAAATTAAAATGTCAAAGGATTAATTTAATAGCTCAATGATACGAGGTACTTCAAAATTAAAAGTGATTAATTTAATAACATTTGCAAGCTGTAAAGGTATAAGGTTGTTTTCTTTTTTAATTCTGAAGATGCCAAATTAGTTAGGATTCTGTTCACACCTCAGAGTACATGACTACACTGTACAATTAGTCATCCTTTGGACACCCTTGAGCGCCATTGAGAGAATTTGAAGTTAAAGAAAATAGACAAATGTTGGGTTTGGTGCTTCAATGCATTGGACCTGACATGATATTGACATAAAACAAACTTTGAACAAGTTTTCATATTGTATCGAATTTAGTGCATTGGATCACTGAACTTAAGCTGTCTAAGAAAAAAAAAATGATAAATAGCATACATGTGAATACGCGCCTGGAAACAGTATTCTTTAAAGTATTTTCTCAAGAAAAAAAGCTAGCATACCACATACATGTGAATGCACGCTTGGAAACAGTATTCTTTAAAGTCTTTTCTCAAAAAAAAAAAGCTAGCATACAGCGTGCATGTGAATGCACGTCTGAAAACTGTATTCTCAATAATCACCCTCTCAAGCCCTAAACTTGTAATCATTAGTATGAGACTATGAGTAGAGCGACCACAAAACCTGCAACTTTAAGATGATAATAGAAAGTTTTGAGAGGATTCAGACCCAAAAAAAAAAAAAAAAACAGCAAAAGGGAAAAAAAAGAAAAAGAAAAAGAAAGATTTGAGAGTGAAAGCAAATCCGGAGGTTCTAGTTTCTAAGTATAATGCTTAATTTACCGCACATTATGGACAGCGAAAAAGTGATCACAACTACGACGTTTTTGATGACCTCTTTTCTTTTATTTATTTATTTTGTTTTTTTTTTTTTTTTTTAAATGCGACTTTAGTAAATTCTAGTTTTGGTGGCTAATTAAGAATTAACAAACATTACTTGGTCATGTTATTGGCTAACATGGGAGAATTCGAATCCATTTAATTTTATTCGCAAGTTTAGTGGTCCAATCTCACCATCTTTGAAAATATTCCCAAAATTTTCAAAGTGGGTACGAACCTAAGATACAACAAAATAATGGCATGGAATCTTACTTTCCCAATTTTAAATTTCGTGTTTAGGTTTGAACCTTTTTGTAGAATTGTTTAGAGTTAATTAATTGCGATAACTCTAGGTTATATCCTGAAATTATTTTCTTCTCTAATGAGCAATGGCTGTATTGGATCCCCACAAATTAAAAATAAAAATAAAAACCTATAAAGCAAATGAGCTTAAGACAAAAAGAAATAGGCCCATGTTGATGATAAACAGAACATATTACACACTAAAAACAATAAAGCCGACATATCTTTTAGAAAGTTTATGAGGCAAAGAAGCAAAACATAGGTTCCAGTAATTTAAAAATAAAACAAAAAATTTCAAGGAAAATATTGTAAGAAAAGAAAGAGAATAAATCTGAAAGGTTGTAATAAAATCTTATTAATTTTTTTTTCTGAGAAAATCTTATTAATTATGTATGGCCAAGATTTGTAGCCCAAGCCCGAAAAAGATGGGATGTGAGCCCAATAAGCCCAATACAATAAAATTTGTAAAGAGTGGGTAAAAGAACTAGGCTGCTTGTGAAGTCTACCACAGTTAATCAAGGCTTTATCAAAAGAACAAGTATGAAAACACTCTGAACTTGAATAAACTTAAGTCCAATGAGACAAATTATAATTAGAATGACTAAGGTTGCTCTTGGAGCTACAGTAGATTTTTCTTCCTCTTCTTTTTTCCCTTTTTTATCGATCCCCTTTCATGAGAGGTCTCTTCTGTTTATATAGTTTTCTTCTAATCCATCTATATTGTACACTTGTTCTTCATCTAGGCATTCACTTGAGTATACGTCACATCAGGTATCTTCTTCAGTTTTTCATGAGTGGTGGCAGCTGAGACTGCACTGTTCAGGGGTCTTCTCCACATAAATGCGGTCAGAAAAGTTGCTGTAATGCAATAAATGCGATGCCATCAGCTTTTTCTTTAGATATTTCTCCATTCTTATCATCTTTACACGTATGTTAAGTTCATCCTTATCATTGGAACTTCTTGGAAGTTCATTCGAATTATCCAGGTATGTGCTTGACCGATATTCTCCAAGTCGGAGGAGTACAGCCTGCTCGGACTATACCTCTCCTCCCTTTTCTCACATGATTCCCCATACTGGGCCTTTCCTCATCTCTTACTCCTCCTCGGACATACTTATATCTTTAGATGGGGCCCAATGCCCAAAATATGCGTTTGGGCTTTTACCCCCCACAAATTATAAATTTATTTATTTTTTAATTGAATGGATCCTAGGAATTAATTCAGCATGCTTATAGAATCATTGCGCATGCATAGCATGCGTACGGAGGTAGAGAATATACCTTTTCTTAAATAAATAATTTTATTTATTTATTTATTTTTACTTAAAAACAATTAATGAAGGGTAGAAGGTGTACTTGACGAATTATTAAACCTAAGGAAAAATAAAAATGGGAATAATAAGTACTTATTATTCCCATTTTTGTAGTGAGTGGTATATATATTAACACAACCTTAGGCCCTTTTGTAGTAGTACTTTGAGACAAGTAATGTATTTGAGTTTGGTGAGATAGTGTAATTAAGTGTGTATGTTTGTTTAACGGTTAGTTTGTTTCTAAAAAAAAAAAAACACAACCCACCAAAAGACAAAAGGTACGTTTACTGCTCACACTTATTTATATACATTTTACATGGTGATTCACTTCATATCTCACCACAAACAAACCAAAGTTAGAGATGGAGATGGCATCTTCTGCACTAGCTGCTGCATTTAGCGATCTCACAAGATAATTATTGATAGAGATAGAGATAAAGATCCAGGAAATCAAAAATGGAATTGGGATTTGTCTTTGAGAGGTCAAAGCATAAAAACTTTTTTCCCCCCCAGTCAAGAATAAGAAATATACAACGATTCAGAAATAAATTAATACATAAAAATTCAAACTAGCATATATTCAATATTAAACATATATAAAATGATCCTTTGTATATTAAATAAAAATAAAGTCATAAAATCATATATGATTTATTATATATTAAATAAAAATAAAGTCATAAAATGATTATAAGTTGGCTTTAAGTACCAAATTGGTCAGTTTTGAAAAGTTTTGGACATGATTGACATTAGCCCAAACCCTAGGTATGTCAATAGATTTTACCCAATTTTTTATAATTATATGTGTGGTAGTCAAAGGTAATCTTGGTAGGCAAAAAAAAATAAAATAAAAAAATAAAAATTGTTGACCACTATCTAGCGTAGCACTATAAAGTTGAAATAGTTTTTTTTACTCAATAACACCCCATAGGATTCTTCCTCAGTAGTTGTAGAACCATCTAGACTGGCCTAATAGCCTTGCTAAGTGAGATGCTGAATCTATTACTACATAAGGCATTGATGAGCTTTGTGACAGTGGAACATAATGATAATTGAATTGGAAACCTCATTAGAGATTAGACATCATCTAAAGAGGGCTTACAAAGGAAGATAGAGAGACAATGAGAGAAGTGAGGAAGAAAAAAGATCAGAGAGAGAGAGAGTGAGAGAGAGAGAGAGATATTGTTTTCCATTAAACAAATGCAATTTTCCTTTGACCTATTTTTTTATGCCACCAAATGTCAGAAAATACGGAAAACTATATTTACATAAGATTTTCCATCAAAACAAACAAAACATTATTTTTTACAATTTCGCTTGATTGCACGTACATCGAAGTTACTGCCTCAAATGATTTTTAAATGTTGTAACGTGCTATTTCTTCCGACACTCCTCTGATTTCGCTCAATCAAAATTGCTTCCTTGTACACTTCAAATTCTAGCACTTGGAACCTCAACCTAATTACAAAATAAACCCACAAAATACAATATATTTACATGATAATTACAAGAAAATTTGGCATGAAATATGCCAACACAATAGAAACCTAACTGTGGGGGAGAAAAGCCCAGCCCAACTTATTGGGCCCAAGGCCCTGTCCGAGGACCACTGTTCGTCCGAGGAGACCAGGACGCAGCCAGAGGCCCATGTGAAAGGAGAATGTCCGCAGACGAGCACGTGTACAGTCCGAGGAGATGCTCATACGTCCGAGGAGACCGATACCGTCGGACCCGACGAGGTTTTTGTCCGGCACGTGTCAAGCGATCTGATTGACAAGTGTCAAGGGAGAAAAGGGACCTCGGACACGCGAGAAGGTGACAGGAATAGAGAAATATCAAGGAGACAGACTTCAACCACCGCATTTAATGCTCTGCACCTACCCTCCTGGCCGCATTTATGTGGAGAAGACCCCTGAACAGTGCATCCTCAGCTACCGCCACTCAGACAGGGCTAAAGGGGGAGTATGATGGGACATGCACTCAAGTGGACGCACAGATGGTGAACAAGTGGACGGTGGAGATGGAAAAAGGCAGCACTATATAAGAGAGAGAGGTCTCTGATAGGATGGATCGAAAATTAAGAGAGAGAAAAGAGCATATAATTTTACTGTAGCTCCAACATTTGTAACTTAAGTTCATCAATGAAAATCGCCTCCTCGGACGAGACATTCATCACTGTCCGAGCACATTTTTATTCAAATCTCCCCATCTTCTATGCCGTTTAATACTGTTATTTTTCATTATTAGCCTAGCTCTTTCACCCACTCTCTACAAATTTATTGTTTTGGGTTCAGTGGGCTCCAAACCCATACCTCCTTGGGCTTGGGCTGCAGAATCTGACCCTACAATTGGCGCCGTCTGTGGGGAGAGCTTGTGCAAGAGTGAAAACAACAGTTGACAATGGCAGAACAAGGTGAACAACAAGCAGAATCCAGGGCATCCCAACACGTGGACCATTTTGTCAACTTAGAGAGGAGACAAAATCGTGAGGGCAGTGTACACACTGTGCGCCTTAGCCAGAGCCAATCACAGAGCGGAAGTCACATGTCCCATGCAGAGAAGAACCGTGACTTACAGCTGGAAGTGGAAAAACTAAAGAGGGAGTTACGACACGCGAAGAGGAAGCGGGCTTCCTCGTGCTCTGAAGATGATCTTGATGACGAGCAGGACGTCTCCTATCAACGTAAGTCTAAGACACCAGCTAGCGAGTCCTACACCTATGTAGAGGAATCTCATCGTAAAAGGGAGCGTAGGAGCCCATCATGCGAGGACGTGGAGAACGATGCCATGAACAGGGCTCTGAACCAGATATCTAGATCACCCTTCACGCGCAGGATAGAGGAGGCCAGACTCCCTCGGCGTTTTAATCAGCCAACGTTCACCGTCTACAACGGTAAAACTGACCCCGTCGAGCACGTGAGCCATTTTAACCAGAGGATGGCTGTCTACTCCAGAGATGAAGCTCTGATGTGCAAGGTCTTCCCTTCCAGTCTTGGGCCCGTTGCTATGAGATGGTTTGATGGTTTGAAGGCGGGCTCCATCAACTCCTTCAAGGAGCTCACTCAGGCGTTCGGCTCCCGTTTTGTTACGTGCCGAAGAGTGGCCAGGCCTCTCTCTTCCCTGCTATCCTTGTCCATGCAGGAAGGCGAGTCCTTGAAGGCGTATTCAGACAGATATTGGGAGATGTTCAATGAGGTGGAGGGCAACAACGATGCAATGGCCCTCAGCACGTTCAAGCTCGGCCTCCCTACTGACCACGGTTTGAGGGGATCCCTATCTGGCAAACCAGTCACAAACGTGCGTCAACTGATGGACCGCATAGAGAAGTATAAGAGGGTTGAAGAAGATCAGCAGCAGGGCAAGGGAAAGGACAAGATTATCCCTCAGGAGAGGAGAGATTCGCGGTCGGATCGGTACAATTACAATAAACCGCGGAGGGATTTTGCCGGGCAATCAGGATCGATGAATCCTCAATCGGTCAACACCGTGTTCAAAGAGCCAGTGCATCAGGTCTTGGAAAAGATTAAGAATGAATCATTCTTCAGGTGGCCGAACAAGATGGTAGGAAACCCCGAGAGACGCAACCACAATCTCTACTGCCAGTACCATCAAGACCATGGGCATACAACGGAAGATTGTAGGAGTCTGTGGGATCACCTAGACCAGTTGGTCCGCGATGGTAAGCTGAAACATCTTCTGCACCCCTCCAGCGGCCGAGCGCCGACGGGCTCAGGGCCACGCAGGGACGATCCCTCAAAGCCACCGCTTGGGACTATAAACGTCGTCTTCGCTGCGCCGGGGAGAACAGGATCCTGGCCTGTGAAAGTTATGTCAGTAGGCCGACCACCCGCAGGGGAGTCGAGCCGAGGACCGAGGAGAGCTAGGTCTGGTGCCCCGCTGGTTATGGGATTCTCGGACGAGGACATGATCGGCACCATCCAACCCCATGATGATGCACTAGTCATCACCCTCAGAATAGGAGGGTACGATGTAAAGAGGGTGATGGTGGACCAGGGCAGTGCCGTGGAGATAATGTACCCGGACCTCTACAAGGGGCTAGGCTTAAAACCCCAGGACCTGACGCCGTACGATTCCCCCCTATTCACCTTTGAAGGAAGGCCTGTCATCCCGAAAGGCCGGATACGCTTGCCTGTGCAGTCCGGCTCCGAGGTTGTGGAGTTGGACTTTATCGTCGTGGACGCATATTCGCCCTACACGGCGCTCGTAGGCAGACCTTGGATTCACGCACTTGGGGCTGTCCCCTCTACTTTGCACCAGAAGGTCAAATATCCATCAGAAGGACAGATACATGAAATCCGAGGAGACCAGTCTGTCGCTAGACAGTGCCTGGTAGCCGCCATTCAGCATGAGGCCCCGGCCGAGTCCTCGGACGTAGCTAGAAGGAATTTATAGCAACTACAGTCCCGGGGATTGCCCTTTGAAGAACCAGATGAAAGCGCTCGGTGTGAGGATCTGACGAAAGTGATCATTGGAGATGATCCTGACAGGTTCTTTCAAGTCGGATCTCAGCTGCCTCTTCAAGAGAAGGAGGAGCTGGTAGAATTCCTCAAGCAAAATCTCGACGTGTTTGCCTGGAGTGCTTACGAGGCCCCAGGGGTGGACCCCGAGTTCATATGCCATCATTTGAAGGTGAATCCACTGGTCACCCCCAAGCAGCAACCTATTCGGCGCCCATCCAATGAGCATGCTGACGCAGTGAGGGACGAGGTGGCGAAACTCAAAGCAGCTGGGGCTATCAAAGAGGTTTTTTATCCCGAATGGTTAGCGAATACCGTGGTGGTGAAGAAGAAGAGTGGGAAATGGCGAGTATGCGTTGACTTCACGGACCTGAATAGGGCATGCCCCAAAGACCCGTTCCCTATGCCGAAAATCGATCAGCTGGTTGATGCCACTGTCGGCCACCCTCGGATGAGCTTCCTGGACGCCTTCCAAGGCTACCACCAGATACCATTAGCCCCGGAGGACCAGAAGAAAACTGCCTTTGTCACCCCTATTGGCAACTACCACTATAAAGTGATGCCGTTCGGCCTAAAGAACGCGGGAGCTACCTACCAGAGGATGATGACAAGGATGTTCGAGCCACAGCTGGGCAAGAACATTGAAATTTACATAGATGACATGGTGGTGAAGAGCAAAGTTATAGCCGAGCATGTGAAAGACCTTGAAAGTACTTTTGAGGTTCTACGGAAATACAAGCTACGACTAAATGCCTCTAAGTGCTCGTTTGGGGTAGGGTCTGGAAAGTTCTTGGGATACATGGTCACCCACAGAGGAATTGAGGTCAACCCCGACCAGATAAAGGCCATCAACAACCTCCGAGCTCCTCGGAATCCCAAGGAAGTTCAAAAACTGACCGGAATGACTGCTGCCCTCAATCGGTTCATCTCAAGATCAGCAGACAGGTGTCGGCCCTTTTTCTCTCTGCTCAACAAGTGGAAGGGATTCGAATGGACTGAGGAATGTGCTTTGGCGTTCCAGCAACTCAAGGATTACCTGTCTCGGCCACCAATCATGTCCAGTCCTGAGCCAGACGAGGTACTGTTCGCCTACATCGCTGTGGCTCCCTATGCGGTGAGCCTGGTGTTGATACGGTCAGACTCTGGTGTACAAAGGCCCGTCTATTACGTAAGCAAGTCGCTGCATGAGGCTGAGACTCGTTACTTGCCACTGGAGAAGGCCATCTTAGCAGTAGTGCTTGGCACACGAAAGCTACCTCACTACTTCCAAGCCCACACGGTGATCGTTCTCACACAACTCCCACTCAAAGCTATACTCCGAAGTGCCGATTACACTGGTCGGATTGCCAAGTGGGGTACAATCTTAGGGGCTTTTGATATAAGATACATGCCCCGCACATCGGTCAAGGGGCAGGTTCTCGCAGATTTGGTGGCTGAGTTCACGGAGCCCCAGCTAGAAGAGGTGAAGCCCACGTCGGGCATGGATGAAAAATCAGTTGGCATGGTCTCTCAACAGAATCCCTCCCATTGGGAAGTGTATGTCGATGGCGCGGCGAACCAAAGAGGCGCTGGAGTTGGGCTAGTATTGATATCCCCCGAGAAAATCATTATCGAGAAATCGCTAAGGTTGGACTTCTCGGCAACGAATAATGAAGCAGAGTATGAGGCCCTGCTGATGGGGATGACTATGGTCCGTAGAATGGGTGGGAAGTCCGTAGAGCTGTTCTCGGACTCAAGACTGGTAGTAGGTCAAGTACAAGGCGAGTTCGAGGCAAAGGACGAAAGAATGCAGGGATACTTAGGTCGTGTCAAACACCTACAATCAGAGTTTGAATTTTTCAGTTTGCTGCACATCCCCAGGAGTGGCAACTCACATGCTGACTCCCTGGCCACGTTAGCCACCTCTTCGGCACAAGGCTTGCCGAGGGTCATCCTCGTCGAGGACCTGCACAGGCCTACAGAGACGAGGTCAGGGGGAGTCCAGGTTCACCAGATCAGGGCCGGGCCGTGCTGGATGGACCCGTTGATCAAATTTATCAAAGAAGATATATTGCCTGAAGAGAAGGCTGAAGCCGATAAAATTCGGAGGAAGGCGACTAAGTTCTGGTTGTCCGAAGACCAGAAACCATACAAACGCTCCTACTCGGGACCATATTTGTTATGCGTACATCCCGAGGCGACCGAGACACTGCTAGAAGAGTTACACGAAGGAATCTGTGGGAGCCACACCGGAGGCAGGTCCTTGGCTCACCGAGCCCTCACCCAAGGCTATTGGTGGCCTAACATGCAGAAGGAGGCACACGAGTACGTCAAAAGGTGCGACCAATGTCAGCGCTTCGCTCCAAACATTCACCAGCCAGGGGGAAACCTCAATCCACTGTCTAGCCCATGGCCCTTTGCCCAGTGGGGCTTGGATATTGTGGGACCCTTCCCCAAAGCTGCAGGAAACAAGAAGTACCTCCTGGTCGGAACAGACTATTTCACCAAGTGGGTTGAAGCCGAGCCACTAGCCAATATCAGAGACGTTGATGTGCAAAAGTTCGTGTGGAAGAACATTGTCACACGGTTTGGAGTTCCTCACACCCTCATCTCGGACAACGGTTTACAGTTCGACAGCAAGGCATTCAGGAATTACTGCGGCGAGCTGGGAATTACAAACAGATACTCCACTCCAGCCTATCCCCAAGGTAATGGCCAAGCAGAAGCTTCCAACAAGGTCATACTGAACGGCTTAAAGAAGAGGCTAGATGACGCAAAGGGCAGATGGGTAGAAGAGTTGCCACATGTGCTTTGGGCTTACAGAACTACGCCCCGCAGGTCCACTGGAGAGACCCCCTTCTTGATGACCTATGGGGCTGAAGCTGTTATTCCTCTAGAAACAGGGTTCCCAACACTAAGGACTAGCTCGTTCAGTCCAGCCGACAACGACGAGCAGCTACAGAGGAGCTTAGACTTGATTGAGGAAAGAAGAGAAAATGCAATGGTTCGGCTGGCACACTACCAACAAAAGCTCAGACAAGGCTACGACGCTAACGTGAAGCTGAGGCCTTTAGAGCCCGGTGATCTGGTGCTGAGGAAAGTTGTGGGCACCGCGAAGAACCCAGCTTGGGGAAAATTGGGACCCAATTGGGAGGGACCATATCGCATCACTTCAGGCGCTGGTATTGGAGCATATTTCCTAGAAGATTTGGATAGTCATGTAATCCCTCGCCCTTGGAATGTAAATAACCTCAAGAGGTACTTTTATTAATGAAGTCTTCTCTTCAGTTGATATACCAATTCGCTGCGTAAAGTTTTCCCTCAAGTGTTTAAACTTAAATCCAATCATGCCTGCAGTCTTCGGACCAGATGATTAGGGTTAGTTAACACTCATTCACCGCTCTCTCAAGTGTTTAAACTTAAATCCAATCATGCCTGCAGTCTTCGGACCAGATGATTAGGGTTAGTTAACACTCATTCACCGCTCTCTCAAGTGTTTAAACTTAAATCCAATCATGCCTGCAGTCTTCGGACCAGATGATTAGGGTTAGTTAACACTCATTCACCGCTCTCTCAAGTGTTTAAACTTAAATCCAATCATGCCTGTAGTCCTCGGACCAGATGATTAGGGTTAGTTAACACATTCGCCACCAGCTTAGGTGTTTAAACTTAAATCCAATCATGCCTGTAGTCCTCGGACCAGATGATTAGGGTTAGTTAACACCGTTAGCTCAAGTGTTTAAACTTAAATCCAATCATGCCTGTAGTCCTCGGACCAGATGATTTGGGTTAGTTAGCACTCAGTCACGGTTCTATAGTGTTTAAACTTAAATCCAATCATGCCTGTAGTCCTCGGACCAGATGATTTGGGTTAGTTAGCACTCAGTCACGGTTCTATAGTGTTTAAACTTAAATCCAATCATGCCTGTAGTCCTCGGACCAGATGATTTGGGTTAGTTAGCACTCAGTCACGGTTCTATAGTGTTTAAACTTAAATCCAATCATGCCTGTAGTCCTCGGACCAGATGATTTGGGTTAGTTAGCACTCAGTTACGGTTCTAGTGTTTAAACTTAAATCCAGTCATGCCTGTAGTCCTCGGACCAGATGACTAGGGTTAGTTAACACCGATGCGGTTTGTCTAAACTTAAATCCAGCCATGCCTGCAGTCCTCGGACCAAGCGACAGGTTAGTCAATGCCCCCACGCGGCCCGTGCCACTGGGGCTTAGTGCTAAAACTCCTAATCGCGTTTAAATTGTTTCTAATTTATAAATGCTTCCCTTAGTTGTGTTTAGTTTGAAGCCGAGGGATAATGATTTATGTTTAACTTGAAAAGATATGCAACTCATCATTAACTCTTGCCAGGCCTATCCTTTTAAAAATTAATTTTGGTTACTTACACCATAAATATGATGTATCAAGCAGATTCATTTGCATTATTTGGTTACAAGTGCAATGTACAGTTGCATGTGACAGTAGTAATTAGTAAGACATGTATTTAAAACATCATAAACAAAAGAGAATCTATTCCATAGATGAAATTATAGTTTACATTTCTTCGGATAAAACAAAAGAAAACACAGGTGCAAAAAGTAAAAGCCCTATACGTCTATTCTTTTGCTGAGGGGAGCACGGGGTCAGCAGCCTGGCCTGTCCGAGCAGTTGCGTCAGGGGCTCGGTCCTCTGGCTCAGACGGATTTTTCTCTTCTCCTGACCCTTGGCCTTTCTCTTTGGCTGGTTCAGCTGGCTTATCCTTGCCGCTTGGCTGACCAGTTTCCTTGCTTGCACCGAGAATGAGTGGAGGGGCATGGCCGACCAAAATTGGCTCCGAAGCCTCTGGAAGCTGTGGAGCTGAAGGGGAATCAGTTCCTGGGAGCTCTCGGATTTCAGGATCATAGTACACGCTCCCAGGCAGCCTCAGCTCCGAGTCGGCAGGGACTCCAGCTGCATCCAGGGCTTTGCCCCAACTTATGTTACAGTAATCTCGGCTGACCGAGGCGAACTGCTCCAGAAGCTGGGACGTGGCCGTCTCTACCCCCAGCTGGTAAGCTGTCTTCTTTTCAGCCTCAGTCGCCTCCTGAGCCAACTGGGCTTTCTCCTCGGCATATCGGACGCTGTCCTTGGCTCTTCGGAGTTCGTCCCTTAGCCCGTTTACCAGCTCCCTCTCGGTCTTCAGATCGGCCTCTGTCGCCTTTAGCAACTTACGCTGGTCCTCAACCTGCTTTTCAACATTTTTTATTCCAGCGTCAAGACTTTTCTTCTGACTGGTCATATCCGCGAGCTCCCCGGACAGACGGGTATAATCGTCTTTCAGCTGGCCCAGAGATTTCTCCGCCTCATCTCGGGAACAGAGCGCCGCCTGGGTTTCAAGGCGATTCTTCTTCTCCCACTCCTCGGCCACGTAAATCTGCTGAGTTACCTGCGTGATGGAAACTAGTGTCAAACACGGAAAAATAGGAAAGGCAAAAGTCAATGATTCAGCTAATTGGATTGAGGTTACTTACGATGGCTAAATCCCTCTTCAGGGATCGAAAGAGCTCCGGCTGATTGAAACGCCTGAAGGACTCCATGTCATGAGGGAGGAGAAGCGGTTGCTGCAGGGCCTCAGCAACGTAGCCGGCCCTCCCTCCATCGTAATTCCTGAGGGAGGTCTCCCAGAGGATTGGAGCGCCCTCCAACTCCAATTTTGGAGACCAGATCCGCGGTCCCCCTCCTCCTCGGCGCACCTCTGCCACTGTGCCCTCGTCTCGGCTTTCAGTAGACGGAGCCCTGCGAGTTCTGTTGTCCTGTGCCACCTTTTGCTGCTTGGCCCCCTTGGTTGGTGGCACCTGTTTTTCCTCCACCTCAGTGTGGGGTCTTTTCTTCTGCAGTTTTAGCATGGGCTTCAAGTTGGGGTCAGGGATCTGAGTAGGCACCGGAGGAAGTGACACCACCGTCTTAGATGTCCCAGCATCTTTCGGGTCTGACCTTTTGCCTCTCCCCTTCATCAAATTCCTCAGATCCATATCTTCGTCCGAGGAGTCTTCTGAATGAGTGGCCAACAAGTTAAGCTGGGCGCCTGACTGCTCGTAGGCCTCTTCCTCGGCGTCTGAGATCTCTACCACCTGGTTTACCCTTGAAGCCTCTCCCTCAAACTGAAATTCGTCTATCTGTTCTTCTAGCGACGAAGTAGAAGAGCCAGCCCCCTCACCTTCAATCGCTTGTCCGAAGGGAACTTGCTGGAGTGGTTGGATAAGGGGAGGTGCAGCCCGAGGAATTGGACGGGGTACAGGTTCAAGATCGTCTGGCGCCAAGAAGCCTTTCCGACCAACGTCGATACGCGCAAGGCGATGATCTCCTTGGACGATTGCGTTGCCGACCGGTTGAAAACCTTTTGACTTCGCTGTATATCCAAGAATAAGGGGAGCAGATCGTAGTTGCCCGTCCTCGCTCACGAAGATCTCCGACCTTAAAAGGTAGTTGAGGGCAACGATATTCGATTGGCTGAGCCGAGGAGAAACTAGGTTCTTATCTGTTGCAAGTAAGAAGAAAAAATGGTCAGAAGCTCAGAAATAGCGACCGAAGAGAAATCAAAGACAGTTAAAAGACGGGAGCCCTAAGCCTATGGTCAGTGCGCCTAAATCTATATGTCACACCTGGCTTCCCAGGCTTGGTAGGGCAACCAGGGCCGTTGCGCCAGGCGCCCGAGACGATCACATAGTCGTCTTTCATCCCTTTGTTGGATTTGGGAAGGCAGGAAATGAGCCTGACAACATCCGACCGGGATTTTAAATAGTACCCGGCATCTTGCTGGCTATGGCATTCGTACATATGTACCACGTCAAGCCAGGTGAGTCCTAACTCCAAATGGCGCTCAAGGTCCTCAATCGCCCCCAGGATCCTAAACATGTTGGGCGCACATTGCCAGGGAGTAAGTCTATGGTTCCGAAGGTAGGCAGTGGTGATAGGACCCATGGGGATTGTCATTCCCCCTTCTTTGAAGGCGATAAGGGGGATAACCACCTCTCCCGTCTCCCGGTCTGTTAGTATTTTTTCTGGGGGGCAATACCTCACGCCCACGTTAGGGGGTATGCGGTACGCGGTCCTAAACGCCTCTATTTGCTCAGGGCTATCCATCATGTACTCGAGTTTCCCCATGGTACTTAAGTGAAACAGTTGGCCGAGGAGAAAACTAAAAGATTCGATGGGCGATGACTTACAAGGGTCAGACCGGAGAAGCGACAGCAGGCTCGTAGGAGGACTCGTGAGGATTCTGGGTAAGATTGGCACCGGCGACTGAGAGATTCGGACGGAGAGATTTGGACGGAGTGAGGCGTCTGTTCTTGCTGGAGCGTCTGAGGATGGAAAAGTGAGGAGGAAATGATTTCCTCTGAAGCTTTATACGGGGTCAAGCGAAGGGTCAGGGACACTCCCGCCCAAATCCTGAAGAAAAAGCCACAGCCGTTAGATCAATCAGCCACCGTTGGATGCGAAGGACGAAACGTCACCTGGTGCAGTTAATGCAGCGCCTTGGGAATAAGGAAACTGCAGCGGCATTAATGAGGCGTCTGTTCCCACGCTTACACACGTGCCAGCTCGGTTGTGCATGTTTCCAAGTTTTTGCTCCGTGGCAAGTCAAAATCCTACTTTTTCTCCTCGGATGCGAAGGAAAAACTACAATTTTGAGGGGCTATTGTGGGGGAGAAAAGCCCAGCCCAACTTATTGGGCCCAAGGCCCTATCCGAGGACCACTGTTCGTCCGAGGAGACCAGGACGCAGCCAGAGGCCCATGTGAAAGGAGAATGTCCGCAGACGAGCACGTGTACAGTCCGAGGAGATGCTCATACGTCCGAGGAGACCGATACCGTCGGACCCGACGAGGTTTTTGTCCGGCACGTGTCAAGCGATCTGATTGACAAGTGTCAAGGGAGAAAAGGGACCTCGGACACGCGAGAAGGTGACAGGAATAGAGAAATATCAAGGAGACAGACTTCAACCACCGCATTTAATGCTCTGCACCTACCCTCCTGGCCGCATTTATGTGGAGAAGACCCCTGAACAGTGCATCCTCAGCTACCGCCACTCAGACAGGGCTAAAGGGGGAGTATGATGGGACATGCACTCAAGTGGACGCACAGATGGTGAACAAGTGGACGGTGGAGATGGAAAAAGGCAGCACTATATAAGAGAGAGAGGTCTCTGATAGGATGGATCGAAAATTAAGAGAGAGAAAAGAGCATATAATTTTACTGTAGCTCCAACATTTGTAACTTAAGTTCATCAATGAAAATCGCCTCCTCGGACGAGACATTCATCACTGTCCGAGCACATTTTTATTCAAATCTCCCCATCTTCTATGCCGTTTAATACTGTTATTTTTCATTATTAGCCTAGCTCTTTCACCCACTCTCTACAAATTTATTGTTTTGGGTTCAGTGGGCTCCAAACCCATACCTCCTTGGGCTTGGGCTGCAGAATCTGACCCTACACTAACAATTAAATACAGTCATTTGAATTGAAAATTAAAAAACAAAAGGCTATTTTAGTAGCACTTAGGTGATTGTTATGTAAGTGGGAGGGTTTATTTTTGTTTTTGTTTTTATTTTGTTTTTGTTTTGTTTTGTTTTGTTTTTTTTTTTTTTGGTGGGAGGGTGTAAAGAATTTTCATGAAATCCCTAAATCTGTGAAATGCAAAAATAGAGAAAAAATATGCGCCAAAGAAAACAATTATACAAGACAATATTTATTTTGTTCGGCAATTTGCTTACATCAATAGGGTTGTAGTGATTTCACTATTCACAAGGAAAAAAAAATACAAGAGGCAGCAATATAGTTTTCTCTCTCTCAAAAGAATACCACAAACCCTAATTTGAAACAACAGTATTTTCTATCTTTCATAGAGGATTCACAATGGGCTAAAAAATAGTACAATTTTTTCTATCTCAAAAGAACACCACATACGAGCGCTCCAGCTTAGGCCTATCACCCCAAGCCTTCGCTCCATGGACTTACCTAGCTTAGAAAATCTTCCATTAAAAATTGTAACATTTTTATATTGGATTGGGTTATAATCTGGATTAAACACAATTAGTTTCCACATAGTAATAGAGGAGGGGTGGGAAGGGACCACTCCATTTTAATTTTTGGGGAGGGACCACTCCATTTTAAATTTTATATATACACACACTACTTTAACAAAAAAGTTAGGGGGCTATGGCACTCGTTAATCACTTCATTGGTCTAACTCTGTCTAAAAACGCTACAAAAATTATATGTCTTTATAATAACCAAAAAGGGGGAAAAAAACTAAAGAAATGAAGGGATATATATATACACACACATGGGATAGAGACTAACTTTCAACTCATTTTGAGCATTTACTTCCTAGAAATTAGAGCTATTATTTTCACCATCAATGTATAAACAGGAAAACAGGAGCGAAGTCAAGAATTTATTTGGGGATTGAATTGTTTTATTCTGTTAAGTTATGGTTTTTCACATAACTTTTATGTTAGCTTTATTCCATGACAAAAAATATTGTAATTGCATTAATTTATTTCCTTGTAATTTGTGGGATTTATTTGTAATGGGTTTAGTCTTAAGTAGTGAATATTTGATCAAGACAGTTGAAGGTCGTGAGGAGCACATGCCGGAAGTTGAAGAGTCAGTGCATCACGCGAGTATCTCGTGACTTGGCCAACCTCTAAGGTAATCTTTAACATCTTTCATTGATTTTAATCATTAGATTATGTTTTTGGGAGTTTTATGTTCATAGTTGGGTTTTTCTCAAATGGGGGTTGGAAAGCTTAATTTTTGTCAAATTTTTTGTATGAGATTTGTTTTTGTTGTTGTTGTTGTTATTGTTGTTGATTTTCTTTGGATGTTGGCCCCTTGTGGCATTTAGATCATGTATTGAGGGTAGATTTCACCATGTTCATCATTTCATCATATATAGGATGTTAGTGTGCACGCTAGGTGTTTGATGAATTGCCTCTTAGGCATTTTCTCACTTGTTTGGACTCCGATGAGTTTAAAACTTTGGGGTTTTTCATGTTTCCTCATTAGGAACATGTTTAGTTTATTGGTTGTATATTTTACACACCTTGCCCCACATGTGAATTTCTCATGCCTTGTTCATGCATTGCACATAGTCACCTCATGCACACACCTTTGCTACCCTTGTCATGCCTTACTCTATATCTTGTTTCCTCATTCTTAGCATGTCATGTTTACCTTATGCTTTGTAGCATTATGTTTTTAAGGTGTTTTGTTTATTGTTTGAACTTCATTTCTTATTAATTTTGTACTCCTTATGCATCATTATCCTTGTTCATATCTTCATATCTTTCCTTTATTCTTCTTGACCCCTTTGTTTATCCGTGTCAAAAAGGGGAAGAGTATACTAGAGAGTCTATTGGACTTGTGGACATTCGTAGGAGGAGAAATTCCATAGAGGAAATGCATATACCAAAGGGAGAAGACATCTTTTATGAGAAAACTTTGTTTTACATTATGTTTGTTTTCTTATTTTTCTTTATGGTTCCTTGAGTTACTTTTAGTATCTATACTTTGTTGTTCTCATCGCATCGTGTTTATGTGTTGAACATGCATACATTCTTTATGCCTTGTGCTTTATTGATTGCATGTTCAGATGATCATTTGCTTTGCTAAGTGATCATTGTGGTCATTTCCATATGACTGTCATGTGTTTGATCAAGTTGCTCATATGTTTCACATCATGTTTACTTCATCACATTTTACTTGTTACATTATACTTGTCTTTTTATTATTTGCTTTACCTTAAGGGTCTAATGTATTTTGTGCAAGTGTTTCAAGAAATGGGCATTTGTGTTCCAAGTTCATCACATGTTTTAGATTTAGGTGTGAGTGACTTTTGCCATTGTTCCCAAACTCACATTTAAGTCTAGAGTCTGTTATAGGGTGTTTTTGTCACGGAATAGCCAAATTGAGAGATTGTTAAGTTATGGTTTTTCACATAACATTTATGTTGGCTTTATTTCATGACAAAAAGTGTTGTAATTGCATTAATTTATTTCCTTATATTTTGTGGGGCTTATTTGTAATAGGTTTAATCTTAAGTGGTGAATATTTGATCAAGGTAGTTGAAGATCACATGAGGAGACCATGCTGGAAGCTAAAGAGTCAGTGCATCTTGCGAGTATCTCACGACTTGGCCAACCCGCGAGATGACTTGATAGCTGGGATTTTAAGTGTGACTTTTATACCCTTCACCCATACTATATATACTCTTATTATCCACAAAATTGTAAGGAGACTATTTAGAAGAAAACTCTAGAAAAAGTTTTCTACAACACCCACCTTGTTAGAGAGAGCCACACATTCTCAAGAGAGAAATCCTTATAGTTTCTTCTCCTCCCTTCTCCCATTGTTATACCTTGAGAGGAGATTTATACCCAAACACAACCCACACATATTTAGAGTGTAGAGAGTGTTTTGGAGCTTAGAAGCTTTGGGTATTTGCCAAAATAAATTGGTGATGCTTGACAGATGCAATCGGGCAGTATAGCGGGATCTGAGAAGCTAATGAAGATAAGACTCTGAGAAGTCCGTTGGTAGCTGGAGCTTGGAGAGTTCAAGTACTTTGAGTAGATTAGACTTAGAGGGTCTTTTTCTTATTCTTGTGGTCCAACTTATTCACTAGTGGATTATTTCGATTTGGAGGGTTGCGGAGAGGTTTTTTGCTGAGTTTTTCAGTTTCTTCTTCGATAACACATCACTGTGTTATCTTGGGTTTACTATTCTTTTACCCACTGCCCTTACCATTTTAGCACTGCACTTATTTGTTGATCCATGCAATTGTTGAATGCTTCGATTGATTAATTTGCTAATCACGTATATTCGCATTAAGTGTGTTAAGCATAAAATTAATCAAGCCGTAATTAAAATTGGGAGTCTAAACAAGCAATAATAGTTTTACACTATTTGAACTTTCATGTTCATATATTTCTAGTCAAGAATAACTAAAACCACATATATTTGTGTGTAAAAAAAAAAAAAATAATAATAATTTCTAATACCAACGAAACTCATAATTTGTAAACATAAATTATTAACTCTAATAGTTATCTATACAAGATAATTTTTTTTGATAGAACATACCAACTTCCTAAACGCTAATGACTACACTCAATTATCTAATTTTCTATAGACATATACAAAATAAATACATAAATTAAGAACTTAGCACATCTTCAATCAAAGTTATTTCTTTATTTATTTATTTTATATAGAGAGTTTAAACTTATGACGTCTACTCTTGATGATAGTTCTTTATTATCGGACCAAGACACTAATAATTTTTTAGTGTAGGCGGGGATTGAACCTCAGATCTTTTATTCAATTTTCAGAGACTTTACCAGTTGAGTTAACTGGAACTCACTTTGCAATCAAAGTTATGTTCAATGATGATTTTTAATATAATAAGCTTTATCATATTATTTCCATGGTGAAACTCTTAACAAATTTCTTTTTAATATAAATTATCAAATTGCTAAAAAAAAAATAATAAAAAAACCTCTATATCTATGGGAGAGTGTCATTAATTTAGTCCATAATTAAGGTTGGAATATCTTTTTTTTAAATGGATATTTTGTTAAGAAAGTCATATATAAATTTATTTGTCACAATTATATATAGAAACTTTAAGGAGGAAGTGTCATTTATAGTTTTATTCAAATTTTTGGAAGGAGTTTTATTTCAATAAATCTAGAGGTTAATATAATTTACAATTTAATCAAATATTGTTGCACTGTCTATAAATGAGTAAAGCTTAGTAGGTAGAAATTTTAATTAAATTTGGAGGAATGGAAGGTATAAATAAAGACTTTATTCAAACTCGTACCAAGTCCTTGTCTCCTTGATATTTAAAAAAGTTTTATGATGGCAATTGGAGTATGAATAAGACTAATATGAAATCAAAGTCTTTTTTTATTATTTAATATATTCAATGATGTTTTCGGAACATGCGAATTAAGAAATGGACACACAAATCTTAATGTAAAGAATGACCATCTCATGGTCTTTATGTTTCTCCATATTTCATCGGAAATTGCAGAGTGTCAACTTTCAACCTCATAAAAGAAAAAAGAAAAAAAGAAAAAAAAAAAAAAATAAGGAAAGAAAGAAAGTGACTGAGAATAATATGATGTTTATTTAATTTGTATTATTAGCAAGTGAGTCAATCTTGTACCGAACGTTGTATTGGTTTGACTAGTGGAATGATATATTTCAGTATTGGTCAATACCAGTGTACTGTTTCAGATTTACCGCTATTTTTTATATTTATAAATATATATATATATATATATATATATATATATGTATATTCTAATAAAAATAAAAGTTTATCATAAAACATTACCTCAATTCAGAATAAATTATTCATGGTTTTAGAATTTAGACTTTTTTTTTTTTTTTTTTGAGAAAATAAAAAATGGGGGATTTTATGGTTATATTACGCCCCGGGCAGAGCACACAGACTTAGCGATGTGATGCCCACCAACGGACTCCTGCGGGCAGCGAGACTCGAACCTAGGTGTGGTACACGAAGCGTCCGAGCCTTACCCACTTAGCCAAGCCCCCGTTGGCAGAATTTAGACTTTATATAACATACTAAGAAAACAAATAATACTAATAAGTTAATGAAATAAGTTACCATTCTACTCTTACCAAAATTCAAAAATTACCAAAAAATAAAAGCATATATCTATGCCGCCAGTACACCTGGTACCAGCCGAAATGCCCGAAATTGGCTGGTATTTAAACTGGTAAGAAACGTTGATATTTTGGTATCAGTGCATGTATTGGTATGGTACATATTGGCCGGTACGGTACTGTATCAACCATCTTGATTATAAAGACGGTAATGTGGTAGTTGTTTCCCACTTGTTTTTATTTTAATATATGTTTTATATTCTCTAAGAAAAAAATTATATGTTCTATATATTAAAAACAAAATTCAGCCTTATTTTTTTTAATCTTTTAATTTTTAATTTTATGATAAGAGGTCATATTTTAAAGAAAGCGATTTGTTCATCCGGCAAGTTTCCAAAAATGACTGAAATTAGAGTATTATATTAGACAACACCAATACATATGAAAAATTAAGAAAGCTTAATTTTATTGATCAATTGTGAAAAATGGAAGCAAATAAGAGAAAGGAAGATACAGATTTCTAATCTGATTCAAACCCTTTATCCTTAATTTTTTTAAAAGAAAATGCTAGAATTTTGAATTATTTTACAAATTGTTGATGCCATGAGTGTTTATTGCAAGATAAAAAAGTGATGATAGTGATAAGCCTAAATAAAAACTAATAAGAACTTGTCACATTAATGGTCGGTAAAATTGTTGTAAAAAAAAACCTTAGGTTAGATTGACCATGTAGTAAAGGTGAGGTGATAGTGTTGGTCAACAAGATCTTGAATGGCATATCTTAAGTTGATGGATTTATCAGTGTTGTGACCAGTCATCTAATCATACTGACATATTGATTAACATCATGGTTTCTTGGCAAAGGGTTTGGCGTGAGTCTTGATTCCAATAGGCTCAATAACCCTTTGACTTTGAGTTGTTTAAAAACCTTGTCCAGAGGCATATACAGCTCATCAAACTTCCTTCATGGTTAGGACTTCAATGCAGACAGACGTGATCGAATGAAGCGTATCGGCTTTGTTGCCTTGTTGGGTTCACGGTTTTCTTCTTTCTCATTTAGGCCCACATGCTAACGCTGGGGCATTTCTTCAAATCTAGGTGGATCATGCAGAGTCTTTTTGGTAGAGATCATTGTCTGATTAACCAGGCTGACTAGCAAAGCTATATGTTGGGCTTGATGATGAAGTCGAGGTTGGGCTTGTAGTATATTTGGTCTTGGTGAAAGGGTGACTGTTTAAGGGTATGGACAGTGGGCTTACGGAGTGGGTTATGGAATTAACATTTTGTAGGTTAGTTGAGGTTAGACTAAGCTAGGAGAGAGAGGGAATGGACTTAGATGTTGGGTTTGGAGAGTTTGGGCTAAGGTGTGGACTTTACTCTTGGGGCAAATCCTCTGACTACGAGGTTTGAATTTTGAATTTTTGATGGGGTATGCGCACCTACGAACTATATGTAAAGTTGAAGGAAAAATGACAGTAAATATTTTGTGAATTTGACAAAGCGTGATCCTACACCATTTTGACTCTTTCGAATTCTTTGATTACAAGGGCCTCAAGAGTTAGACTTAGGCTATTATCCTATTTGGTTTCGGGTCTTAAGATATCTTTCAAGCATGTTCATAAGAATTGAACTTAGGCCTTCACCCTTGTCAATTTTAGACTCTATAAACCAATGTTCAAACATGTACCAAGCTTGGACTTGGGCCTTAAGCAAGCAAGGGTTAAAACAACCGCAAACAACGGCCTAACACAAGTAAATATGAATGAGAAATGCTTTTACAACAAATCTTAAGTAGTAGATAATAATTGGCTGTTATTGAATAATACTGGTGGACAAAAAATAATTTCAATGGTGGATTCAAATTAAAATCAGTAACAATCTACTATTTATGATTTTTTCTGAAAGTGCTGTGACAATGTTGTAAACATAATACTTCTTAACGTGAATACATTGATAAGTTATGATTATGGAAAAATCTAAATAAGTCATTACATGAAGGTGAAGAGTAGGCTAAACATTCCAGCTACTTAAAAGACATAATATACCTCCCAAACCGTGTGTGATGGGCTGATGGGCACCTGTTGGTCGAATGGTACTGCTAGTCCCGTCATATACACACTCGGAGGACCAAGGGTATTGTCCATGAGTTGGTAGGCTCACTAAGGATACATTGGTTTAAGGGAGACCGCGATATAAGGCTACTATTACCGTGGTTTTCGAGCTAATCATGCAATAGCTAGTTGCAATTCACACGTATGCCATAGATGCTCATGCAAATAACAGTTATCAAAAGCAAACAAAGACTATATCTATTTGCTGCTTTCTGATAATGTAGTACTTTTTCTAAACCCTATAGGACTGTATACTTGTATGATATTAGTTAGTACAACAGCTACAAGGAAACATATAAGAGTCCATTTAAATATCAAAATCCACAAATATATTTATATCATTCAACAATGGAAAGCGTTGCATCATAGTAACATAAATACTTAAAAAAACAAAATTACATCCTTAAAATGAGACTGCGGACTAGCTTACCGGCCAATATTAATAGATGAAAAAGACACAAGGGGCGCAGCTATACTACTAGCTGGAGGGACAGCAGGTACATGAACATCATAGTTGGCAACTGGCATCTTCTTCGCAAGATTTGGCAATGGAGCTTCAAAATTGAGAACCTGTATGGCTTCCCTTATGGATGGCCTCATGCTTTGATCTGGATGAGCACACCACAGTCCAGTAATCAACAAACACTCCATCTGTTTCATGTCAAACTCCATACTTAATCTCCTGTCAGCCATATCATGAAGCCTTTCATTTCCGTATGACTCCCAAACCAAAGCAACCAATGGAACATGAGGACCCTCGAATTCGGGTTCTGTTGATCTTTTTCCACATGCTATTTCTAGTGCTACTACACCAAAGCTAAAGACATCTGACCCTTTTGTGGCCTTGCGCGTGCTTATGTATTCAGGTGCCATGTAACCAAAAGTTCCAGCTAACCCGGTTGTCTTGATGCCTAGCTTTTCATCCATAAGCCTCGCTAGACCAAAGTCCCCAAGCTTTGCATTGAAATCCGAATCCAACATTATGTTGCTTGATTTAATATCTCTATGCACCACACATTGTCCCGAGTCTTCATGTAGATAAAGCAATGCAGAGGCAAGATTAAGGGTTATTTTATACCTTGTTGCCCAGTCAAGCATTGTTCTTTCTCCAAAAAGGTGAAAATCAAGGCTACCATGAGGCATGAACTCATAGACAAGAAGGAGATCACCAAATTCATGGCACCAACCAATTAATTGTACCAGATTTTTATGTGTCAACCTACTAATGATTTTTACCTCTGATATGTATTCTTTTTTTCCTTGATTGGAGCGTTTAGAAACCTTTTTAACTGCAACAAATTCATGCAGATCACTCAAAAAGCCTTTATAAACCCCTCCAAACCCTCCTTCCCCAAGTTTGCCTTCTTCTGCAAAGTTGTTTGTGGCCCGAACTAGTTCATCATAAGAAAACCTCTTAGGTCCTGTACCATGTTCGATTTCTCGTTCCATGGAAGAGTCACCATTATTTACACCGTCCTTCGCTTTTTCTCTGCTCCTCCTCCAAACAAATACCAAAACTAAAACTATCCCACAAGCTGAAAAAAATCCACCAATTACACTACCAATTATTAATCCTCTTTGGGAACCTTCTGATGAAAAATTTGTTTCAAACTCCCATGAAAGAATGTCATGCATCTCAAAATAGAAAGCAGATCCAGCTGAAAAGCCAATGGATACCCATTCAGGCAGAAATGCTGTTAGATTAATAGTGTGTGAAAGATTAGTATTCCCACCAAGAAATGGGCTGTCAGGGAAAGCCCATGATACACTCAAATTGTTTTTTTTAGAATCATAACTGATCCTTACATCAATTCTAGATGCATTTTTCATACTTCGGCTCAAATCTGTTTTTACATCTGACTTGATGGAGTTAATGTTGATACCAACATGTTCACTATCAGTTTCATCCCATGCATTATTATAGGTGTCAAACTCAACAGCAAATAATTCTTTTCTGTGTATAGTGAAATCATGACATTTGCTAATAAGTGCAAGGCATCCTCCTTCAGCATCATTTGGAAGATGAGAACCATTTGGTGCGAGGAAAAATGAAAGCCCATCTTGGCCTGATGAATTAATTGTTGATATTTTGAATGAAAAATGAGTAGTGAAGTCTGTGGATTTACCTGTAATCGGATCGAAAAGCTGCATATCTTCAAAATATGTAGCTCGGCCCGCTGCGGTATTGTTAGGGGAGTAACTTGTGAGTGCAAGAATTCCATTTTGGATGGAGGCAGTACCATTTAATTTTAACCTGCCATCTTGTTTAAAATCAGGGAACTTGAATGATAGAGCATGATTTAAAGGAAGATGGAATAGCAAGTAACAAACAAACAGCCAGTGATAGAAAGAAAGATTTCTAAGGTTGATGAGATCCATACTAGGTAGGAAATGCACTGGCAGTTTTGGAAGTATAAAGGAAGTTAAAACGGTGTATAAAATATGAGACGCGAGACTATTTTTAAGTAGTTGCTAGCTTCATGTTATATAGGGAAAGTTATTGTCAGCTTCCTTTTTTACTTTTCAGCTTATAAATTGGTAAAAGAATTGTCCAAACTTAATGTGTTTCTTCAACTTTGAACTTGTCCAAGTTCAAGTTAGATGGTGCACTGTTATGCTGGAAATTGATATTTGCTTAATGATAAACGGCTTTGCAGAATAGTCTGAGAAGACTTATTCATTAGTTCCATTCTTTGCATTATGGACATTGAAGTTGAGGGGCTTCAAAGTAATTGAAAATAAATTTTAGTTAAAGCTTTGTCATAAATTTTAAGTAAAGCCTACGTAGAAATCAAACAAATAATCATGTTTATTTAAGATAGAGATATAGCTGGGTACCATGCTATAGACTTTTCCAAATGCTGAAATGCATGCTAAATTTTTCTTAGTTTGACAATATGCACACTATTAATTAGGACATAAGCCGCCTCTTGAGTCTTGACTGGGTACTAGCTAGAAGAATAGAAGTCTTTTCATAGGGTGAGATGGCCTAACCTTAATTGAGACTGTACGAACACGTTTTTTTAAAACACCCCTTGACCATTTTATGGCTATTTATTTTTTGGGGTCAGTGTATCTGTTATGGCGTTGCTGCCCTGTCGTTTGATTTGGTTTATTTTGATGAAGTAGCCAAGAAAAAAAAAACACTAACATGAAAAATGAAAATCAGAGTTTTTAAAACGTTTAAATTAAAACGTTTTGAACAATGTCAGAATGTGACTTTTCAACAATGGAGCAAGGCGAGAATGTAACTTTTGGATATTCAGGCAATTGATTATGAGTCTTTGATTCTACAAAGAAAAATTCAAATGCTGCGATAAGTGAATTTATGCAATATTAGTCTCCACGAATATTATACAAGAGAAGGAAAAAATAAGACTTGTTCATTAGAAGTTTATAGACAATGTTTTTTTAATTTCAAGGGCTGATTCTGTTGGCCTCATTAAACAGGAATAAAAACTATAGAAGTGAGCTGGAAGAGGAAGTGATTTTCTTTTATAAATGAGTGGAAGATGTTATGAGAGAGAGAGAGAGAGAGAGAGAGAGAGAGAGAGAGAGAGAGAGAGAGAGAGAGAATGTCAAGAATTTAATTTAAAATGGGCTGACATAACAAATAATAATTTGAGATATATAATTATTGTAGGGTCAGATTTTGCAGCCCAAGCCCAAGAGGGTGTGGATTTGGAGCCCACTGAACCCAAAACAATAAATTTGTAGAGAGTGGGTGAAAGAGCTAGGCTAATAATGAAAATAACAGTATTAAACAGCAACGCTAGTGGGAGAATTTGAATTAATACGTGCTCGGACGGATGTAAGTGTCTCGTCCGAAGAGGTGATTTTCATTGATGAACTTGGGTTACAATTCTTAGAGCTACAGTAAAATAATACACTCTTTTCTCTTTCTGATTTTCCGATCCCCCACTATCAGAGACACCTCTCTCTTATATAGTACTGCCTTTCCACATCTTCACCGTCCACTTGTTCATCATCTAGGCGCCCACTTGAGTGCATGTCCCATCACACTCCCCCTTTAACCCTGTCTGAGTGGCGGTAGCTGAGAATGCACTGTTCAGGGGTCTTCTCCACATAAATGCGGCCAGGAAGGTAGGTGCAGTGCATTAAATGCGGTGGTTGAAGTCTGTCTCCTTGATATTTCTCTGTTCCTGTTACCTTCTTGCGTGTCCGAGGCTCCTTTCTCTCTTAACACTTGTCAAACAGATCACTTGAACCTCCCATACACGTGTCGGGCAAAACTTCGTCGGATCCGAGGATATCGAACTCCTCGGACATATGAACATCTCCTCGGATAGTGCACGTATTCATCTCCAGACATTCTCTTTTTACATGGGCCTCTGACTGAGTGTCTTCATCTCCTCGGACGAACAGTATTCCTCATATAGGGCCTTAGGCCCAATACGTTGGGTTGGGCTTTTTCTCCCCCCACAATTATAATTTTCTCTCTTGAAATTTGGAAAAATGACACTTTACCCTAAATTTGAAGGAAAAAATTCACCCTAAATCTCTAATCTTGAAGGAAAAAAAAAAAACTCTTTTATCCTTTTGACATTCAATTGACTTAACTTAGTTAAATTAATATTAAAAATGTTTATAAAAAAAAATTAAAAATGTTATGTACTAATCTGCCCTTTGCTTAATAGCGGGCTTCAAAAATTATCCTCCATTTCGTAATTAAAATTCATTATTTTAAATTTTTAATTAAAGTGTATTTTAAAATTTTAAGTATGAATTTTACTTATTATTATTTTTCAATGGGTTATGGAAATATTTACTATTGTAAGTGTTTTGGTGCCTGATAAATTTTGCATTTTTATTTTAAATTTATCTATTTTATTTTTACTAACCATGGTTAAACTTATATAAGGAAATTCACATAAAAATAAAAAATATTTCGTTGCTTTGAAAATAATCTAAAGGACATGTCATTAATGTGTGGAAATATCGTAAATTTTTTAGAAATTGATGGATTCTTCAGCATCAATAAATGAGCCTCTTCTTTCTATATATATAAAAAGAGCCAATAGGCTCATGAATAGTATTTTTGGTTTAGTGATGAGTTACCTTTTTCTTTTTCTTTTTTTGCCAAAAAAAAAAATTGTACAAATTTTACAAATGTGTACAACATTTGCCAATTTTTATGTGTTTACAATATAAATTTACATTGTACGTAAAATTTATATTTCTATATATAAAAAAAGTGAATGGGAAAAGTTACAGTAATTTCGCTACAATAGTTTTGGTTTGTTCAATTTTCACTGTTTTGCTAGCCGCTTTTTTTTTTTTTTTTGGTGAAGAGTCCAAATCTTCTGTCCCACTTTTCCTGATCCACTTTATATTCCACAAATAAAAACTTGCCACATGTTCACCTAATTAATTAAATACTACCATTATTGACTTATTAATACTACAATTATTAATTAATGATAATATTTAATTAATTAGGTGAACATGTGGGAAGTATTTATTGGTGGAGTATAGAATGGAACAGGAAAAGTAGGACAGAAGATTTGGACTCTTTGGTAAATGCATAAAGTTGTGGTAGATTTGCTATATTATTTTTGGTTTATCTAATTCGCGTTGTTTCACATTATAATAAAATATTACCACAAATTGACACAATATATTCACAATTGTTGAGATTTTAATTCATTAGAGGTTAAAATAAAATAATAAAATATCATATTAGAACCAACTACAACTAAAAATAAAAGTATTGTTAAAAAGAAGTGCTAAATCCGCAATAATTTTTGCAACACTTTCATAACAAATCAAACGTGGTAAATTGTTATTGGTTATAATTTAAACTTATCAATGAAACTACTTTTTTGCCCACCAATAACAACCTGTAGTAACCTACTATTTATGATTTGTTTTGAAAATGTCATGGACATAACATTTTTTTGTGTGAAAAATGTTAAGATATCTTGATATCGTCACAATATTTTCAAAATTGCTAAGCTGTCAATTATTTACAAGTTAAAATAAAATATAACAAAATTATAAAGGTATTATGAAAATGTTGTATCATTCTGTTGTGTTTTTAGAAGTTTTTTATTGGTTTAATTAACTTTGTTGAGCCAAAATTCACTATTCCACGTACAATTTTCTTGGGTTGACTTTTTGTTTTTTTTTTTTTACACACCATTTAAGTAAAAACACATAGTTTTACAGACAAAAACAAAAACAAAAACTTAATAAAAACACACTTTTCATCCTTTATGTTTGGGGTAGTTTACAATTGCTCTTTAAACTTTAAAATCAACCAATTTTTCCTTTAATATTTTGGAAAAAAACAAATATGTCATATTGTTATTCTCTCGGTTAAACCCTAATGAAAGCTTATGATTCTTAAAATATTTTATTGTGTAATGTCTAAATTACTCCCGCTAAATTTTAACATTCCAAAAATTTTTTTTACGTATTTTGAGTTTTAAATGGTAGAAATTCTTAAGAAGTTAGAATAATGATATAAGGTGTTTTATTTATTATCTAAAGAACGTTGATTTTCTAGGTTTAAATTTTTAAAACTTATAATTTATCTAATGAAAAATTCTATGACACATGCCTTTCGTTATCTTTTTTTATTATTATAATTTTATTTTCTTAACAAAACTTAGTTGTTTATTGTTGGAAGATGATAATTTTGTTATCATTCTTAGAAGTTTTTAGAGAGTAGATATATTGTCTTTAGCAGTAGGTACTAAAAAACTATTATAGTAAAATAAATATTTATATGTTAAATAGCTACCCTAACTTTGTGGTTGATCAAAATTCTTATACGAATGAGATTAACGTTTTACGACATAATTATCAAAATTCTTAAAATTAATGTCTTTTTTGATTAATGTAAATCTCTATATACTTTAAAAATCAAATAATTTATATATTTTTTTGGTGATACAAATAAAATCTAGAATTGACCTTAATCACTACTTTTTTTCCATGGCAAGCACATGCCTTGCACGTACTACCCTAACTAGTCTTCTAAAAATAAATAAATGGGCCTCTCCTCCTCACCCTTATTTTTTTGGTTTCGTCAAACGTCTCTCCTTTTTCTCACTTCCCATGTTTCTCAACCTTTATCTATATTCAATCTAATGATTATAATTCATTGTCAGCTTCATAGAAAATCAACTACTTCATCATATGAGGTGTGGCTTGATGGTAGAAATCCTTGTCCCAGTACCTATAGAAGAGCGGTTCGAGTGATAATCCCAACAAGGCTTGTGTGCTACACATAATATTACTTATTACCGTCACATGGCGTGGAATTGATGAGTCCACACCAAAAAAACCCCCTTTAATATTAAGCAAAAAAAAACAAAAAAAAAAAGAAGAAGAAGATAACCGACTGCTTCTTTTTATATTCTAGTTTTTATACAAACAAACTCCTCGTAAAATAAAATTGAAGCCTAGCAAGTTGTTGGGAATGTGCCCAAACATTACATTTTGGATTCATATAGAAACAACAAAATTGCCAATGATCTTTACAAATTACTTGACAACTTTTGAATTTAAACATTTGATATAGAATTGTGGCTTCTAATTAACTCAACTAATAAAAATTTTTGTTGTTGAATAAGAGATTTGAGGTTCAAACTCTGCCAATAACAAAAAACAATTAGTGTCTTGGTCATAGGTTGAAACTATTAATGATAAAAAGCAATCATCAAAAGCAAACTTTATAAGTTGAAACTATTTCTAAAAAGAAAATATAAATTTTCAAAAAATAAAACATATGTGCAAAATTAAAGATCTTAAAAAAAAAAAAAAAAAAAATAGTCATCTTTGACCCATTACATGTGCCTTCTCAATTCACTTCACCAATTTTCTCTCCTAGCGAATCATTGATGCCATTCTCCTCTCTTTTTGTATACGGGAGCCCAAAAATAACAAACCAATCAATTATTTCTCTCTTCTGCTTTCAAGTTTCTTCCAAAGCAACACTGGCCCACCACCAAATTGTGAGAAACATTCAAGGAGAAACAACCTTACCAATATAACATTGTAATATGACTCATGAACCTCTCTTTAATTCCTTCGAGCTGCTTCTCACCCTTAAAAGGCATTTTCTATGGACAAACCACAGCCTTAACCCAATTACCATCAAACCGTGAAGGTAAAAATGTTGTAGTCAATCCCATTATTATTAGACCCCCTCCAAAGGGTTTATGCTAGACCTAATTAGGGATGGCAATTTTTCCCCACCCCGCTTGACCCGCCCCTCCCCGCTTTGCCCCGTGCGGGTTTTTCCCGCCCCGCAAAGGTGGTGGGGCGGGGATGGGGTGAGATTTTAGACCCGCACCACGGGGCGGGGCGGGGATGAGTTTACACTTTTTAGACCCGCCCTGCCCCATCCTGTCCCGCATTAATAAGGGTTAAATTATAATTTTTTCATACCCTAAAACCCTACTATTTAAACAAAAATATTATCAAGTTTGCTAGAGCAAAAAATTATATATTTTTTCTCTCTAGCAAAGTTGGAAATAAGGTATCAATTTTAACGTTTCTTTTGTCTTTATTGGAAACAAATTTATATACTATTGAATTACTGATTTCATTCATGCATCTTTTTCAACTTAGATTTCATCATGAACATAATATAAATTTTTTTTTTTATGAGGTACGAGTCTGAGACTCTGAATGTTTGTGTTTGTGTCATTGTGTGTGTGTGGGCATTTGGCTGTTATGAGGTACAGGTTTGAGACTCTAAAACTCTGAGGTACAAGTCAATGTTATTCATAATTGGACATTTGTCCCTTTCTCTATGAAATAGTTACAAAATAGGAAGAATTAAATAATGCACACTACTTAGTAATTTATAACATTTACTGCGTAAAAGAGACGCATCTTGAATGCGGCTTTATTCTTATCTTCCATTGAATGGATGTTTTGAAAAAAATTAGACCTATCAAAGAGGAAAAGAAAGTTATAAAGGAGATTTGTTGTAGTGTTTTTTAGGCCAATGAATACCCATTTGTGTATGTGCTGCCAGTGCTATGATTTCTAATTTAATTGTTTAATGACATTATTCAGACCCAAACATCAAGGGTCATCTAATCTTTGTTGGTATGGCACGGTATGGCACACCTAATCCGGAGCTATAATTTGAACAAATATATATTCGAACAAGTTGATCAAAATATATATGAACCAAATCCGGAGCTATAATCTGTTCAAATCCTATAAGTTGTTACTGTGCCATATATTCAAAATGTCCTTCTTGATTTGTTCAAATTATAAGCACTATAAGAATGAGATTTGTTCAAATATATATGAACCTAATCCGGTGCTATAATTTGTTCCAATTTGATCAAAAAATATATAGCCCAATTAGTTTCAAATAAAAGTAGGGTCTGAAGCTATATTTATGAATCACAAATAAAAGCTCCTTCATAAAAATAAAAGCTCCAGATTAGGTTAAAACTCATTGTTTCATTTATTCATTTAATTTTTTTTTTCTTTCCCAATATTTTATATAATCTTTGTTAGAGAAATATAGTTTTGTACGTTTTTAGTCCCCTTAAAACACAAGTTGTTTAACCTAGTTATTTAGCCAAGTGATTACTTAGATAAATTATTCAGATCTAGGGTAACACATTCAAATCATATTATGTAAATAATGCGAAAAAGTAAATAACACAACGATATGATAACCTAGGAAAACCAAACCGGTAAAAAACCTGGAGAGGATTTAATCTAACTATCCTTAAAGTAAAATAGATTTACTATGAAAGAATTGAGGTTTTACAATAAGACTTAGACCACTAATATCCTATTGCTACATCGAGTAGAAAACTTACTACCATGACCACGTGATAGCTCCGAGTCCACAAACTACTTCTTTCCTTGATCCACTGCAACCACAAGTACTCCCACTTGTGACTTTGAGACTCCACTGAACCTAACAAGTTTGTCCATTACTAAGTTGCTAAATTAACATCAGGAAAAAAATGACTTCGCATGAAAACATTGGTAGCTCCAATCCATCTGGCAGCAATCAATTTCCTTTGATAGTAGATGAAGATAATGCAACCCCATCATCACCTCTATTGAATATGCCAAATGATGTCCAGGCAGTCCAGCCTAGCAATGGAATAATTCAAGAAGAGGGGAAGTACAAATCAATTGTTTGGAATCATTTTAAGAGAAAGAGAGTTGATGAGAAAGACAAGGCTGAGTGCAATTATTGTAAGAAATTGCTAGTAAGGGGATCCAATTATGGCACTAAACATTTGCATGACCACGTGAAAATATGTCCAAGGAGAAAGTTTCAAGACATTAGGGATATGAATCAAAAAATTTTGGCAAGGGATCAAAATAAAGTGGATTCAATGGCGGGTGTGAATGCTTATAATTTTGATCAAAATGTATCAAGAAATGAACTTGCTCATATGATCATCTTGCATGAGTACCCCCTCTCTATAGTTGACCACATTGGTTTTAGAAAATATTCAACTTCTCTTCAACCATTGTTCAGGATGGTTTCTAGGAACACAATCAAGGACATTTTGAGCATCTATGAGAAAGAAAGGGAGAAATCAAAGCATGAAATTGATAAGAATCAAGGTAGAATTTCTATTACCACTAATATGTGGACTTCACAAATCAAAAAGGGAGGGTTTATGGTTGTAACAACACACTTCATTGATGGTTTTTGGAGGTTAAAAAGTCAAGTTATGAGGTATGAAAGCTTGAATTTGTGTATAAACACAAGAACTTGTTTAGACCCCCAATTAAAAGTTACGGCTCGGTTGCTTTTACCCTAACTTAAACTAAGTGCGGAATAAGAGTAAATGTGTGCGAACAATAAAAAAAAAAAAATAATAATAAAAAAAACCTAAGCCATATTCATTTAATATCAACAATAAAATGAAAGCTAAAAGAGTAAGGGAAAATGATGCAAATACAAGATAACACCAAAATGTGTTATCGAAGAGGAAACCGAAGAACTCGGCGAAAAACCTCTCCACTGCCCTCCAAGCAGTAAATCGATCCACTAGAGAATAAGTTGGAGTACACGAATAACAAAAGACCCTCCAAGCCTAGTCTACCCCATGTACTTGAGCCCTCCAAGTTCCTGCTACCAACTGACTTGACGAAGTCTTGTCTTCTCTAACTTTCCCAGATCACGCAATTCTGCCCGATTGCATCCGCCAACGATTGGCTTCTTCCAATGCTTTCCAATAGCACCAAAACCTCACTTTACACTTAGATTGGGTGTGGTAAGTGTTTGGGCTATCAACCTCTCAAGGATTTGGATATGAAGAGGTAGGAGTAGAGGAAAACCACAAAGGAATGTGTAGATGATTATAGGTATGACAATCTTTAACTCTCAAATGTGTATACTAGGGTTTCCTCTCTGAAAAGCACTCCTTACAATATGTGGGTAATGAGGGTATATATAGTGTGGGGAAAGACATGGTAAAGCACAAATGACAAAATAGCAAAATAGAATGTTTCGCGAGTATTTCGCGGGAAGGCCTTACCCGCGAGACACTCGTGAAAACCAAGTTGTCATGACTCTTTGCATTCTAGTCATGTGCTCTGCACGTGGCTTACTTCGTGGGATAGCTTCTCATGAATCTTCTCGTGAAATCCACTTGGTCTTCAATAAGAGCTTGAGTCTTCACACTCTCTCTCACACACAACCCTTACAATAAAATCCCGCATAAAATACAGGGAAAATGACTGAACAAAATTACAATCAAATTTGGCATGGAATTAAGCCAACACAAAATAGTTGTAAATAACAACTTTACAATCTCCCCCTTTGGCTATTCCGTGACAAAACCCCTAAAACAGACTCTAGACTTAAACGTGAGTTTGGGAATAATGGCAAAACTCACTCACACCTAATTCTAGAAGTTGTGAAGCACTTGCACCGTATACACCTGTATCCTGAAACACTCGCACACAAACAAAACTTTCATTAAGCTTATGACAAGTTGAACACAAGGTACGTATAGGAACAAGTAAAATGCGATCAAGGTATTTAACAAGATATAATCTATGAAGCATAACTTGATCAAACATGAACAGTCATTAAAGAATGACTACAATGAACATTTATCTAGTAAATGATCATTCGGACACGCAATGCAATTAAGAGCAACGCAAAAATCAATTGCATGTCCAACACACAACCAATGCAAAACACTAAGGTATTTGCATCAAGGATACAAGATCCAACAAGGGCACAAGTGTGGAGTACTAAAGATAATGCATACATAATCTAAAAGTACTTAAAAAGCTACAAAGCAAAGATACATAAACAAAGTACTAAAGATAAACTGAAATTTAAACTAAAGTACTTTAAAGCTTTAAAAGAAAGCAATGTAAACATCCAAAAGACAAAATATTAAATGTGCTTTTCTCACTCTTGCTCTTCGTCTCCAGTGCTCCCCCTTCAATCTAGATCTTTCTCCCCCTATCATTACACTCCCCCTATCATGAACCATCTCCCCTTTTTTGTCATGGAATAGCTAGTCCTCATCTTCCTCTAGATTCCTTTGAATTTGGTCCAATTGAGTTTGGAGAGACATGAACTTTGTGTCAAAATAGGTGTGTTGGGAGTGGTGGTTTTTGGAACATTGGCCGGTTGATGTGCAAAATGATGGCAAGATATGAAGGTGTCACTGTGAAGTCCTTTCCTCTAACCCAAAATTTCAGTTCATCCCCATCATAAGTGACATTTGCATAGAATTCCTTTACCATTTATTTGTACGTTTCGTCAAAGTTGGATAGAAGAAAATTTCAATCCTTGGTGGCAAACCATTTCGAAATGTTTGTATCAAGAAGAGACACTTGCTCAACCACCTTTTCAACCAGCAAGGGAGCAGCCTTGAAGTAGTTCTCATAGGCTTGAAATGCGGCATATGATCTGAACTTGTTGACATCATAAAATCCTGTCGATGATCGAGTCCTTTTTGACTTTGGGGTGAGGCTATCAATATCAATTACCAGTTCCTTTCCTTTCCTACTACCTCTTTTTAGAATCAATTTCTTGAAAGGAGACATTTGCAAAAATAGTCACAAGCACCAAAAAACAAGTACAAAACACAAAACAAGAACACAAACTTGATTAGTACCAAGTTAGTCCATAAATTAACTACAACGTCCTAAAAAGAACGTAAACAGTATCACAAGATCATGTTGTAAGTGCTAAACATGTAATAAAACTTATCTAGCATAAGTGATATGCAAAACATGACAAGTGAACAAGTGTGTGCATCAAGTGTGCATGTAGTGTGCATATGTGATGCATGATCAAGGCATGACTAAGCACACTTGAGTCAAAGTGTGTAAAACACACAACCAATGATCAAAACATGATAAACATGCATAATCATGGTAATCCCCAAAGTTTGGTACTCATTGGAGTCCAAAATAACATCAAAATGCCATTTAGGCATTTTATCAAACAGCTAGTATGCATAAACACAACTAACATGTAAAACAATACATTAACATGTGTAAATCTTGCCTAAATACATGTTAGATTTCCACTTGGGGCCAACACAAACACAATCAAAGAAAATGGGACAAAGCCCAATCAAGAAAATCAAAAAAATTTGCCTAAAAATAAAGTTTTCCCAACCCTTTCAAAAATGAACCCAACGCATGAAAACCTAGAATCTAAGGCTTAATCTAAGGAATTAAAGAGAAAAGAATGATGAAACTTACCTTAGAAAAGACTTAGAGTAGATTGCACTTGAGTTTTTGTTGGGTTTTTGAGAGAAAATTGATTTAAGGTTGAGAAAGGCTCGAAGGAGGCAAAGGATGTGAGTTTGAAAAACTGTCATGTTCAGCCCTTTAAAAATTGAAAACATGCGTTTTTCAGGGGTAAGCTTCTCGTGAAGTTACTCACGAAAAATGCCACTAAAGCACATAAACTTTTTGTGGGTAAGATTATCTCGTGAGACAGTCACGAAAGTATCTGTCTGAATTTTTGGTGTTTTTATTTTTGCCATCCTCATTTTCACAAGAAGAGCTAATTCATGAAACTTCTCGCGAAAATGCCTCTAAAAGAGTTTTTAGTTAAAAACAAGAAATAGGCAATATGTACAAAAACTCTAAACACATAAAGTACAAAAACACTTTCAAAAACATATAAAATACTTAAAAATCTTTTTAGGTTTGATCGACAAGCAATTGAGTGTACACATCACATTTGAACACGTACAATCACACAAATGGAATAAGCATTCATTGAACATTAGACTTGTGTGATGTGTGTGAGGATCAAGTGTGAACTAGTCCATAGCTTAGTATGAAGTTTCAATGATCAATTCAGTAAAGTTATACACGACTAGTACGAAGTCAAGTGAACTATCTCACTTGTAGAAATGAATGTATATGACCCCTCACCAATGTGATTACACTTGATTGAAAGCTTTTTATTGTGCTTCCATTTTACATAATTTTGATCAAAACACCTCAAATTTTTTAGAAGCGATGCCATAAATATTTTGAGATAACTTTGAAACTTTAGCCTTTGGCTTTGGCATCATACATTTTAGTACAAATTGCTTTCCCTTTTTCCTAGTCAAATACTAGTATGTGCGATGGCTTTTTCAGCTTAAAATCTCTTTTCGAGATTGACATTTGAAGAGCTCTTGAAAAAGAAAAAAAAAAGTGAGGAAATATATAGGCACAAGTCTACGCATGTATCAAGATCAAGCAAGTTTGTTGACCAATAATTCATGACAAGCTTGAAGATTGATTTACAACAATCAAAATGTAGATTTTTAGATGTCAATCACACTTAGAAAATGTGCATACATAACAAGCTAAGCTCATAAATGCACTATGCCATTAGTAAGAAGGTACTAGGCCAAATTCTCATGTGATATACACAACACAAGCAATCAAACTTTTTGGAGATTTTTTAATTTTTATGGTTTTTGAATTTTTGAACACACTTGAAAACAGAACATGAAAAGTAAGATCAACAAAAAAAACAACAAGTACAAAACTGTAAAGTTGTTATTTACAACTATGTGTTTTTGTTGGCTTATATTCTGTGCCAAATTTGATTGTAATTTTATTCAATCTTTTGTACCATGTACTTATTGTAGGATTTCATTGTAAGGGTCGTGTGATAGAGAGAGTGGTGTGAAGACTCAAGCAATTGAAGACTGAAGAGTTTTCGCGGGTAGCTCGCGACTTAGCATCCCGCGAAGTAACTCATGTGCCTTGCACATGCTGGAATGCGAAGAGTCAGGCCAGATGGAGACAGCTGTGTCTCGCGAGTATCTCGCGGGTAAGGCCTTCTCGCGAGACACCCGCGAGACATTCTATTCTGCTAGCCTGTCCAGTCTGATACACACTTTCTGTGCCTACACTATTTATACCCACATTACCCACAAATGTTGAGGAGTGCTTCTAAGAGAAAACCCTAGCCAAACACCTTGAGAGTTAGAGATTGTTATACCCACAATCCTCTACACATTTGTTTTGGGAATTTCCTCAACTCCTACCTCTCCATTTCCATACCATTGAGAGGTTGATAGCTCAAACACTTACCACACCCTTTCAGAGTGTCAAGTGAAGTTTTGGTGCTGCTGGGAAGCATTGGAAGAAGCCAAGGATGGCAGATGCAACATGGAGCTTGTTGCGGGATCCGGAGAGCTAGACAAGACACGGTTCTGAGAAGCCTTGTTGGAGTAGGAGCTTGGAGGGCTTAGGTACAGAGGGTAGATTAGGCTTGGAGGGTCTCTTGCTCACCCATGTATCCCAACTGATTGTCTAGTGGATCGATTTCCGCTTGGAGGGCGGCGGAGAGGTTTTTCGCCGAGTTCTTCGGTTTCCTCTTCGATAACACGTCTCGGTGTTATCTGTGTTTGCATTTCTCTTCCCTACTCTTGTTCATTTCATTTTTACTGTTGTGTTGCTTTAAATATGGATTAGAATAGCTCTCTTGCTTATACGCTTGTGTTTACACTATTCTGCACTTAGTATTAAGTTAGTGTAAAATCAATCAAGCCGTAACTTTGATTTGGGGGTCTAAACAGTTCTTGTGTTTTCAACACATTTTCGGCTTTCAAAAACAAACTTGAAAAAGAAACATGCTAAAATGAAAACATAAGCACACAAACAAACAAAGTCACAACATATCCAAAGAATTGATGCATGGACATGTTCTAATGCTTATACATGTGTACCCTTCTTCACCCACATGGCACGTGCGTTTAGGGTGATATCCTTAAAGGATTGGGTACTTGAGTTGCAATTCTCAAACCTTAGGGTGAAGTTTACCAAACAAGAAGTGATGGTATCGATCATCTTCATCACATCACCAATACCAGGATCGACTTCTCGCCCTTTTGATTGCTTGGCGTTCCAATTCCCCTTTCCTTGTCCTCTTAGCCTTTGAGAATCCGCCTTCTTCAATGCGTGAAGATTATAACAATTAGGTCTAATGTGTCCTTGAATTCCACAATGGTGGCAAAAATGTTGAGTTTAAGGACCTCTTTGTGACTTCAGTAGAGACTTCCCTTTAGTCTTGGGTTTGGCCACAAATGTATTTTGAGGATTGCCAAAACCTTTTGAGCAATCACTATTGGCTTCTTCTCAACCTTCACATTCTCAACAATTGGAGTTGCTACCATTGGTTCCTTAGCCTTAACAAACTTCATCTCCTTAGACACATTGGTGCTTGAGCTACTTTCTCCGGTATATCCTAAGTCGCTTTTGTTGGAAAAAGGTTTTTGTTGTACAAGCACTTCATCAAGTTTCTTGGAGGCAACACGCTCCACTTTGGCATTAGCTTGAATCACTTCAAGCTCAAGAAACTTGAATAGGCTTTGATTAGTTCTTCATTCAACGCCTCAACTTCACACTTCGTTTTTTTGTACCTCATGAGTATGCTCTTGTAGTCTTGCTTAGCTCTCTTCATTTTTCTAATGGCTGCTTTAGCCACTCTAGCATACTCTCTGGTCTTCTCAAGAAGAGAATTATAGGATTCTTGCAATCCCTTTGCTTCTTCATCTTCATTATTGGATTCCTCCCCAATCCCCATAGACTCTACTTCGGTGTGCTCATTGAGTTCTTCCACTAGAAGACTCAAATCTTCCGAAGAGTCCAGGGGTGCAATAGCGATAAATGCGGAATACTTTCCTCCTCCATCACAACTTTATTTTGAATTCGAATTGGAGCCGTCCGAGTCACTAAGGTTAGTAGCAAAGACTTTACCCTTTGCTTTCAAGTAAGTGGGGCACTCTTTCTTCACATGCCCATGCCCTTTGCACTCATAGTACATGATCGCTTGAGATGGAGAAGAATCTTTGGAATCCTTCTTCTTGAAGTCTTTCTTATCCCTCTTGAAATTTGAGAATTTCCCATTCTCAAAAGACTTCCCATCCTTCTTGAATTTTAAGAACTTACGAAAGTTCTTAGCAAGGCATGCCACTTCCTTTTCGACCTCATCCTCATCCGAGCAGTCTTGAGCTTCTAATCTCTCATTGATTGTCTTGAGAGCAAGAGATTTGCTCTTCCTTTGTGATGGTAGAGATAGTTCATAAGTTTGAAGAGAACCGACGAGTTCTTGAATTTTAATCTCATCAAGGTCTTTGCTCTCTTCGATGACGGTAACCTTTGCATGAAAGCTCTCCGATAGGGATCGTAAAATCTTCCTCACAACTTTGGAGTCCTTCGTCTTTTCACCCAAGTTAAATTTTCCAATCACCACTTCATTTTGCTTCCCATAGAAAGAGTCGAACGACTCATCTTTAGTTCTTTGAAGTGAGTGGTAAACATCTGATACCATTTGTCTAACAGTGAGCTATGTCATTCCACCTCAAAACCAATTGGTGATGAGCAAGGCACACTCAAATCTTTTATGGCATTCGACATCACACCACGCGGTCCTGTTTTTAGAGTGGTTGTAGGGAGTCAAATTGTGGTCCCCCCAACAATCCCTCCCTCAAAATGACACTCAAAATGACTCAAACCCATGACCTTGGCTCTGATACCAATTAAAAGCTTGAATTTGTGTATAAACACAAGAGCTTGTTTAGATCCCCAATTAAAAGTTACGGCTCGGTTGCTTTTACCCTAACTTAAACTAAGTGCAGAATAAGAGTAAATGCGTGCGAACAACGAAAAAACTACTCCAAGCCATATTCATTTAATATCAACAATAAAAGAAAGGCTTAAAGAGTAGGGAAGAAGGAGGCAAACACAAGATAACACCGAGACATGTTATCGAAGAGGAAACTGAAGAACTCGGCAAAAAACCTCTCCGCCGCCCTCCAAGCGGTAAATCGATCCACTAGAGAATAAGTTGGAGTACACGAATAACAAAAGACCCTCCAAGCCTAGTCGACCCCGTGTACTTAAGCCATTTAACTCCTGCTACCAACTAACTTGACAAAGCCTTGTCTTCTCTAGCTTTCCCGAATCACGCAATTCAGCCCAATTGCATCCCCCAACAATTGGCTTCTTCCAATGCTTTCTAGCAGCACCAAAACCTCACCTAACACTCAGATTGGGTGTGGTAAGTGTTTGGGCTATCAACCTCTCAAGGATTTAGATATGGAGAGGTAGGAGTAGTAGAAAACCACAAGGGAATGTGTAGATGATTGTGGGTATAACAATCTCTAACTCTTAAGTGTGTATGCTAGGGTTTTCTCTCTAAAAAGCACTTTTTTCAATATGTGGGTAATGAGGGTATATATAGTATGGGTAAAGACTTGGTGGAGCACAAATGACAAAATAGCAAAATAGAATGTTTCACGAGTATTTCACAAGAAAGCCTTCCCCACGAGACACTCGCAAAAACTCCAGCTGTCATGACTCTTCGCATTCCAGTCATGTGCTCAACACGTGGCTACTTCGCAGGTTAGCTTCTTGCGAAATCCTCTTGATATTCAATATGAGCTTGAGTTTTCACACTCTTTCTCACACACAATCCTTACAATAAAAATCCCACATAAATATAGGGAAAAACATGATTGAATAGAATTACAATCAAATTTGGCACGAAATTAGAGCCAATACAAAATAGTTGTAAATAACAACTTTACAAGGTACTTATTTTAAAGTATATATTCATTTTTATGTTTTAATTAAATACTTTTCAAATATTTTATGAACTTATATCATTGTTGGTTCTAATTATTTAAAATTTCTCATTTAAGGTTTATTTATGTGCCATCTCCACATGCAAAAGAAGTGCTGTCTAGTGTCCTTCTAGATACTTTGTTGGAGTAGAATATTGATAGGAAGTTATCTACTATGACTATGGATAATTGCAGTACCAATAATGCAATTATAAAAATTATCTTAGATAAGCTTCAGTGTGGTGCACTTATTATGCATGGATCAATGTTGCATATGCGTTGTGCAGCACATGTTCTTAATTTGATTGTTCAGGATGGTTTGGATGTAATTGGATCATGCATTGAAAAGGTTTGAGAAAGTGTGGGATTTTGAACTACATCAACAAAAAGAAGGCAGAAGTTTGAAGACTCCCGACAAGCACATGTTGAATGTACCAAAAAACTAGCCCTTGATTGTAAGACTCGTTGGAACTCTACCTATCTCATGCTTTCTATTGCTATAAAGTATCAAAATGTCTTTTATTGATTGAACATATGTGAGTCATCTTATAAGTGCATTCCAACGAAGGAAGAATGGGAGATGGCAAGTAATATATGTGAGAGATTGGCAGTGTTTCACAAGGTTACAGAGCTATTCTTGGATACCTCATACCCTACAGCTAATCTTTTCTTTCCTAAGGTGTGTGAAATAAAAATAGCTTTGAATTCTTGCTTTACAAGCGCAAGTGATGTGATTATAAGTATGGCATTTAAAATGTTGGGAAAATTTGATTGTTATTGGAATGTGATTCATGTTGTTGGAAAAATGTGATTCATGGTGTTATGGCTGTGGCAACCATTTTAGACCCAACATATAAGATTAAATTGTTAGAATATTATTTTCCAATAATTTATGGTGATGAAGCTAATAATGAAATTCAAAGGGTTAGAGATATTTGTTATGAAATGATTTGTGACTACAGTTCTGGGAGAATGGGTAAGGAAGGTACTCGTGGCCTTTGTATGAGAGAGGATCCGCAAATTGATGACTCTCTTATGGACTTTGAAAGATATCTTAGTCAGAAAAAAAGGTGTGGGAATATTAAATTGGAGTTGGACCATTACCTTGAGGATGATTTAATGCCAAGAACTGTGGATTTTGATATTTTGGTATGGTGAAAATCTAATGGGCCAAAGTGTTTGAAACTGTGAAAAAGTTAAGATAGAAGAGAACAATCAAGAGGCTAAGGTTATGTTTGGTAACCGTTTTTGTTTTTTATTTTCAAAAACTTGTTTTTGGGAATATAAGGAAAAAACAATTTTCTTGTATTTTTGAAATCAAAAACATGTTTAGTTAGTTGAAATTAAAAAAAAAAAAAATTTGAAGAAAAAAAAAATACTAAAATATGTTGTTACTAAGATTTGAACTCTAATGCTAATTTATTAAATGAGACAGATTCATTAAATCAAATGCATATTTTCATTGAATTTTGAAAACTAGATACTGAAAACAGCCTTTTGCATATTTTCAGTTTCCTTCACAAATTGAGTTTTGATAACAACTTTTGTTTTACGTCTATTTTTGGTTGCTAAATAAGTTTTTTAGTTTCAAAAATAGAAAATTGTTTTTAAAAACAAAAAATAAGGAGAAAAAACAGTTACTAAACATACCCTAAGGTTTTATTTTGATATAAAAGGTCTTAAATATTTTTTTTTATTATTATGATGATGTGGATACCCTAATTCAAAGGAAATAATTGTGTGACAAAGGCACGAAGGGGAAAAAAAATTGCAGTCGCTTAAGAACATGTAGCAGGAAAAAAAAAAAGGAATATGGTTTTTAAGTGGGACCCACAAAACATTGTTTTGTTTAAGAAGACAAATGAACTTATGGAACGTTTGTGTTATTTCTTATGGAACCTATATATGGAAAAAGACAAAATAGTATTATTTGTTCTCCGAGTATTGAATGTTTGAGGTCAGAATGGCAAGTATTGTAAATTGCAATACTATATAGGATTTTTTTTTGGGAGGTCAAGGGGACACTACTCCCCCTACCTCCTACTGTGAAAGAAAGTGACTGAGAATAATATGATGTTTTTCTCCGAGTATGGTGGCTATTTCCCTTTTTTTTTTTTTTTAATATATATGTTCTATATTCTCTAAAAAAAAAATTATATGTTCTATATATTAAAAAAAAAATCAGCCCTTTTTTAATTTATAATTTTTATGATAAGAGGTAAAGACAGAGGTTTGTTCATTTGGCAAGTTTCCACAGATTAGAGTATTATATTAGACAACATCAATACAGTTGAAAAATTAAGAAAGCTTTTATTGATCAATTGTGATAAATGGAATCAAATAAGAGAAAGGGAGATACAGATTTCTAATATGATTTAAACCGTTTATCTTTAATTCTTTCAAAGGAAAATGTTAGAGTTACAAACTATTTTACAAATCGATAATGTGATGAGTATTTATTGGAAAATAAAAAAGTGAAATAGCTAGTGATGCGCCTAACTGAAAACTAATAAGAATTTATCATATTAATTAACAGTTCGTAAAATTGTTGTAGAAAAGTTTGTGTTTGTAGCATTACTTTCATTGTTTCAATAGTTAGGTTAGAACAACCTAATGGTAAAGGTGGAGTAATAGTGTTTTGGTCAACAAGATCTTGAATGGCATCTTAAGTGGATGCATTTATCAGAGTTGTGACCAGTCATCTAAATTGATTAACATCCTGGTTTCTTGGCAAAGAGTTTGGTGTGGGTCTTGATTCCAATAGGCTTAATAACCCTTGGACTTTGAGTTGTTTAAAAACCTTGTCCAAAGGCATACATAGCTCATCAAACTTCCTTCATGGCATAGGACTGCTATGTAGACTGTAAAGTTGTAATTTACAACTATGTGTTTTGTTGGCTTTTATTTCGTGCCAAATTTGATTGTAAATTTATTCAAATTTTTGTACCCTGTATTTATTGTGGGATTTAATTGTAAGGGTTGTGTGATAGAGAGAGAATGTGTGAAGACTCAAGCAATTGAAGCCTGAAGAGTTTTCGCGGGTAGCTCATGACTAAGCATCCTGCGAAGTGATCCATGTGACTTGTACATGCTGGAATGCGAAGAGTCAGGACAGGATAGAGACATCTGTGTTTTGCGAGTATCTCGCGGGTAAGGCCTTCCCGCAAGACACCTGCGAAATATTCTGTTTTGCCAGATTGTGCTATCTGTTATACACTTTCTGTACCCACAATATAAATACCCACATTACCCACAAATGTTGAAGAGTGCTTCAGAGAGAAAACCTTAGCCACAAACCTTGAGAGTTAGATATTGTTATACCCACATTTCTCTACACAATTGCTTGTGGATTTTTCTCAACTCCTACCTTTCCATTTCCATACCATTGAGAGGTTGATAGCCTAAACGCTTACCACACCCTTTCAGAGTGTCAAATGAGGTTTTGGTGCTGCTGGGAAGCATTGGAAGAAGCCAAGTTTTGGCGGATGCAATCGGGCGTATTGTGGGATCCGGAGAGCTAGACAAGAAATGGTTTTCGAGAAGCCTTGTTGGAGTAGGAGTTTGGAGGGCTTAGGTACATCGAGTAGATTAGGCTTGGAAGGTCTCTTGCTAACCCATGTATCCTAACTGATTGTCTAGTGGATCGATTACCGCTTGGAGGGCAGCGGAGAGGTTTTTCGCCGAGTTCTTCGGTTTCCTCTTCGATAACACATCAGTGTGTTATCTTGTGTTTGCATTCTTCTTCTCTACTCTTTTACCTTTCATTTTACTGCTGTGTTATAATGATTATGGGTTAGAGTAGCTTGTTTGTTTATTCGCTCGCATTTACTCTATTCCGCACTTAGTATTAAGTTAGAATAAAATTTATCGAGCCGTAACTTTAATTTGGGGGTCTAAACAGCTCTTTTGTTTTCAACACATTTTTGAGCTTTCATAGACGGACGTGAGAATGAACCGTATTGGCTTTGAAGAACTGTTGTTGGGTGCCGTGGTTTCTTCTTTTCGTTTAGGTTCTTAATTCTTATGCTAAAGCTGGGGCATTTCTTCAAATCTAGGTGAATCACGCAGAGTCTTTTAGAAGGCAGATATCATTGTCAGATTAACCAGGCTGCCTAGCAAAGCTATATGTTGGGCTTGATGATGAAGTTGAGGTTGGGCTTGTAGCATGGTCTTGGTGAAAGGGTGACTGTTTAAAGATGGACAGTGGGCTTACGGAGTGGGTTATGAACTTAACATTTTGTAGGTTAGTTAGGGTTAGACTAAGCTAGGAGAGAGAGGGAATGGAGTTAGATGTTGGGTTTGTAGAGTTTGGGCTAAGGTGTGAACTACTTGATTCTTGGGCTAATCCTCTAACTTAGGTTTGAATTTTGAATTTTTGATGGGGGTATGTGCACCTATGTGAATTTTACAAAGCATAATCCCGCACCATTTTTTTTTTTTTTAACTCTTCTGAATTCTTTGATTATAAGGGCATCTAGCATTGGACTTAGGCATTCGGCCTATTTTGTTTTGGGTCTTAAGATATCTTTCAAGTTTCAAGAATACGCATAAGAATTGAACTTAAGCCTTCACACTATTTGATTTTAAATTCTTAAAACTAGCGTTCAAAGAAGCGGCAAGCGTTTGACTTGGGCCTTAAGCAAGTAAGGGTTAAAACAAGAGCAAACAAAGGCCTAACACAAGCAAATATGAATGCAATAATTAACGCGTTAAGCTATCATAATGGAAGGATATAAATGAGCCTTTATTGGAGGTGAAGGTTAGGCTAAACAATATTCCCGCTACTTAGGACATAATGTACCTCCCAACCCAAATCATGTGCGATGGGCACCAGTTGGTCAAAATGGTACGGCTAGTCCTATCATATACACACTCAGACGACCAATGGTACGGATTTTCCTGCCGCTTGGATTGGAGGATGAGGGATTATAGGTCTATGTTGGCTACTTGAAGAAATTAAGTAATCACAATGAGAGCGAGAACGGAGTTGGAGCACATGGTGGAGTTGATGGAACAAAAAGGAAAACAAACGAGCCAAGTGAATTTCATTTCGTGCTTGATGAGAATTTGTTCAAGGACGTTGTCTTGGCAATTGAAGAGAACAGCGAGGTCTATGCGGCGAGGATGGCCGGGGTCGTTTATGCGATTTGCGAGCTCCAAGAAAAATGTGACTCTATAGGTTCATTGATCTTGAAGAAGAAGTACATGGAATTAATTCAGGAAGTTAGGCCGGTTATCATCGGAGATCAATGCGCAGAAAATGAATTATTTGCCTGCAGTGGGAGGAGGATCCGAAGGTCCAGACCCGAGGGAGGTCGAATCATAGTCGGAAGAGATACTAATACTATCGTTGATGAAATACGGAATTCATGGTGTCAAAGATAAAAGCCTTGAGTTCAGTTGATTCGTGCCACAAAGGCATTTCAGAGTGGAAGCTTTAGCAAAGTTGTGCAAGAGATCACCGGGTTCTATGTGGTTCTAGAAGGTTTCTTTATGGTGGAGAATGTGTGGAAGGCGATAAGGATTGACGAGGAGGTTTCGGATAGCATGACAACTTCAATGTTAGATGATGTGTTCTATGTTCTACAGATTTGCTTGCAAAGGGCAATTTCCACCTCCAATATCAGCTCCGATCGCAATCCATTGTTGCGGTGCTCAGTGGTGCTAGTAGTTTGTTGAGCCATGAACCATTGCAGCACAAGACCAGAGAGCCACATGAGGTTCTTCACTTTATTAGGAACTGATAAGCTCCAGATAAGTTTCCAAACTCCCTGTTGCTGCTTCATCGGATTACCACGGGCAATGGGATTTGTAAAGCTTTCTTTTAATTTGCCACAAAATTATTCCCCGACTTGACTGAATAAATACCTAATGATGTATAAGGCCAGATTAATTTGTCCTCCTTAATCGTATGGCATAGAGGGATACTGAGAATCAATTCCACTTCCTGAGGAATGTCATACGTCTAAAAATAGAAAGCAGATCCGGCTGAAAAGCCAATGGATACCCATTCAGGCAGAAATGCTGTTATATTAATAGTGTGTGGAAGACTAGTATTCCCACCAAGAACTGGGCTGTCAGGGAAAGTCCATGATACACTCAAATTGTTTGTTTTAGAATCATAACTGATCCTTACATCAATTCTAGATGCATTTTTCATATTTCGGCTCAAATCTGTGCTTACAGCTGACTTTATGGAGTTGATGTTGATACCAACATGTTCACTATCAGTTTCATCCCATGTATTATTATATATAGGTGTCAAACTCAACAGCAACTAATTCTTTTGTGTGTATAGTGAAATCATTACATTTGCTAATAAGTGCAACGCATCCTCCTCCAGCATCATTTGGAAGATGAGAACCATTTGGTGCAAGGAAAAATGTAAGCCCATCTTGGCCTGGTGAATTAGTTGTTGATATTGTGAATGAAAAATGAGTAGTGAAGTCTGTGGATTTAACTGTAATCGGATCCAAAAAATGCATATCTTCAAAGTAGGTAGCTCGGCCCTCTGTAGTATTGTCATTGGAGTAACTTGTTAGTGTAAGAATTCCATTTTGGATGGAGGCAGTACCATTTAACTTTAACCTGCTATCTTGTGTAAAATTAGGGAACTTGAATGATAGAGCATGATTTAAAGGAAGATGGAATAGCAAGTAACAAACAAAAAGCCAGTGGTAGAAAGGAGTTCTAAGGTTGATGAGATCCATACTAGGTAGGAAATGCACTAGCAGTTTTGGTAGTATGAAAACATAGTATAAAATATGATACGTGAGACTATTTTTAAGTAGTTGCTAGCTTCATTTTATATAGGGAAAGTTATTGTCTGCTTCCTTTTTTACTTTTCAGCTTATGAATTGGTAAAGGGACTGTCCAAACTCAATATGTTTCTTCAACTTTGAACTTGTCTGAGTTCAAGTTAGATGATGCACTGTTATGCTGGAAATTGATATTTGCATAATGATAAAAGGCTTTGCAGAATAGTACGTAGGAGATGCATTATTCATTAGTTCCATTCTATCCATTATCGACATAGAAGCTGAGGGACCTAAAAGTAATTGAAAATAATTTTGAGTCAAAGCTGTGTCATAATTTTTAAATAAAGCCTACGTAGCATGCTATAGACTTTTCCAAATGCTGAAATGAATGCTAAATTTGTCTTAGTTTGACAATATGCTCACTATTAGGATATTACTATAAGCCGCCTCTTGAGTCTTGAGTCTTGAGTCTTAACTGGGCACTAGCTAGAAGAATAGTAGAAGCCTTTTCATAGTGTAAGATGGTCAAACCTTAACCATTTTATGGCTATTTTTTTGGGGTCAGTGTATCTGTTCTGTTTTGAATTGGTTTATTTTGAAGTAGCCAAGAAGGAAAAAAACAATAATGAAAAATGAAAATGAGAGTTTTCAAAACGTTTAATTGTAAGAATGTGAATTTTCAACAACGGAGCAAGGCGAGAATGTAACTTTTGGAAATTCATGCAATTGACTGAGTCTTTGATTCTACAAAGAAAAATTCAAATGCTGCAATAAGTGTATTTCTACAATATTAATCTCCACGAATGTTATACAAGAGAAGGAAAAAGTTAAAAAAAAGAAAAAAAAATAAGAATTGTTCATTAGAAGTTTATAGACAATATTATTCTTTTAATTTCAAGGGCTGATTTGAACAGGAATAAAAACTATAGAAGCGAGCTGGATGAGGAAGTGATTTTCTTTTATAATCGGAGTGGAAGATGTTATTAATGAGAGAGAGAGGCTGCCAATGTCAAGAATTTAATTAAAATGGACTGACATAGCAAATAATAATTTGGGGTAATTATACTCCACTCCCTTGAAGTTTGGGGAAAGAACACTCCATCTCAAACTTGAAAGAGAAAAAAAAAAAAAAAAAAAAAAAAAACATTTTCCCTTCCTTAACATTAAATTGACTAAACTTTGTTAAATTAATATTAAAAATGTTGTGTACTAACTTGTCATTTGCTTAAAAATAGGTTTCAAAAATTATCTTCCATTTCATAATTAAAATTCATTAAGTTAAATTTTGAATTAAAGTGTTAAATTGACTAAACTTTGTTAAATTAATATTAAAAATGTTGTGTACTAACTTGTCATTTGCTTAAAAATAGGTTTCAAAAATTATCTTCCATTTCATAATTAAAATTCATTAAGTTAAATTTTGAATTAAAGTGTATTTTATAATATTAAATATGAATTTTGCTTATTATTATTTTCTTTTTTTCAACTGGTTATAGAGAGATTTGTTGTTACAAGTGTTTTGGTGATTCATAAATTTTACAGTTTGTTCTAAATTTATCAGTTATTTCTTTACTTTTTTTTTTCTTTTATAGAAGCTTTTTTTTTTCTTTCTTTACTAACAATGGTTACACTTGTGTAAAAAGATTCATATAGAAATTTAAAATATTTCATTACTAACAGTTGAAAAATAAACTAAAGGCCATGTCATTAATACGTGGCAATATCATAAACGTTTTAGAAACTGATGGATTCTTCGACATCAATAAACAATTTAACGCCCCTCTCCTTTCTTCTCAAAATAATAATAATAATAATAATAATAATATATATATATATATCTAAAAGTTGAAACGTAGTATTTATTGTTACTATGCTCCAGTTGAGCCACATCATCGATCATGTCACCTATTTTCCCTTCATTTTTTAAACAATATTAATATATAAATAAATAGTGCAATGTTACACATTCTCTAACTTATTAAATCTAACTCACTATTAACAATCTTACACATTTTTTAACTCATTAAATTCAACTAACCATTAATTCAGCCCTCTTCCAATTCTCAACCCTTCCTTTTCCCCTTCGAAACCATTTGGCTCTTTTGAAGTTCAAACCCTTCAATTGTCATTCCTTCAATCAACTATGATATTTTTAACACTATGAATTTTCAATTCCTCTATCTCTACTTCCGCAAAAGTTGCCAAAGTGGCATCAGATTTGGAAAGTCCCTCTGAAGTGTATTTTTTCCCTTCTTATTTTTTCTTTTTCCCCAACTTCGGTTTTTCCATTGGATTTCTAAAGTTTGTGGATGATATGTTTTTTTGTGGGTTGCCGATAATGTGGCCACTTTGGGGCTATGGGTGGCTAGGATTTGGTTTGTCGATTATGAGAAGAGTTTTCAAGGATTAGAAATCTATACAACAACTTCTTACTTCATATTCATGTTGCACAATTTTTATTTTATATTTGTGTTTTACTTGTTCAATTTGTTTATCTTTGACATTTTAGTTTTCTTATGTCTGACATTTGTTTACCTCAATGTAAAAAAGAAGAAAAAAAGAAGTCCAAAGTTTAATATATTTTACCTTTGATAGTTTTGAAACAATAATAGAGAATACATTGTAATTTTACTCCAATTATTGCTTTCATATTTTTTAACTCAGTGGTTCTTTTTTGAAGTGGGACCTTTCCAATTTCTGTTTGGCTTCAACAATTACTATGTTTAGCACACTATTTCTTATTATGTGTAGCACATAATAATTTGATCTTGCAATCTAAAGTTTGAGGTTCACAAGGAAATAGAAAATATCAAAACATGATTAAGAGTTTAATTTTTATCTAATTTTGATCATGCTAAATGTGGAATTTGGTTCTTGTAGGGTTTGGGAACTTTGATCCTAATACATGAAAGTTTGACAATAAAAGTTTCTTAAGTGGCCAGAGACATTTCTAAGGAACTTTAAGAGAAGAAATACAATTTTTTTCGAAACTTCCATTATTATTTATAGTGTGTATATATATATAGACATTGTTTTTTGTTTTTGATACTTCATTGATTTCATGATTTAGTTATTAAAAAAATTCCAAAATAATAGAACGAAAATGGATAATATTTTTAAAAATAGTTCAATTTTTATGAAGAACAAATTATTTTCAATAACTTTTAGAGAATAAATAAGATATTATAAAATAATTATATATTCACACGCATCGCATGAGTCTGCGACTAATAATAATAATAATAACAATAATAATAAATGGGCCTCTCCTTCTCATCCTTATTTCTTTGGTTCCCTCTTACGTCTCTCCTTTTCCACAGTTCCCACATTTCTCAACCTTCATCTATATTCAATCTAATGATTCTACTCCATTGCCAGCTTCACAGATAATCGATTACTTCTTTTTATATTCTAGTTTTTATACAAACAAATCCTCATAAAATAAAATTGAAGGCTAGCATGTTGCTGGGAATAATGTGGCCTAACGTTACATTCTGGATCCATATAGAAACAACTAAACTGCCAATGATTTTTACAAATTGCTTGACAACTTTCGAATTAAAAACATTTGTAAATTTCTCTACAAATTGCGCATTTAAAACATTTGTACAAAATTGTGGGTTCCAGTTAGTTCAACTGATAAATTATCTTGTTGTCGAATAAGAGACCTGATGTTAAATCTCCATTACACCAAAAATCAATTGATGTTTTGGTATAATAATAAAGAGTCATCACTGACGCCATAGGTTGAAACTATCTTTCAAAAGAAATATTTGATTCTCAAAAAAAAAAAAAAAAACATTTGTACAAAATTAAAGGTCTTAAAATAATAGTCATCTTTGACCCATTACATGTGCCTTCTCAATCCACTTCACCAATTTTCTTTCCTAGTGAATCAGTGATGCCATTTTTCTCTCTCTTTTGTATATAAGAGCCCAAAAATAACAAACCAATCAATTAATTCTCTCTTCTCTTCTGCTTTCAGGTATCTTCCAAAGCAACACCGGCCCACCACCCAAATTGTGAGAAACATTCAAAAAGAAACAACCTTACCAATATAAAATTGTAATATGACTCATGAACCTCTCTTTGATTCCTTCGAGCTGCTTCTCACCCTTAAAAGGCATTTTCTATGGACAAACCACTGCCTTAATCCAATCACCTTCATACTGTGAAGGTAAAAATGTAGTCAATCCCATTATTATTAGACCCTCTCCAAAGGGTTAATGCTAGACCTAATTATAAGTGGGTTCATGGCCTCCGCAACCTAGCTTGCGGCGGGTGTGTTGGCACCAACTTATAAGTAAGCTTTTGGCTTTTTAATTTTTATTTACAGTTTTTTAAAACCTCATTTTTTTTTTCTTAATTTTTCTCACATTTTCAAAGTACAAATATATATTACCACATTTTCAATAAAAAACTAAATAAGTTATTCTTAAATGGAAAGTTATTAAAAGAGAGAAGATGAGTAATTTTTGGATAAGTGAGAACGAAGCACTTTGATGACATGGTTATTAGTTTGTTTTCAACCATTAGATTTATTGAAATTAATGGTCTAAAAAATGTATAAACTTTTGTAGAGTTACATTATGTGTGTAACTTGAACTCATCTTTATTTATATATATATATATATATATATAGCATTAAAATTAAGATTTAAAAAGGTTTTTATAAAATTTGTGGAAGTTGCTTCAAAAATATCATATTTTTCCTCTCTTGGACTAAATGATCTTTGAACTGATGATTTTCTCCCAAATTTTTAACTTGGCCTTAAAGAAACTTGAAGTTTTGTCACTGTTTCATTGAAGATTTGTCACTATTTCCTCTATTCTCACCGCTTTTACCTACATTAATTGTACCCTCAACTTCGATGATCTCCATTTGTTTGAAACCAGCAACAAATTTCTTCAACAGGGGAAATCGACCCCATCCCATTCTCAAATATATAGTAACCAAGTCAACGCCAATCAATAGGGTAGTGAACATAACAATAGGATCGGGTCCCTACTCCATTTCACAATTGGTAACTCTTTAATCAAGATTTGAAGGAAATTATACGCAATTTTAAGATTTATGTTTATCTTCATGCCTTCATGAACCAATCCTAGCCTCAGTTTGGTCCCATTTCCTTTCCCTCCCAAACCCATTCGATCCTCAACTAGGAAATTACTTCAGCCAACATATGTTTAGACCGTCTCCTTTTCGTAGTGTAAGTGTATAACCTCATTACGTCCCATCCAGAATAAGCCCATCTCCTCCTTTTTTTTTTTTTTTTTTTTTTTTTAACAAACTACTCTCCCTCTCCACTGTTCAAGGGAAAAAGTTTGGTTCCAAGTACATGCTTTGATTTATCTTTTCCAACTCATTATGTGAAGATTTATAAGATTATTTATGTGTATTATTTAAACGAGTTACATGATTTACTAAAAAATTTATGTGACTAAAATTATATATGGATAGTTTATTTAGTTGTCACATAATAGATTGGAGTAAAATAACTCTAAATATGTTTGCAGCCAAACTTTTTCCATAGGTAGATCTAGCTTAATTGCTAAGAAAACAATAAAATAGGACCCCAAAAAAATAAAAACCAATAAAATCTTAGATTTTTTATTAGGATAAGATTTGGCAATAAACGTAGTTGTAACCTAATACTACGACTCTACTTAATATCTTTTTACTGAATGTGAATTTTGACAAATCCATAATTGGATTATATTTTCTTCTTATATCCTTTATTCTTGCAAAATTTCCAAAAGATAAAATAAAAAAATCAATAACTATACCATTAATCAAATATTTAAATTTCAAGTTTTTATAGTCTAAAATTATGTATAAAAAATAAGTTTATGGATCTAATAATAAATAACAACTGATTTATACAAAATTTGACATGTGTTAATGATGATGCCGAAAATCTCACCAGTGAGTTGCACAATGCTTGTACGCTCGAAACTACACCTGCACAAAAAAGGAGAAGACCTAACAGAAAGCACCGGTGTGGTGCCGGCCAAATACCCTCCGAAGGTCAAGTTAGGGCTTGTTTCAACTCTAGAGTGCTAGAGAGGGGTTAATTATGCGTACCTCGATTTGTGAGGGTATTAGGGTTTTTATAGTAGTAAGGGGTTGACCATTCTTTCTTGGAGTAGAAGTCTTTTCCATATAGGAATCCTTGTGAACGCAGATTACGGAATCCTTTCCTTATAGGACTCTAATATGTGGAATACAAGTAATTTCCTTATTTACTCGCGTGGTGGCCAAGTCATGGTTCTACGAAAGCCGTCGGCCTTAAGACCGTCAGCTTGCCTCAATGTCGGCAGCCATATTGGCGTCAGCGTCATTGCTACGATTTGCGGGTGGCCCGTGAGCTTCGAATCACCGTCGGTTAATTCGGGGCCTTCAGCTTTTCAAGTTGGCTGAACCCGTCAGTCTAAGCCGCGGGAAACTGACGGGTTGAGACAGTTTATTTTTGCATATCAGTTGCCCCCTACTCCATATCTCCGTTAGTTATAACTGACGGGTTATGGAGTATTCATTCGTTACTATCTGTTGCTTTAACCAGGAGAGAGAAAATATTCCAAAGCTGACACCTCGAGCAGTCAATATTAAATGCTCGGACACGTGGCGTGCTTGGGTTGGCTCCGCGTCCAAACGAGGGCGTCGCTTCGTCTTCCGTGCATTTCCCTTATATATATACATGGCCCACCTTCTCTCATTTCTCCTATTTCGCTTTCCCTGATTTCTGGAGAACAAATCCGTCGGTCATCCTCCGTCAGTACTTCCTTACCGTTCGCCTGAGCTTCTACCGTCGCTTCTTCAGCCGTCGCACTTGTAAGTTCCTCCTTTTCCCTTCTGTACATACTTTATTTCTTTTGATTTCTTTGAAGCGAGGTCGTCCTCCTAGGTTCTTAGATTACGCCCGTCACTTGTAGGTAGGATGTCGAGTGACCAGTCGTCGGTCCGCGAGGGAGCGGGCTACGACGAGGTTTTTGGTTCAGGTAGTGAGTCCGGGAGTTTATCCTGGTCGTCAGAGAGGGAGACGTCAGCCCAAACTCCCGTCGAGGAGGTAGGAAGTCATGGAGACGGTGGCCATGAGGAGGTAGTAGGTGAGGAGAGTGAAGCCGAAGTAGGAGAGAGAAGTAGTGACGGGGATGAGGGCGACGAGGGGTCTTGTGAAGGGACTTCTGGAAGTCCTGGGGGTAACCGTCCCTTCATCCTTCCCAAGGAGTGGGCTGTAAATAAGTTCCTCCCAAAGATGACTCTCAAAATTTTTAACGAGTTACGAACTCGTTTCCAAATCCCCGACCATATTCCTATCCGTCTGCCTAAGGATGGTGAAAAATGTTATACGGGAAGAACTGCAGACGTTGGTATGTATGACGCCATGTTTGCCGCCGGTCTTAGACTGCCCCTAACGGCCTTATACCGTCAGTTGGCTGACTTTCTCGGCTTATTTGTCAGCCAAATTGCTCCAAATTCGTGGAGGATTTTTATAGGTGCTGAGATACTGTGGGGTCGTCTAAGTGGAGGGAACCGTCAGCTTTCCTTGGACAAATTCTTTTATTGTTATAGACCTCGGCACCTTTCTTCTTCCAAAGGGATGTACCACTTTGCTGTCAGGGAGAAAGATTTGAGGTTGGTGTCTGAGATGCCGGATTCGAATAGAGCCTGGAAGAGCAGGTTCTTTTTCGTTGAAGGGACGGACTGGGTGTGCCGTCAGGAAGAATGGGAGACGATTCCCCACGACTATTTTGACAATACTTGGGCGTTTGTAAGGGAGTCAGGTTTTTAGCCGTCAGCTTTCAACCCGTCAACTTAAGTAAGTAATAATTTTTGTTTTTCAATGGTTCTAACGCCGTCGATTCACTTGTACTTTTCAGCCCTCATTCGCCCCTCCATAACCGGCGAGCAGGAAGACTTTATCCGTCGGGTTTTGGAGATTCCCCTAGAGGAGCGGTCGTGTCGAGACCTAATTACCCTTGATTATCTTCACGCTTACTGCGGGGGTCCCGAACCGACGCCTGAGGCTCGCAGGCTAAAAGGATTCTCCCGTCATCGTGAGTAGACCGCGTTATTTTTCGAAACTATTTTTGTATTGCCGTCGGTTTCGCTTATGTATTTCTTTCGTAGAAATGGACGTAGCTAAGCAACGGATAAGGGCTGCCGCTGCCCGTCTGAAAGAAGAGAAGAAAGCAAAGGGGGAGACGGTATCCTCATCGACCCCCAAGATCGTAAACAAGGGTTCTTCCAAGAGGAAATCTGACGGGGATAATAGCCGTCCACCTAAGAAGGCAGCCGTCGTTTCTGGGAATGAACCCCCAGCGATGCCGTCTCCTAAGTCAAGTCATGGGGCCGAGAAAGGTATGATGACTTCTTCTGGTCCCGTCCTGAAGGGGCCCCGTTGCCTGCTAACTCACAAGGATTTTGCTGTTGAGGCTGTGGAGTCACTTATAAAGCCGACGGACATAGATCCTTGTGATTTGTTGGCGACGGATGAGTTGGGGTCGTCAGATTTGTTTGACCTCACTCGGGTAAGCCGTCTTCCCTAAATGGTTCTTTCCTCATCTTTTTCCTATTTTAATAACTGACGGTTGTATCCCTTTCTAGGCCTTGGTTCGCGTAAAGGCGCTTCAGGACCGGTGCGTGGCTAAGGAGGGTGTCGTCACTCGCGTCAATAAACACAATGCCAATATGCGAGACCAGCAGGCTCAGTATAAGGAGGCAATGCGTGTCCTTAACGTGGAGCTGAAGGAAGTGAGGGAGAAGCTGGAGGAGGCGAATCGTCCAAAGGGTGAGCTAGAGAAGGAGCTGACGACTCTTCGTGCACAGATGGAGACTGCAGAGGCTGACGCGGTCAAGAAATTCAAGGCGTCAGATTCTTTCATTGATTCCTGTGATGGATACTATGGCACAGGATTTGATGATTGCCTCAGACAAGTGGCGTCAGCTTTCCCTGAGTTGGACTTATCTGGTATCACCCTAGATGACGCCCAGCCTATGACGCCTGCTAATGATGCCGTCACTGCTGGGGCTGACGACTTAGTGGATTCTCCTTCACATGGAGGTGGTGGAGTTGTTTTGGCCCAACCTGCTGCGAACCTTTCAACAACTGCCCCGACCCCTCCTGTGGTGCTGCTTGACGGAGAAGATCCTTCTGTTCAGAAAAAAGTAGATTGACGCCCCCTTGTATTTGACGTCTCTTTTTTTCATTTCTTTTGTAAACAATGTTATTAAATGCCCATGTTTTTCGGGCTTTTTTGTTTGTAAGTGTTACACTATTATTCAGGTTATTGGCGCCCGTCGCTTTTGTTCTGTATCTTGCGCCTCTCTTTCTCGCTTTTGTGGATGTTTAAGGCTACTTCCTAGTCTTAGGTTGGGGTCGTCAGCCTACCCACTTTTTATGCGCCCTTAGACCTGTATATCCGTCACCTTTAGCTTCGACCGTAGTGCTAGGGCCGTTGGCTTAGTGAAGTCGTCAGATTTGGCCGTCTTTTAATAGACCGTCACCTATTTTGGCTCGTCCACTTTGTGGATGGGCAACTTGTCAGTCTTCTTAGGCCGTTAGCCTTATAGATTCGTCTACTTGTAGACTGACAGCTTCAGTCCTTTTAGACCGTCAGCCTTATAGATTCGTCCACTTGTGGACTTAGACAGTGTCGTCAGCTTTAATAGCTGAGTTTATTGTTGATTTAGTCATTTCGTCAGCATTTTATTTAGACCGTCAATTTTATTGTTTTGTCCATCTTGTGGGCTTGGTCATTTTTAGACCGTCAGCTATTTGGCTCGTCCACTTTGTGGATTTGGTCATTTTTAGACCGTCAGCCTTATTGCTTTGTCCATCTTGTGGACTTGGCCATTTGTAGACCGTCAACTATTTGGCTTGTCCACTTTGTGGACCTGGTCATTTTTAGACCGTCAGCCTTATTGCTTTGTCCATCTTGTGGACTTGGCCATTTTTAGACCGTCAGCTATTTGGCTCGTCCACTTTGTGGACTTGGTCATTTTTAGACCGTCAGCCTTATTGCTTTGTCTATCTTGTGGACTTGGCCATTTTTAGACCGTCAACTATTTGGCTCGTCCACTTGGTGGATTTGGTCATTTTTAGACCGTCAGCCTTATTGCCTTGTCCATCTTGTGGACTTGGCCATTTCGTCGGTCTTTTGTGAATTTAAATTTTGCAAGTAGAAACTTTCGTAGTTCTGAATAAATTCTTCTTATTGCCATGCATCTATATAAAAAGTAGTTCCAAAATCCTGCCCTTTTGGGCTTATTGTAGCAAAAACCAAAGAAAAAAACAAAAAACATGCCCATTGGGCTTATTGTAGCAAATACTTAAAGTAAACAGTAAATAAGAATAAAAAGGAGGGGTGTTGTTCTTTTACGTCATCGCCTCTACTGGTAGTACTTTCGCAGGTGTTCAGCATTCCAAGGATGCGGTAACTTCTGTCCGTTCAGTGTCTCTAGATGGTAGGTACCCTTCCTCAGCCACGCTGCGACTCGGTAAGGTCCTTCCCAATTAGGGCCGAGTTTTCCTTGGGTTGGGTCTCTTGCTGCGCCCATGACTTTCCTCAGAACGAGGTCTCCCACCTGGAAGTCTCTGTGTCTGACCCGAGAGTTGTAGTGCTTGGTCATGCGGTCCCGGTATCGTGCGAGCCTTTGCTCTGCCGCAGTCCTGACTTCGTCCACAAGATCGAGCTGTAGACGTATGGCTTCATCATTTTTCCCTTCGTCATGGTTGTGCACCCTGTAGCTTGTGAGGCCAACTTCGGCTGGGATGACAGCTTCGTTCCCGTATGCTAGCCGGAATGGTGTTTCTCGTGTTGGTGTCCTTGCCGTCGTCCTGTAGGCCCAAAGTATGCTCGGCAACTCTTCAGCCCATATACCCTTTGCCCCCTCGAGCCGAGTCTTGATAATTTTCAGCAAGGATCGGTTTGTGACTTCGACATGTCCGTTGGCTTGAGGGTGGGCGGGGGAGGAGTAGTGGTTCCGTATCCCTAATTGCGAGCAGAAATCTCGGAAGGCATTGTTGTCGAATTGCTTCCCGTTGTCCAAGACTAAGACTCTAGGGATGCCAAATCTGCATATGATGCATCTCCAGACGAAATTGCGTATGTTTTTCTCCGTAATGGTGGCCAAGGCTTCAGCTTCTACCCATTTCGTAAAGTAGTCGATGCCTACTACTAGAAACTTCAGTTGTCGTATCGCCGTAGGAAACGGTCCCATGATGTCCAGTCCCCATTGAGCGAACGGCCACGGTGCCGTCATCGGGGTAAGCTCTTCTGGTGGTTGTCTAACGACATTGCTGAACCTTTGGCACTTGTCGCATTTCTTTACATAGGCCTCGGCATCCTTCTGCATAGTTGGCCAAAAATACCCCGTTCGAACTAGCTTGTGTATTAATGACCTCGACCCTGAGTGGTTTCCACAGATTCCTTCGTGCACTTCCCTCATGACGTAATCTGCTTCTTCAGGACCCAAGCATCGCAGGTAGGGGCGGGAGAAGCCTCTTTTGTACAAGACGTCTCTTATCAGGATGAACCTCGCTGCTTGGACCTTCAGCTTTCTCGCAGCCTCCTTTCCGTCCGGTAATACGCCGTTCTTCAAGTAGGAAACTAATGGCGTAGTCCAATTGCTTTCGGAACCGAGCTCCTGTACATCGACAGAATTTATAAGTGGAGAGAGCTGAACGAAAGAGAGTACGCTACCAAAGGTGGCCATATGTTCAGCTGAAGCGGCTTTGGCTAGGCGATCAGCTTGCTCATTTTCTTCTCGAGGAATTTGTGTAATTTCGGCCTTCAGCTCGCTGACCCTCCACCTCGCCTGGTCCAGATATTTTCTCATCCTTTCACCTTTACACTCATATTTCCCATTTATCTGGTTCACCACGACTTGAAAGTCACAGTGAATGATCACTCTTTCGGCTCCTGCAGCTTTGGCGAGGTCAAGCCCTGCTATCAGAGCTTCGTACTCTGCTTCGTTGTTGGTGGTAGGGAACTCAAGGCGGATCATACACTCGATCATGTCTCCTTCGGGTGAGTGTAGTACAACGCCGGCTCCCCCAACCTGCCTGGCGGAGGACCCATCTACATGTATGCTCCATCGGGGAGATTCTTCTGCCCCCTTGTCCTCGCCATTTGTAAATTCGGCTATGAAATCTGCAACGACCTGTCCTTTAATGGCGGTTCGCAGGCGATATTGTATGTCAAACTCGCTTAATTCTATTGCCCACAACGCCAATCGCCCAACAGCTTCAGGGTTGCTCATTGCTCGTCGCAAAGGCTTGTCAGTTAGGACGATCATCGTGTGGGCTTGAAAGTATGGCTTTAGTTTGCGTGCTGCTGTAACCAGCGCAAATGCGAGTTTTTCCATGGGCGGATATCTTTCTTCGGCTCCACGTAGCGCCCGACTGGTGTAGTATACCGGTTTCTGCACTCTCTCTTCTTCTCTGATCAAGGTGGCGCTGACGACGGCTGAGGAGACGGCGAGATAGAGAAAAAGTTCTTCACCCGGTTGCGAGGGACTCAGTAATGGGGGGGAAGAGAGATAAATTTTCAATTCCTCGAACGCTTGTTGACACTCGGCAGTCCACACAAAAGATCTCTTCAGTGTGCGAAAGAAGGGTAAGCACTTGTCAGTTGCCCTCGAGACGAACCTATTTAGTGCTGTTATCTTGCCGTTAAGGCTTTGTGCTTCCTTCACATTCTTTGGTGGTGTCATCTCTATTATAGCTCGGATTTTGTCCGGATTGGCTTCGATGCCCCTTTGGGAAATCATGAATCCTAGGAATTTTCCTGCTGTCACCTCGAAGGCGCACTTTCCTGGATTCAGCTTCATTTTGTAAGAGCGAAGAGTGTCGAATGTTTCCCTGAGGTCTTTTAAGTGATCTTCCTCCCTTCGGCTTTTCACCAGCATATCATCTACGTAGACTTGGACATTTCTCCCGATTTGTGGCACAAACATTTTGTTCATAAGCCTCTGATATGTTGCGCCCGCATTTTTTAAACCAAACGGCATTACCTTGTAACAGAAAAGGCCTTGGCTGGTCACGAACGAAGTTTTTTCTTGATCGGCTTCGTGCATCTTAATTTGGTTATAACCGGAGAAAGCGTCCATAAAACTTAACAGCAGGTGTTGAGCTGTAGAGTCTACTAAAGTGTCGACCCTCGGGAGGGGATAGCTGTCTTTGGGGCACGCTCTGTTTAGATCGGTGAAGTCTACACACATCCTCCACTTCCCGCTAGTTTTCTTAACCATCACTACGTTGGCTACCCAGTCGGGGTAGTAAACTTCTCTAATAAAATTTGCTTCCTGTAGCTTACGGACTTCCTCAGCTATGGCTCGATCCCGTTCGGGGGCAAACACCCGCTTCTTTTGCCGGACGGGTGGAAAGGAGGGTGATACATTCAGCTTATGCACCATGACTGAAGGGTCTATTCCTTGCATGTCTTCGTGACTCCAGGTGAATACGTCCCGATTTTCTCTGAGGAAGGCTGTAAGTGCTTGTTGGACCATGGGACTCGCAAAGGTCCCAATCTTTGTTGTTTGGTCAGGCCTGGAATCGTCAAGGGATATCTCTTCAAGCTTCTCGGCGGGCTCTGCCGTACTTCGATGCTCTTCTATGCTCATGGCTTGGAGTTGATCATCCATTTCCATCATAGCCACGTAGCATTCGCGTGCGGCCACCTGATTTCCACGTAGTTCCCCTATCCCGTATTCAGTAGGAAACTTGATCATCAAGTGATAAGTCGAGGTTGCCGCCTTCCATGAATTGAGGGTGGGTCGCCCTAAAATAGCATTGTAGGCGGACGAACAGTCGACCACGAGGAACGTCACGTCCTTTGTGATTTGCTGAGGATAGTCGTCTGCTGTTACAGACAATGTGACCGTGCCCAAGGGAAACACCCTCGTTCCTCCAAAACCGACGAGTGGGGAATTCGCCGGAATAAATTGTTCTCTGCTGATTCCCATCTGCTGGAATGCTGGATAGTACAGGATGTCCGCCGAGCTCCCATTGTCGATCAACACCCGGTGCAAGTTGTAGTCTCCCACTTGCAAACTGATAACAAGCGCGTCGTCGTGCGGATGGTGAAGACGTTGCGCATCTTCTTCGGAGAACCCGACGACGGGGCTCTCTCTCCGTGCTACTTTTGGTACTGAGCCCGTCAGCTGGACATTTTGGACCATCCTGAGGTACGTCTTCCGAGCTTTTTTGGATGACCCGTTAGCCGTCCCTCCTACAATCATCCTGATGTCGCCAATGGGCGGTCTAGGGCGGTCATTATCTCGTCAGGGGGGCTGTTCCTGAGATGGTGGATCCGTTCTTTCCTTGCTCACAAACTTCTGCAATTTCCCTTGTCTTATGAGGGCCTCAATCTGCTGCTTCAAGTCGTAACAATCGGCTGTGTCATGGCCATGATCTCGGTGGAAGCGGCAGTATTTGTCTCTAGAACGCCTGCTAGGATCTCCCTTCAGCTTTACGAGGAAGGTCAGAGCCCCTTCGTCCTTGATTTGCATTAGGACTTGATCTATCGGGGTGGTTAGCGGGGTGAAGCTTGTGAACCTTCCTCTTGGAGGTTTAGGACGCCTCTCGTCCCTTCGATCTCCTGTTCTCGGCCTCTTCCGCCCTTGATCTTGTCGTGCATCTTCCTGCCTCTCCCTTTTTCTCGGTTTCTCTTCTCGGGCCTGCAGCGCGTCCTCAGCATTCATATACTTAGTGGCCCTGTAGAGTACTTCCGACATGGTTTTCGGGTCGTTTTTGTATAGGGAGAACAAAAACTTACCCTTTCGCAACCCATTTGTGAAGGCTGCTACAAGTATTTTGTCGTCGGCCTCGTCAATTGATAGCGCTTCCTTATTGAATCGCGTTATGTAGGATCTCAGTGTCTCATCCTCTCGTTGCTTGATACTCATCAAGCATGCCGTGGACTTCTTATACCTGTGGCCCCCAATGAAGTGTGTGGTGAACTGAGCGCTTAGTTCCTTGAAGGTGTTGATGGAGTTGGGCGTCAATCGGCTGAACCATACCCTCGCGGGGCCTTTGAGTGTTGTGGGGAAGGCCCTGTACATGATCTCGTCTGCTACCCCCTGAAGATGCATTAGGGTCTTGAAGGTTTCTAGATGGTCCAGAGGATCCTTCACTCCGTCATAGCTGTCGATATGCGGCATGCGAAATTTGTGGGGTAGGGGGAAAGAATTCACGGCCACAGTGAAGGGCGAGTCGGTGCGGTTGACTAGATCGTCAAGATCACTGGAAACTCGTCCCTTAAGTGCGTTCATCATAACCTCCATCTGTTCCCTCATCGCCTGCATCTCTGCAATAATATGCGGTGGGGTCACATCCGTGAGGGATGGCATGCTCAAGTTCTGCCTCTCTGGTTTGCTTGGGGCGTGGCTGTCTTCAGGTTTCTCCTGATTTTTCTTTGGAGTGCTGTTCCCCTCTTGATCCTCTTGTTGGTCGTTCAGTGCTGCATTCTTCTGGCGCAGCTGCTCCTCCAAGTCGTGGTTTTGTTTGGTGAGGCGTTCCATGGCGGCACCAAGAGTCCGTACTTGTCTCTCGAGGGCAGTCGTGGGTTGCTCCTCTTCTTGAACGTCGTTAGTAGTTGCCATTGAGCGAGTGAGTACCATGCAACTCTTTAGTCCGGGAAACGATAGTATGGCTTACAGCGGTTTCCCACAGACGGCGCCAACTGATGATGCCGAAAATCTCACCAGTGAGTTGCACGATGCTTGTACGCTCGAAACTACACCTGCACAACAAAAAAGGAGAAGACCTAACAGAGAGCACCGGTGTGGTGCCGGCCAAATACCCTCCGAAGGTCAAGTTAGGACTTGTTTCAACTCTAGAGTGCTAGAGAGGGGTTAATTATGCGTACCTCGATTTGTGAGGGTATTGGGGCTTTTATAGTAGTAAGGGGTTGACCATTCTTTCTTGGAGTAGAAGTCTTTTCCATATAGGAATCCTTGTGAACGTAGATTACGGAATCCTTTCCTTATAGGACTCTAATATGTGGAATACAAGTAATTTTCCTATTTACTCGCGTGGTGGCCAAGTCATGGTTCTACGAAAGCTGTCGGCCTTAAGATCGTCAGCTTTCCTCAATGTCGGCAGCCATATGGGCGTCAACGTTATTGCTACGATTTGTGGGTGGCCCGTGAGCTTTAAGTCACCGTCGGTTAATTCGAGGCCTTCAGCTTTTCAAGTTGGCTGAACCCGTCAGTCTAAGCCGGGGGAAACTGACGGGTTGAGATAGTTTATTTTTGGCATATCAGTTAAGAACATAAAAAACATGCAATTCAGCAGTTAGATATTTAAAATATGTAGTCATGCTAATTTTTTTGTGGAAGTTGAAGTTTTAGACTATAATCCTTTTTGTTATTAGAAAACCAAAAGATTAACTAAAGTGAACCCCATTCAGTTATATACAAGAAAAAATAAAGATAATTTACCACCTGTCTTCCTTAAAAATCTCTTTATTAATTTATTTGGAAAATCAATAAAGCATAAAGAATAGAATTCTTAAAAGTTTAAGTTCTTCCATTAATTCTTAATCCGTTTTCTCAATTAGCAAATAGTAACCCAGAGTTGCTTTCTTTGTAAAATGCAGCGGTGTGTGCTATGTTTAGACTTAGCCCCACACAAGTGGCATGAACGCTTCAAAGCCAGGAGAAGCACATAGAAGGTCCAAAGTCCAAACTTGACAGCCATCCCAGAAAGGCAGAAAAACCATCTATGTCATTTTTTTTATCGATGCATATATATCCAACGCCAGTCAAACCACGCTATCGCGCGATCAAGACCTAAACAACATTCTATTAGCTATATTATATTTGTGTCTCTAATGATATTTCATTCTAACCGTCTGCCTTTTGCCCATTTTCTTATGGATTATGAATCCTCATATTCCCTTCTCTTCCTTTGTGTCTTCTTTTGTTGCTTCTCTTGCACCTTCTCTGTAAAATTTTCCTATCCTAACTTCTTGGATGACAACAACATTTCTGGTACAGCCAGTAGAGGACAAGTTGATTCAGTCTGGTCGATACGACTCAGCGATAACCAGATCGGCGGTGATGTGTTTGATGCCACAGGTCGAGCATACTATTCCCAACCCATTCAACTGTGGGATCCCATCACAAATGTAACAACAGATTTCACAACTTCTTTTGAGTTCATAATGAGAGCTCGTCCTGAGGATTCAAACTCAACCTCTGGTGGCATTGCATTCTTTATCACTTCAGAAGATTCCGTTGATTCTCCTGGCAATTCCTCTGCAGGTTGGTTGGGTCTCTTCAATGAGACAACTGACGGCAATCCATCAAATCAGATGGTAGCGGTGGAGTTCGATTCGTGGCAAGATACATGGGATCCTAATGACAACCATGTCGGTATCAACGTGAACTCCATTGTCTCCAAGGTAAATGAAACTTTTAAAGATCCTCTCACCTCTGGGGACATTATGGTGGCAACAGTCTCTTATGATTCAACCTCCGAGAATCTCAGTGTATTGTTGAAATACATAGATGTTCCTCTGATAGCTAACCAACACTTGAATCTTACTCATAATGTAAAGCTGAGAAATGTTCTACCAGAAAAAGTGATAGTGGGGTTCTCAGCATCAACTGGAAGGGCAATCCCAGTTCAAGCAATCAGAAGTTGGAATTTCAGTTCAACTTTGGATCTGGTTTTGACTCAAAATGGAGCGAAAGGGAACTCTAAGATGTGGTTAGTAGGATTAATAATAGGAGTGGTGCTTTTGGTTGTAGGGATCAGTTTTGGCTCTTATTGCATTTTGTGGAGAAACACTAAAAGAAAGCAGGTAGAAGGAGACGATGAAGATGAAGATGAAGATGAAGAAATGGGGATGATGGATGGGGCTGAAGATCTAATAGAAGGAACTGGACCAAAAAGGTTTGCCTACAAAGACTTAGTTGTGGCAACTAATAACTTTTCAGAGGAAGGGAAGCTTGGGCAAGGAGGTTTTGGAGGCGTCTACAAAGGTTTCTTGACAGAAATGAACGTTGAAATTGCGGTGAAGAAGATATCTAGCAGCTCTAACCAAGGAAAAAAGGAGTATATTTCTGAGGTTATGACTATAAGCCGTTTGAGACACCGGAATTTAGTACAACTTGTTGGTTGGAGTCATAAAAGGGAGAGTTTTGTATTAGCTTATGAGTACATGCCTAATGGAAGCCTAGATTCGCATTTGTTTCACAAAAAAACTCATCTCTCATGGCCAGTGAGGCACAAAATTGTTCATGGATTAGCCTCTGGATTGCTCTATCTTCACGAGGAATGGGAGCAATGTGTGGTGCATAGAGATATCAAATCAAGTAATGTGATGTTAGATTCAAATTTCAATGCCAAACTTGGTGACTTTGGTCTAGCAAGGTTTGTGGACCATGAACTTGGCTCACAAACAACGGTTGTAGCTGGAACCATGGGCTACATGGCTCCTGAATATCTTATCACAAGCAAGGCTAATAAGGAATCAGATGTGTTTAGTTTTGGGGTGGTGGCATTAGAAATTGCTTGTGGGAGGAGAGTAGTGGAGCCAAAAGCAGAAGAATTAAAGATTAGTTTAGTCAATTGGGTGTGGGAACTATATGGAAAGGGAAGGCTTTTGGAAGCCGTGGATGAGACTCTAAACGGGGATTATGATATTGACAAGATGACATGTTTAATGACTACTGGGCTATGGTGTGCTCATCCAGATCACACTTTAAGACCTTCTATAAGGCAAGCAATTAAGGTTCTTAATTTTGAAGCACCATTGCCTAGCCTTTCATCACAAATGCCTGTGCCCATGTATTCTTACGCCTCTGCAAGAATAACCATTGCCAACCAAGTCTCTCTCACTTTGACAAGCGAGGAAAGGAGCACAACTGCTACACCCTCAATAAATTAGGTGAAGTTTCAACATGTCGTACCTAGCAATTTCTTCCAATTTTCCTCTGTAAAGTGTGTACATGGAAGAGTAATTATGATTAATATCACCCTTTGCTTTGAGTTGAAATAGAATTTCTCAGACTCTTTTACCAGACAAGTGGAAGAGCCAAGAATACCATGAGAGCCTTCCTATATATGTTCCTTTCGATTTTTTTTTTTTTTCATACATTGTAATTATTCTTTCTAATTTTTTTTTAGACTACTCTAAAAGATTGCATCTTCCATGTGGAAATGGTTTATTCATCGTTAATTTATTTTTTTAATCAAATAGCGTATATAATATTGTGTTATTTAAAATTATAAATAACGTGATACAAACTCATATTTAAATTTGTAATTTTTAAACTAAATTATTAAATGGATCAATTTGAATATAGAGGATCCTATTCCAATTAATTGATGGAAAATTCATCTAGTTATTTCAACTGAGCAATTCTAACGAAGCCTTTATATGAGATAGTTTGAGGATGTTAGGTCGATTGTATACAATTAATGTCTCATGACTTGTAGGATCTATGGTTGTGTGGTGTTCACCAACTATGAGACATCGGTTGCATGGGAAATGATTTATTCATCGATAATATTTTATTCTCACTAGCAATAACAACTCTCCTACTATCATCAGTTCATGTCATTCTAATATATAAGATCCAGATAACACTTGGAAACTATTCCTTACCTAAAGTTAAAATGTCTTATTCATACACTTTTCATTATTGGTTAATTAGGTGATTACTACATCTTAATCCCTCCACACAAATAGCCTTTTTTCAGAGAAAGTATTCCAAACAGCCGGTGTACTACACCTCTCTCTCACATAAGGTTGGTGTAATTTATCTTTAACTATAGTATAATATTGATATGTTGTTCTTATTATTTGAAATTTTTTTTTTAATGGTCTGATAGTTGAGAAAGAGGGGATTTAAATCCTAAAATTTTTCATTGAAAACACCATGAGGTGGCAATCATTTGGAATATACCGATTGACAATCAGTTAAATTATTGATTGTCTCAAAAGTTTAAACTATTGAGATATAATTAATTTAATTATTTAACCACACAATTCTAACAATTACAAAACAAACAAAGTTGTAGTTTTGAATTTTATAGAATGGTAACCCGAAAAAGTTATCTGCCAAGAAACCAAAGTGAATGTAAAAGATAATATAGCCTGAATTCTAGGACAAAATGGGCTTCTGCCCTTTTCCGGAAAAATAATCATGCGTTTGCCCTTCTTTCCAAACTAAATAGGGAAGTGCCCTTATTTTATAACTCGATAATGATAAAGTCGAGTTTAAATAAAGAACTCGATATTACTATGATCGAGTTAGTCTGACCCTTGTGCCACACTGGTGTAGCAGACGTGGGTTTTCCCCAATAAAAAAATGAGCGTGTAGTCATTCATAACTCGGGAACCATAAGAGCGAGTTTTATTAAGCAGTTTGAATCAATAGGACCTTAACGTCTCACAACCCCTATTCACTCACTCTCTCCCTGTACACTCTCTTTCCCTCGCTCTCTATCATCACTCTCTCCCTCGCTCGCTCTGCGATCAGGCTTCCCGACTCTTCCTCACTCTCCATCAGTCTCACTCTCCCTATCCAGTCTCCCTCAGTCGTCATTGCTTGCCGTCGTCGTTGCTTGCCGTCGTAGTTTCGTCCTGCCGCCGTTGATGACAGGTACTGTCCTCTCCTCTGATATCTTTTCTGATCTTGGTTAATATTAGGTTGTGTTTTATGTGGGATTTTGATTATTTTGTTGAAACTTACTTAAAAAGTAGTAAATTTACTAATGTAGATGAGAATTTTGCTGTCTTTTTATATGCTGCAATGATGATGATGTAAAGTATTTATTGCTATATGGTTATGTCTGTGTGATTTTCTAATTAATGAGAAATTTGTTGTCTTTTAACATGCTGCAATGATTATTTTCTCATTACCGAGTTTAAATGTGGTTGGGGTTTTGGCAAATCGAGTGGTGGTGTTTCAGTGATGTCTCTGGGTTTGTGTAAAATGTGTCTTATCTAGGCATGATTTTGTTATAGTTGTTGTAAATGGTGTCAAACTAATTACGTTTGAGTGTAAATTGTTGTTGTAAACGGTGTAAAATGTGTCTGAACCTGAACCCATCTCGTAAAGGTTGGTTTGGACAAAGATTGGTTCTATTGGTTACGTGTTAAGAAAAAAATGATGAAAATGATGAGACTGGTTGTTTGAAGCAGTCTTCTGTAAATCCAAGATGTTCTGCCCATAATGACATCCTATATACATAAATCTATGAAATACAATACACATTCACATGAAACAGAAATAAGTCCAGTTAAAAACTAGTAAGAGGGATGAAATAGTAGTGTTTAGTACAGCAACAAACAAATTAAGTTCTTTCATATCCCTTAAAAGTTTTAGTACTCATTGTTTTTGGTATATCTAGGTTTTTATAATTTTCATTATTTATTGGAATTGACACTACTTTTGTTTTGCAATGTAGAAAATGTTAAGTAACTTTACTAAAAAAAAAATTCATTCGCTGGTACCCTCAGCGTATATGTGGAAATGTATGGGTGGAGAAGCTGATATAGCAAGCATAGAAGTTCTTTTGCTTGCAATACAACTCCTCTTTGTTTAAAATTGACCATATGGAGGGGGAGAGGGATAATTGAACATTCAATGGTCCTGCACCCTTTGGTGAATTTGAGATTCTTGTTTGAACCTTGAAGTATTATAATATTCTTTACTCTAATTTTTTATTTAAAGAATTTGGAGAGTGGCTGCTTTTTAAGGTTTTTCTAAATCAATTTGGTACTCTTCTATAGGAGCACAAATATGTGAACGTTTTTTGGCCCCCTTTTATTTTGAGCTGGCTGGCTACTATAGATTAAGAAATTTAAAATCTTTGTGTAAATGAAAATGGGTGCTTCTATTGTGGATATTTCAGGCTCCATTTGTGCAGTTCTAACTCATTACTCAAAGATGATATAGATATCAATGAAAGCCCTTGAAATATTCTTTTGATTTCACATTTTTTACCCCTGAATGTTTGAATGTTATCTTGTCACTTGAAATATTCTTTTGATTTCACATTTATGGATTTTGTTTCTTGGCAGTTTTTTTAAGGCACATATGTTTGATCCATTTTTCTTGATCAGTCCTCTTTATTAGGTGCACAAATATGTAAACTGCCTCTTCCATGTAAACTGCTGTTTAGGTGGTGTACAAAATTAATAAGGAAAAAGTTAACAAGGAAAAAGTTAATGGAGCAAAGAAAAGGGTGTTGTTTTCACATTCAATGAGGAGTCCATCTAAACAGTTTTGCATTTATTTTTAAATTAAATTAAATGAAGCATCTATAAAAAGAATTACTAATAGAGTTTTACTTAAAAATTATGCAATGCTCATGGATAAGCCTTGATATACAGAGTTTATTTGGCAAAGATTATTTTTGCCAACTTATTTTAGTACTCAGCTTATTGGGTTGAAGTCGGTGAATCTGAGATTCTTATTCGAGTGGTCCTGCACCCTTGGTGAAAATGACATGCATTTTGTTGTAGATTTTATTGATTTTCAGTCTTTGTGATTATAATCTTTTGATTATGTAATTTTTTTAAGGAGAATACTCTGTAATTTTTCACCCTTTTGTTAAACAAGAAATGATATTCACTGGAACATCAAACTGCTCAAGTAACTTCAAGGAAAAAATGAGTGCATTTACTGTAGGAAACAACATTCACTCCATCATTGTGGTTTAATGAGGTTGGTACATTTTGATTGACTATTGCTTATAGCTAATATAGGGGAACAGGAGTAATACTTGTAACGACTCACCAAGCAGGGAAATAGACCCAGCAAATGAGCCTAAAATTTGAAAATGACTCACCAAGCAGAAAATTGATTAGAATTAACTCCTAAAATATTGAAATAGGCCTACCAAGCAGGGAAATGGGCTGACTGAGTCATGGTATGCTTGCATATCTAGTGGTAGAAATGTAGAATAATTAGTATAGGTTTCTAGATATTAAGTTGAGAACTCGAGCCCAAATGACCTGTAGCTGTAGGGATCTTAGTGGTCCATCGTAAACGGGCAATTGCGTAGGACATAAAATGGGGAGCTGTTAAGGATGACCTTATAGAGAGTGTTACTTTGTTGAAAAGACCAAGTTTGATTGAACAGGTTTGAGAATAAAATACCTAAACATTGAGTTGTTGCAATTTATATTTACTATGTGACTGCACTGGTCTTAAGCCATAGAGTTGACTTTAAATGTCCTTGGGGGAAGATCACATATTGTGTGTCGCATGGTTAAATTTAATGTCTTCCCTCCATATGCAGCTCCTAATAATTGTAATTGATATTTGCCTTGTTAAAATCAATTTCAAAGACATCATACACCAAAAAGAACTCTCACATGTAAATATTGCTTAGACGTTGAACATGCAGGTATCAATCAAGTTTGTAGCACATTAATTAGTCATTTGTTTGTTTGTTTACTTCAATTACAAATAATAGGAAAACAAAAAGTGTTTGCATGTAAAATTATGGCAAGTTCTTATTTATTTAAGCTTCAATTTTATTTTATATTAATTGTGGTTTACTTGTCAGATAATTGCTAATAATCTATTTGCTGCCATGTCAGATATGCAGGCACTAGATAGAGTGCAGCCTGGACCCGATGATCTTACCCAGTTGACCCGGCAGCCGAATCATCGGTCAACTCCACTTTGGAGCCATGCCGCCGACGAGGTATGTAGTTGTATTATTAATACATGTCTGTTTTATAATTACCTCATGTGCACTACCTAACATAAGACTCGTCCCTGTGCAGGAGGTGCCTGGCATGCTAAAGGTTCGACGTCGTAAATGTGTATTGCTGCAGGGTGGGCTAGACCCACGTATCATGCAATGCATAGATGTAGCAGGTTTGACCGGTTTATTCAAGGTTCCTGATATGGAGGTCGACCACGCGTTGATCACGGCCTTGGTTGAGCGGTGGCGTCTGAAGACGCACACATTCCACTTTCCCCATGGAGAAATGGGTATCACCTTGCAAGATATTGAGGTGATGCTGGGGATTCCGGTGGATGGGTTGCCTGTTACTGGGAGTACAGCCAAGCAATGGAACGTACTGTGCCGAGAGTTGTTGGGCCATGAACCTCCGCCCGTGATACTGAACTCAAACAAGTCTACCCTTACTGGGGCGAGGATAAAATACATCTGGCTTGATCAACAGTTTCCCGCTCCCCCAGCTGCGGATGCCGGCAACGAAGTCATACAACAACATGCCCGCTACCACATACTTGTACGGATGGGGGCCTTGTTGTTCATGGACAAGTCTGCGGACCGGGTGTCATTGTTGCCTTTGCAGTTGCTCAACCCAATCAGCAATGCGAGACGGTATAGCTGGGGCAGTGCAGCATTGGCCTGGCTCTATAGGCAACTTTGTAGTGCATCGAAGAAGGAAGCGATGCAGATTGGAGGAGCACTCTTGTTGGTGCAGCAATGGGCCTATTCAAGGTTCCCACGACTATGCCCTATTGTGAGGCCGCCTCTACCTCCAGTGCACTCAGGGCCCCTTGCCATTAGGTACGTTCATTGAGTTCTCGTTACTCAAGCTAAGTGTCTCTTAGGAATAATCATTTACGTGTAATAGTATATTACATTTTATTTGTCTCTTTGATAGAATTGGAAATATGTGAAACTAAGAAACAAAAATAAACTATGTGAAATATATAGCAAAGTTTGTTAAATGACCAGTTCAGTAACGAGCATTTGTTGACACCCCATGTTTGCTGGGTGGAGCGGGCCAAAATGCACCGCAGAGCATGCCACACATGTCCTTGCTGCGTACCGGACGTCGCTGGCTACACTACGGGCAGAGCAGGTACCCGGTTAATTTACGTCCTCAATTTGAGGTTTTTATTTTCGTTTCCCTCAAGTATGTTTCCAAGTTTTTATTTTTATTTTAGTTTGAATTTTTGGATTGTTGTAGGAATGAGTTGATTTCAGAATATTGGTTCCATCCCATCATTTTGTTTGATACTAGGATTTTCATCCCATCATTTAACTCAATTGGAATGTCCATTGTGAAGTACATCACATTAGAACTTCCATTCGCAGCACCTGCATGAATACGAGCAACCATAAACTAAAAAATTCTAAACTGTTAAATCAAAGGCTTCAATTCTTTTATTTTAACCTAGCATAAACAAATATTCTATAATCCAACAATTTTAAAACCTTATATTTGGAGACTTCTTATTATCAAAAGTAGGGGTGTACATGTGCATGGGTCGAATTGGTTTGGATTGAAGGGTTTTTTCCAACTCAACCTAAGAATGTCGGGTTGAGAAATTCCTAACTCATTACATGTGTAAAAACAAACGCAACCTGACTCACGTGAGTCAGGTTAAGTTGGGCTGGATCAATGGGATATATTTAAATTTAGTCATATATATATTAAGTAGAATTTGGCTATATCCTTGATTATGTACGGAAACGTTTGTGATTTACACCCAAACAAACAAGAAAGAAAGAAGAAATTGTCCCTTTCCAAGATGTTTGAACTGAAAAAGTAAGTTACCTATGTATATGTCTTTCAAAAAAGCATGTGCAACATGCGCAAAAGATTGAGCATGAAGTCTTTCTTTAGTGCAAGACAAAGTGACTTCAAACCTGTGTTGCAACTAAAAAGAACAACTCCATCAGTTCTTACAAATGTCATTAATCTGATGCAATGAAGAGAAGGCACACATATTGTTCATATGTAATTGGTTATAATTCAATGAGAAATTAATTTACCTAAGAGTAGACCAAAGATAATCATATTTGTCTTTGGTTGTATTTGTGTGCTCAAGTAATTCATTTGATTTTAATGATGCATCTTCGAAATTCACGATGACATCCCTCCATTCTTCCCAGCTACTAGTTGAAACAAAATGTTGTGTTTATTTACTGATTCTGGCATTATACACCATTTTAACCTATTTAGATTGCATAAAATAGAACTTTTAGCCTGCCATCAAAAGAGAAGAAAAAAGTCCAACCAAAAAAAAATATATCTGACTTTATATAAGCAGAATGATTGTAAACTTAGAAGATATCAATTATTTTTGCAAAACTCAAACAATATATGCTAGAAATTTTATTTAAAAAATTTAAATTAAGCTTGTGCAGTTTGTAATTAAATAATAAAATGTTATGAGCTCAAAACCATTGTTATTGCTCTGCCTAATAAGTAGACAATTTAGTATTTATTGTTCTAACTCTTAGAATCTAGGATTACAAACATTGTTATTGCTTTGTAAAAAACATTGTTACACACACACACACAGTTATAAATTACTTTTACAGTCTACTAGCATATTGATCGACTTCGATTTACGTATTCAAGTGGTATATTTTGAATTTATACAGTAACATTTTGTTTCGCATAGCTAGTAAGAAATGCCGCACAACCTCCATTTCTTCTTGGAAGACAACGGCCTAAGTTTAAATAAACAGATAACTGTTAATCAGTGATATATGAGAAAACATAAAGACTTTTGACACATTACCTCTTGTTGTTAACCTAACTGGAAAGTTGTGGAGCACAATTTAATTGCAGCATGCAACTCCTTAAGTTGTCCCCACTTGATGGGCCTTAATAGTCGTACAATTAGTAAAAGTTGTGGATTATTAATTACTATTTTATTCATATAATTTTAGAAGCATGCAACATATGCTACTCACCATATTCATTAAGAGGAGCTTGATCATAATATGCTGTGATTTACACTGCAGAGCTTGTTCCACATAATTTGTTGCACCAAGGTACTAAGATAAGACATGATTAGTTTCAGATAAATATTAAATTTACGTAACTTCGAACACTAAATTTTATAAGAAAATATATTTAGATAGAAATATGATAACAGTATTTGATGAGGATTATACCATGTCATAGTTTACATAACTTCCATTTCTTGCAATAAAAAGTGCTACTTGAAATGCAATGTATCCAGCAGACCTTATATATGTCTTCCCTCCATATTTTTTATAGCTTCAAGATAAAATTAAGTACAGTTAGTTTAGTCTTACAATGATTAATAGTCATTTTGTTCTCAGTCATTGAAACATTGTTATTGACTAATGCAATTAATCCAGTACAAGTTTTCTATTACGATAAAAAGCTTTTGTGAAATCATCAACTTGGATTCATCTTACAGCCGTAAGGATGCTCTGGCACCCTCCTCTAAGTCTGGTTTAGATTGAAAACCCTAGTATCTGATGGTCTCACTTAGCTTTCAATGTTATGCATATGAACATGGTTCTGAGAATGGAATGTGGACATCGGTCAACCTAGATCTTTTACTATTTTATACAGATGAATGCTATTCATTGTTTTAATTGCTTGTTGACTTCATTCTGTTAATATTTTGAACCCAATCTTGCTGTTCCTTTGCTTTCTGCCTAATAATCCCTAAAGATTTTGTGTACGAATAGAATCAATAAACTCCATGCTTTCCATTTTACATATCACAAACATAATCTTTAATTAGTATGATGTCTCACTATCACAAACATAATCCACTTATGCAGATTGTATGGGAGCCGTACACGCATACGTTGGGCTCCCTGCCTACGTATTGCACTGCCGGGCAGCATATTTGGAGGGCCGAGGTGCCGTTGATATACTTTTGGATAGTGGAGGGGCATCATCCCTAGCGGGTCCTCCGTCAGTTTGGGATGAAGCAACCAACTCCATCTGTTGTGGATACGTCGGTTGTCCTTCACAAGATATCCCTCCAGGGTAAATGGGAGAAGGATTGGGAGGCAGAACATGCTGTCTTCATTCAGCAATGGGCCAACCGAGTGATTGAAGTTCGCGGGGCCCCTCTCTTGGACGGTGATGATACATACCTCATTGAGTACATGACGTGGTACAATCGCAACACAAGGCGGTACATAACACCAGAGTCTGCGTACTGGGAACTCATGGTGAGGCAACAATTCCTATTTTATGTATGAAACCATTGTTCGATTAAATATCTTCAGCAGCTTTATCATGCATGCAAAACTCCACAATTATTATTGTTGTTACATCTCTATGAGTTTATCTTTCATTATGTTTTTAAGCTACTGCATGATTTAAGTTGTTCATAAATAACTGAATTTGTCTTCATCCAATTTGTTTGCATGAGGAATGGTTAATTGGCAATGACCAATGATGACCACACCTTTGTTCATATAATTACATTCAAATTTTAAAAAGGGTGGGTTGGGTTATTCTTTTATTTTATTTTATTTTTTTTTTTTTGGTTGGCTTGTAATTTCAAACGGACGGTGCAACTCTTTTTAGTAGTGATAAATTCACATATCATGATAGTTCACTGTCACACTAGACAGCCTTACCTCTAGGACTAAAAGCTAATTACATATTCCTTGATAGATATTACCTTACTAAAATGTTGGTAGAATTCAATTTCCAACATCTTAAAGGTCATTTAAATTCTTGCAAGTATGCAGCAAGGATATGTTATTCACCACTACATTCAAGTATGATATATGTTGTAACTGATGGTACTTCCCTTAATGTTGGGCAATTTCAGCTCGTGTTTGATATTTTCAATTGTCATCCATTCGGACATGTACCTTAGGAAATAATAACTTCATAGTATGTGTCATAATTGCAGTATGATCTTAATGGAGTTGTAACTTCAAAATATGTGTCCTGATTGCAGTATGATATTAATGGAGTTGTAACTCTAGTGAAGCCTAGATACACAAATGATAAAAGATATTTTCACTTGTGCTAAGATTGAACTTATGTACAACCAACCAACCATACGTGTTTTTCGGAAGTATTATCTCAAAGTTTAGATTGCATACCCATAAACATAACAGGAAACAGAACATTCGTGACTGCTGGGGTGGAACTATAAATTTCTACACAGGGGGGTCCAACCCCTATTTTTATATGCAATCTTTTTAAAGATGTTTAATAGTTATAACTAATATAAGGAGTTCATTAGCTATGTTTACTACTTTTTTCTTTTTATTTTGGAACAGATTTATCCAACTTTTGCATCATACCTATGTTTTGCTTTTATGACGCCGCCCTTGTTTTGTAGGTTCGAACAATGATTAGGTCTATACGGAGGTGCGACGAAGGTTCTAACATGCACAATGACCTTACATATACACTACAGCTTGTGGAGGAGCTGGGCCGACTTAAATTGGCGGATGCGCTTGCAGAAGCAGTTCACATTGGTACACAGGGCCCGGGTCGTGGCGGGCAAAGTGGTGGGTCTCGTGGGGGTGGCCGAGCTGGTCGCGGTCGTACGACTGAGCCGGATCCCATCTACGAGGAAGGGGATGACTCGGGTGCAGAAGATTGGGCCATCCACGATTGGGTACTGTCTGACGATGGCGGCAGGACACCACAATGCTCATCTAGCACTAGTGCTGGGCCATCCCACAGCGCCGGTCATGAGGGCACTGTTCCACCCCAGCCTACGTCCCATGGTGCTAGCACAGACTATGCGGACCCTCCCCGTATGTCACCTGCAGTTTTCAGCGGATCTGCCCATGATGGTGGATGCATATTTGTCCCCACACCAGGCATGCCCACCCCACCTCTAGTGCATGTGGACCCCACCATGTTAGCTTCATCTGCAACCCCCCACGAAGATGCTGTACAGCTTGAGCAGATACCGACCGAGGACATTGAGCCTGTACAGATTGAGCAGATACCGGCTGAGGACATTGTGCTGGTGGAGGGTTTGCGGAGATCACGGCGCCCTCCTGCGCATGCTCCCAGTTGCGGGACCGGTGATGGTATGTACTTCGTCTACACTTCCCATCTTCTTACCTACTTATACTGCGCATTTGATTGATTATGTTAATTTAATTATGCTGTTGTGTCTGATGAAACAGGTAAGATTAGACCTGTCAGGGCATACGGGCGGAAACGAAAAGATCATTAAATGCCTATTGAACTCAATGCTTATACTTCCGGCCTCTAGGTGACTGGATATTTTCATTTCTGTTTTCTTATAAAGTTGTATCTTTTTTTTTTGAGCGAATATATGGTGGAAACGAAATGGCCATTGAGCCTGATTGTCCCTGTGTGCTTATTCTTCATGTGTATAGGTGGTTGTGCATCTTGGTGGCTGTGCATCTGTTTGTGGATCATTGCTTGGGGACTTGTACTGGCTTATTTAGTGTGTTTGTTGTCAACAAATTGTTACATGTAGGATAAAACCCATAAGGTGTATTGTATTTACTGATGTATTAGGAAGTTTTTCTGGGCTTTGAATTTTTATTGCAAATGGACAAATGCCTCGATTGGTATTGATTTGAAGCCAAACTTTGTTGTATTTTGATATGTTGTTAGCTGGAGTGCCGAACTTGTTTGTAAGAGAGATTTTAAGTGGCATTGGGGTTTTTTTTTTTTTTTTTTTTTTTTTTTTTTTTTTTTTTTCTTTCTTTTGAGAAACAAATGTGCGGCTTTGGTGATAAGCAAGAAGAAGTAAGTTGATACTTTTCGGGGTTGAGTTTGATGAGTTTATGCGGACCAATGGCACAACCAACTCCTTTGTAGCACAACAAGAATTGAGTCTCTACAATGCTTGGCGCCATGACTATAAGAGCTTTTGCGGACGAAGACCGATTCTTTTAAAAGAATCTTGAACTACTTGTCAGAAATGCCAGTCCTTTTTCCACAGTTTTGCAGCAAATGAGTGGTTGATCCAAAGATTAGAAACAGTTAGTGCAATTGTTATTGCCTCTTCAGCACTCTGCATGGTCATGGCTTCCTCCTGGATCTATTAGCTCTGGTGAGTTTTACCTTGAAAAGTTATTTTTTCAATCTTTAATGAATTACAGTTCTTCTATAGATGCTTCAATACTTCTAGAGATGGTTTTTTAAACATGCTTGTGGAGTTATATTGAGCTGTAAAACATGCGTATTAGATTCTTCATAACAATTTCTCCTTTAATTGCATGATTTATTGGAATGGCACTTTCTTATGGTCTTTCATTAAACACATCACTTGTCTTCTCAATTCAGAATCAGTGCACTTTACCAAATTATGGAGTTGATTTGTCCAAACGCTAAATCAATACATGCATATACCGTGTGAGGCCCCCGCCCCGAAGTAATAGAAGGGAATTTGAAAGTGATGATAAACTCTTGGTAAGTCACTACAACCAATGCTCTTTTGAATTTGGGTCTGCATAACTGTATAAATGTCCGTATACTAGAAGTATCAATGTACACCTTTGCATTCACAAATGGGTCCCTTCTTTTTGGCAAATCTGGAAATTTCCTGTCAACAATGATTGATAACTCAAGTCCTCGTTTAATGGATATATGTCACTAACAGAAATTTGTATGTTGAAACTGTGGTTCTATTACTGGACCGGATAGGGTGTGTACATGCAGGATTGTACCGTCGCATCTACTTTGTTTATCTTGGCATTTCTATGCCAATGGTCATTTGGCCTTGATGTGGGTGGATCCCATCTAACAAAATCTACCAGGGTGAGATGCATGAAAACTTAGATATATGGGCTTGCCCATGTCACACAGCTGTCTAACTGGATATTCTGTCCATAACTGAGATTCCATCCTTTTCTTTAAAAACTAAAACAAGTAAATAGGAGTATTAAAAGGTAGGATTTTTGTGCTATGGGTAGTGCCCTCTAAGTGTATAGGAGTATTACAAGTATCTTCTCTTCGGAATTTATATCATACTTCATCATTATTTTTTCTGTAATATTACTTCAGTTATCAACATACAAGGCACAATAAGTTTTAACGTCCACTATAATTTATCTAAAGCATTTGGAACATGGGGCATTATGAGTATTGTATACGATGAGTATTTTAAGTTAAGAAAGACTCATTGGAGTTAATCGTAAGCTTTTGCACTGCTTTTAAAACTCTGTAAGTTATGCATAGTTCCACAAGTACAATTGTTTGCTTTGTGATATTATTAATTGGGTGGTGTTTGTATTTCTGATACGAATGTTTGATGGTATATTAATTCTCGCAGTCTACATAATAGTATAGCCAGAAGGTGGGAGATTTTGGCTCACCCCATTGAGTAACAAACTCAATTATAATAGTAAGAGTCTTTGTTCTTACTTTCATTATAAACTTGAGACATTTCCTCGTCTATAAGGGTAATCTATTCTGTTGGGGCTTGCAGGTTCGAGGGTTTTTACAAGGGCACATTCAGTTAAGGTATTGTTGGCAGAACTGGCAGTGGGAAGACCACTCTCGTAGGTGCTCAATTTCGTCTAGTGGACCCAGCTGGAGGGAAGATATAGTAATGTATGTATTGAAACTTGTAGTACTCCACTATGCAGTTGTAGTCCTTAAACTTGAAGAATAAGAATAACATGTGCTTTGTAATTGTGCTGCCACTGAATTCATAGATTGAATCTTTGTTGGGAACTTCAGTGGAGAGCATGCAAAGAAGGGACTCCCATTGGTTTCTCCCAATGGGAGTCACCAGCAAAAAGTGGACGCTTGTATATAAGTTTTTCCAACATCAATTTTGCATCATACACTTATCCATGTAATGTTAACTTTTCAAGTAATTTTGAAATTTTAGGTGTAACTTTTTCTTTAATTTTGAATAATATTACAAGTTGCATCATACTTTTTGGGTTTTATTTACTGTGTTTGGGATTCAAGAATCTTTATATCTTGATGTGTTATTTGTTTTTTTAGTTGGTTGGTGTCAATTTTTATTCATGGTTATTTTGTTTTGGACTTTCTATCTTCTACGTATGAAATTTTTCAGAATTGACTTGAAGACCAATTCCATGTATGACCAATTGCAAGTATTTTGTTCTGGACTTTAACTCAATTTTTCAGATTTGACTTAAATTTTTCTGATGTAGGACGATTTTTCATGTATGACCAATTCCAATCTTATCTTTTTCAATGCCCATCGTGTTTCCTTTGATTGGTATGGATTGCAGTGAATCCTCCCAGTGGATTTTCAAAATCATTCATCCAGCCAATTTGCAAGTTATTATTGTTTTTAATGTCATGTACATTCGTTACTCGTGACTCATTGTGTATATGCTGATCTTGTATTTTGTAAATACACAATGATGGACTGAAGTGAACCAAATATATCTCATACGAGAAACGCTGACCATTAGTTACGAATTACGATCAAATAGAGCGAATAGAATGTACTAGACCGAATAAGACCAAAGTACATATAATGGACCGAATAAGACTAAAGTAGTGCTTAAACAAAAATAATAAGGTTACTTTCCCATATACACATATCTGCCAGGTAAACAGCTGGAAAACGATGACATTTCTAGTTAAACCATACACACGAACCTAGTTACTTGCAAGTATACATATCTTAATGAATACAACAACATGAAGTTATACTTTTGCATTCATTTACCCATACGTTGTCCCGTGGGTGCATCAACTTCATCATCCCCCACAACATGAGCCACCACTTCATTCAACATGTTCGCACTCAAGGTTGCAATCCTTCTTGCATGGTCACGCTCCTCAATGGCAACTTCCAACTAATATCTTAACAAGGAGTTCCTAATGTCTCCACTATCGTAGTTAGTTCCTTCACTTGGAAAAGTTCTAGGTGGAGCTGAGGTTGATATGTTTGGAGTTGCTGACGATGCGGACGCACCACCATGTTCGTCCATACCATTACAATGCAAATACTCCATGTATGCAGCTTCTGCTTCCCTTCGATCTTTATATGATTTGTGATTGGCGTTTGGGAATTTATGAACTTGTTTGCTCGCATCTACCCAACAGTTGTATATGCCTGGAACATGACCATTAAACACAACATAAGTACGTCCCATCCCGGTCTACAAACACGAACTGGTGGAACTCCTTGCGTATTTGAGCTGCTGGATGCACCTTCTTACTAGTGGAGTCAATCTACCTTTATGTGGAGGAAATGCAAACAGAAACTCGATTTCTGAGAAATCGAGTTACAGCCATAAATCAATTGACGGTTGCAAGTAACTCGATTTCTGAATTACCGAGTTTCTGTGCTCGTCACGTCAATACGTCGTGTCAACAATAACTCGATAGTATGGAAGTTGAGTTTTAAGTGAAACCAATATCCCAGATATCGAGTTATGATTCACCCATCCCCACATATCAGAATCCATGCACGTGTCTGCCTCTTTTAGTGCTGGGTTACATTCAGACATTCAGTGTGTGGGTTTCTGAAAAAGAAAGCCTGTAAGGTGATTACTTCTTCTACTTGTACCCTCACCAAGCGTGCTATAGCTGTGGTCCCCTTCTTCTCATCAATACTCATCTCTCCTGACAGGTATATCTTAACTTACTTACATAATTCTGTAATTACATTTGGATTGGCACTTTAGCATAAATGTGATGACTTTCTTACTATGGTTCTGATACTGTGTGTGTGTATATATATATATATACACCAATAGGCTGGTAGATGTATATATATATAGACAAACCTACATACCCATATATGATCACATGTATGTGTGTGTTTAGGGTATATATATATACACACACACATAGTGTCGTATATATATATATATATATATATGGGTGTGTGTGTGTGTGTGTGTAGATACACACATATATATTGTGTGTGTGCGTGCGCGCAAATATATGTAAATATATGATGATTTATATATATATATATATATATACACACACATGTAAACATAGTTTATATATAATATATGGCCTTAGGCCACACATTAACCACCCATTTTTGAAACAATTTGTTAGGAATTTCAAAAACGGTCAATATACTGAAAATAAGTAGAACAATTTTCCCAAAAACGAATGACAAATTGTGTTATCCTGTGTGTGTGTGTGTGTGTGATATTGACATTGTATACATATTCTTCCTCCATGTGTATAGATCTAGTAATGGATGTATGGATAATTGGGAACATATATATAAACAAACTTTCATTGTCAGGTGAATTCCTATGATGATATATGCATTTATTCATAGGTATCAACAATGATGTAACAAGTAATAAGAGGTTTAAATTGTATGGTTCTTTCAGTTCTGAAAGGCTTAAGTGTGTGGGTTCTGAAAAAGAAAGCCTGCGAGGTGAACAGCTTCTGCTGACCATATTGCATCATACACTTATACTTTGTTGTGAAACATCTCCCCTAAAAGGCCAATGATTGTGTACAAACGAATCAAGTTTGTTAGGAATACTTAGGATATCATTATAGTGCGTTTGTAAACGATTAATTGTCACTAACATAACCCTTTATCTTCTTCATGATAACTACAATTAATTGTCCTTCTCCAGGTCTACCATGGGTCGTCATTGCTTCTACGTTTACTATGATGGGGAGCAGTATTTCCACGACTTGCATGGGTTGTCCTATAGAGGCGAGTCAATGAAGAAGAAGTTCATTGAGTTGAAATGCGGAACACACTTAAGAAAAATGCATCGGAAGATAATGGAAGCTCTAGGGTTGGACAGGGAGTCACATAAGATATCCATCGTGTACCGTGCCCCTCAAATACTTGTGAGTACTCAGGTTGTCTGCAACTCAAATCCGTTGGGTTGCGATGCTGACGTGGACATGATGTGGACAGTGATTAAGCGGACCCCCCAGTTCATAGCATCCTATTTGTATGTAACTGTTGAGGCTGTTGGGTTCCATGCTGGTGTAAGTTCACAACATGGCAGTGGGGTGGAAGCGCCACAGTCATCGCCACTTGACATGCAGCCTTCCTTTGCCGATGTCACGCCCTTGCCTTACAGTAATCAACCATGCAGTGCAGTTGATGATGTTGACGAACCGGAAGTGTTGGGCGCCACCTATACACGATACGTGGGAGGGTCTAGTCACACGTATGAATATACACAAGTTCATTTGGATGGGGGAATTGAAATTGATGCTAGCCAAGATGTGTACGAAGAGTTCATTGATGCTGATGAAGCAGTGGACGACGCAGAGGTCAATGTACCACTTACCAAAAACAACAAGGAGGATTGCCCTAATACAGTTCCTATCCCAGAATGGTTCACATCAAACACATGGGACAATATTAAGGACCCATCACCTGCATTGGGTACAGGGCATCTTACAAGTTGGCATAAAGGTGACCACCTGGCCATCGGGATGCTATTCAAGAATAAAGCCTCTGTTCAGTATGTGTTGACCCTCTACTCTGTGGAGCATAATAAGCAATACAAGGTCATCAAGTCTGACACTAATAGGCTGGTACTGCGGTGTGTACATAAGGCACGTCTGTGGTCAATTCGGGCCATTTGCAGCAAGAAGCACGGGCTGTGGCAGATCAGTAAATGTACGGGTCCCCACAGTTGCTCATCCCTCCAAGTAGCGACCGATGGGCGAATGATGGATTCAAAGTTCATCTCCATTGCACTTGAGAAGTATGTACGGGAGGACCTAACCCGAAAGGTAAGGGACTTGCGTAGTATGCTGCATGCAAGGCACAGGCATGATGTCACTATGTACAAGGTTTGGGAAGCCAAACAGAAGGCAGTTGCGCATATTTATGGGGATTTTGACGAGTCGTAGAAGGAATTGCCACGGTTTCTAGCGGCATTGTCCGATGCAGATCCGGACACTGTAACCATGTTAAAGTGTGACCCCCGTGTCCCGGGGACTTGTATATTCAACTCCGCGTTTTGGGCTTTCGGTCCTTGTATTAGAAGGTTCAGGCATTGCAGGCCAGTGATAAGCATAGATGCAACGCACCTCTATGGCAAGTACAAAGGAAAGTTGTTAATAGCAATGGCAACAGATGGTAACAACGAGGTTTATCCACTCGCGTTTGCCGTTGTCGAAAGCGAGAGCACGGAGACATGGGGATGGTTCTTGGCATGTCTGCTGACCTATGTTATGGACCGGACCAATTTGTGTATAATCTCCGACAGGCATCATGGGATACAATCATGCTTCGATGACACCACTAGGGGCTACTTGCAACCGCCCTTAACCCATCACCGGTATTGCCTCCGCCATTTAGTAAGCAATGTTAACACAAACTTCGATAGTGTGCCGTTGAAGAACTTGGTATGGAAGGCAGCAACTGCAAATCAAGTTAGGAAGTTTGAAAACACCATGGATTGCATCAAGAATGTCAACCCGGATGCGTACGACTATCTTAAGGAGGTAAATCAAGAAAAGTGGACACTTGTACATGACCATGGGCACCGATATGGGGCAATGACAACCAACCTGTCAGAGTGCTTCAATGGGGTACTTAAGGGCGCACGTAGCTTGCCTATAACTGCAATGGTGAAGTTCACATTTTACAAGGTGAACTCGTACTTTGACGAACGTCGAAACAAAACCCTAGAGCAGTTGGAAGAGGGGCAAGTGTGGTGCAAATATGCCTATGACAAGTTCGAGGCAAATCAAGAGAAGGCGAAGCTCCATATAGTTAGACGGATGAGCGTGCAACAACAGTTATATACAGTGGAGACCCAGTGTTCATTGTTGAACACTGGCGGGGGAGATCACACCCATAGGGTTTCCCTCATGGACATGACATGCACGTGTGGCGAATGGGAAGCAAACAAGATCCCCTGTTCACACTTGATAGCAGTTTGTGCCAAGCACAACCACGATGCCACTGAGTATATGGATCATTTCTACCGCGTGGAAGAACGATATCATAGCTACGAGCCGATATTCCAACCACTTAAAGATAGGTTAGAATGGCCGGAGCCAGAAGAAAGGAGAACCGTGATGCCAAACCCGCGGTTGATCCGTGAGAAAGGTTGGCCGACATCCACGAGAATCCGCAATGAGATGGATGACGAGGATAGGGAGTTGCCAACCTCATTGTGGATTGAGAATGGACCAAAGTTGAAGTGTGGGTTGTGTCGGCAAGAGGGTCATAACCGGCGTACATGTCCGACGCGAAATGTGGCATCAACAAGCCGTGGTGCTACGTAGCAGGTAACAATTACAATTCATAGTAACAAGGGGGTATCATAAGTTGTTCTTCTTTACATGTATAGGTATTACATTATGAGTTATAAGTAAGATTCATGGAGTAATTTTTAGTTTGGAACCATGATAGTAATACCATTGTATCAAATTTAGCTACACTTTGGGCAATCTTGTGATTACTTCGCCAAGTAGTTGCAGTTACCTTTAACTCCTACCTATTACCATTCCAAGTATTCTGTCAGATTTGGTGTTCTTCCAATCTTATTGTTTGTGGTGTACATATTCTTCTATTCATGGGGTCTCTATTTCCCTAACTGTATTTGTTTTGATTAAGATTGCTAATTGTGGCCAAGGTGTAACTGTAACATGCTATTAATTAATGTGGGTTGTATACTAATTTTTGTGTTTATTACTACGCAGAAACGAGGCAGCCCTGCAGCAACGAGAGGTTTGTAGTTCCAATACTGTTGCCATGTCCTGTGTGCCGAAGGTGCCAGACTTTCTACGCACCACAGATGAAGTGGTTAGACTGACTGAAGAGAACAACAAAAATGTGTAACTCAAATGCGCAGACTCCATGATTGCCTACAACCATTGTTGGCGTATGCTGTCCAAGCTTCAAGTTAAAATTGTGAATAATGTTTAAAACGTACAATTGACAAAGTTATTTTTGTACATCAACAGATTTACATGTATAAAGTTCTTACTTACAATTATGCTCGTATGGATGATTTTCTTATTCACGTAATGGAAATGAGGGAATGAATAATTGATGGATGTGGTTGGAAGTAGATATGAGTTGTTGTATAGGAGTGTACACTGGAAGTAGATGTGGTTGGAAGTAGATACAGCAGGCCAATGCTGTATGGGAGTGTACACTGAATGAACGATAGGGAATGTATGAACATAACTCGATTTTCTATGTACCGAGTTAAGTGGAACACCCTTCTGGACACTTAGAATTGTCTTCGATTGCATCTGGATCAGTCTAAATATGGAAAGCTGGGTTGAAAAGCCCAGATCAAATAACTCGCTTTCTCTATAACCGAGTTATACAGAAGACCGTTCACCATTAAGAAATTGGGTTGGGCTGGGTTACACACCGTATAACTCAATTTCTGTATCACCGAGTTATGTGTAGTACACTTCTGGAAACTGAGATTCCTATTGGACTGCATCTGGATCAGTCCAAATACGGAGGGCTGGGTGGCTAAGCCCAGATTAAATAACTCAATTTCTGTACAACCGAGTTATACAGAAGACCATTCTCAATTAAGAAATTGAATTGGTCTGTGTTGTACTCCACATAACTCGATTTTCTTATAGCCGAGTTATGTGTAGTCACCCAGATCAAATAACTCGCTTTATTAGTAATCGAGTTATGTGGAAGACAGTCACAAAGTTACACTACACAGAACTCGAATTACGAATAACCGAGTTATGTGGAAGACAGTTAACGTAATAAATTGTGTAGTGGGTTGGTGTACACTCCACGTAACTCGATTTCCGTATAGCCGAGTTATGTGTATTACCCTCGGGAAACTAAGATTCCTCTTGGACTACATCTGGATCAGTCCAAATAAGGAGGGCTGGGTGTGGAACAATAGTTCACATAACTCGGTTTCACTATTATCGAGTAATGTTGGAGGTAACTCGATTTTTTTGATATCGAGTTACTTGCAAGCCGTACAGCACTACATGGATTCCTTTAAAGTTACACTGCACACAACATGGATTCCTCTGATTTTTAGTGCACATAACTCGATTATTGAATTATCGGGTTATGTGGAAGCCCAAGCAGATTGCTGGACTCTATTTAGTTCTCAACCTACGAAGAATCAACCGTTGAACTTCTCAGCGAAAAGCACCTGACTTTGGAGAACCAGAACAATGGCTTCTCAATGGCGGAGAAACAGTGAGGATGGTCCTGCTGATCCTACGATGAGGTCCCCACACTTTTTCAAGATTATTCTGCCTCCAGCTCTTCAAGAAGGAAAGATTGTAAGTATACTTAAATTCATGATCTTTTTTCTCTCTGAAACTAATATGCTAATACACATCATCCATTTGATCTTCGTTTTTCTGATTGTTGAAAAAATTGTACATTTGTTGCATGTAGACATAAAAACTTTAAGTTTGCAATACGTATGTTACATTTGTTGTTGTGATTTACATTTTTTGTGTTTGATTCCTCTGCAATTGTCAAGTTTTGTTTGTTGAGTTTAGATAGTAAGTTTTTAATGAAATATAGTTCTCTTACAGTTATTTTATTTGAGACTAAGTCTTTTTGTTGTTTTTTTTTTTTGTGTTTTAAATTGTTTGTCAATACTTAAGTAGTTAGTCACAAAGCATCAAATGCTTGCAGACAATTCTTCAAATATGGATTAAAACTATACTGAGGATATGTAATGGTAGAGAGTGACAATTCTTAAAATACAATATTCTCTTGGAGACACACACACATAATTTTCATATTTTGTTCTTAATTTCGGACTAAGTCTTCTATTGTTATTATTGTTGTTAAGTTTCCAATTGTTTTTCAATGCTTGATCTAGACTAAACATGTTCAATGAAAACAAAGCAGAGGGTAATTTAATGGTAGGGGGTAAAAATGTAGCTGTATAAAGGTATGTATGAATATGTAATTCATATATGTGCCATTGGTTTGAAGCTCATGATATGATACACCTTTATGCATGTGTTTATTTAAATATTTAACTCTACAGATACCAAAATCAAAAACAGAAACTTGTAATTTCAAACAATGCTTTTAACTCATTCAACTAATAGAACTTCATTTCACCAACATCATCCTCTACATCTCAGTTGTTAGATTTTGTGTTAGATTTCCTGTAATGGTTGCTGCACAAGGAGAATATATGTGAACTCAAATGCATGTGTTTATTTACAAAGCCTGCATTAATGTTATGGAGATTCTTTTTTACAGCGGATTCCACCAAAGTTTATACTTCAATATGGAGTTGATTTGTCCGATACGGCCTTTCTTAGGATTCCAAATGGTACAAATTGGAAAGTGAAGGTGACAAAACATGATGGGGGGGTTTGGTTTCAAAATGGTTGGTGCGAATTTGCAAGCTGTCATGGTGTAACCGTGGGGCACTTGCTAGTTTTCAAATATATTGGAAATTCACACTTTGATGTACTCATATTTGATGCCACTGCAACAGAAATAGACTATACTTTAGATGACCAAGTCCAACCTTGTAGGATGGAAGATAATGAGAGTGATGATGACTCTGTTCAAATCTTGGACGTCTTTACTAAGGGAGAGGGTTCAGGTATGAATCTCACACTGTTGTAAGGAATTGGTTGATTGTTATTAGCCTGTTTACTAATAATTTCATGCGCATCACTTCGTATTTTCATGTCATTTCAGGATCAGCTCATGGGGTTGGAGGAAATCGAGTAGGATGCACAGGCAGTTCGTTAGTTAAACTTGAATCTGACTCTTCATAAACGTCCGGTTCCACCGTCTCCACCGTCTAACTCTTCATGATTGCCATTGCCCATTGTACCGAAGGCGGGGACGAATTTGTTGTAGTTGTAGCAAATTCATTTGATTGTATGACAATTATATGAATTGGCTTTAAGGCAGTTGTATATTTTGTTATTTGAGTGGCAATTTGACAAACATGGTATCCGTGGAAAGTAGTTTGATATATTAATATGATGGCTAGTTTCATGCCCATCGTTACTATTATTAGTATTATTGCAATGGTTCTATATAACATTAAGTAGATCCAAGTCAGTGTGTAAAAAATATTTATTTCATAATTCTGTACGGCACTCACATGTTATTAGATTATAGTAATTATTAATACAAATTGAAGGTTTGTGAAACCACAATTGGTTTGCAGAGTTTGTTGTTGACGATGAACCACCTAGGAGATTTTCCTCCGAGTGGAGGGGCTGAAGCTATATATGCACTTAGGGCAACTGTTTGTATTGGAGGTTTTGCTTTTCAGTCATGTATTTTTCACTAATTGGATATTTTTGTCGCTCTTAAATTAGCAATTATATTATTCTGAATTTGGTCCCCACCTGGACTGTACGTCATGCATCATATTTTCATTACAAATTTTATTGATGAAACCTTGCAGTGCAGACTCGTCAAATAAACACCCTGATGTTTAATGTTTTGTGAAGGATGAAGCACAATTAAACAGATATAACAGTGAGCTCAAGCCACCAACATCAAAGGTATAACAGATGTGCTATTCAGTTCCAGTTGGGCTTCACTTCAAACGGGCAACTCTTTGACCACGATGTTTGATCGAACAGTTGAGTAAGTCGGTATTCCAAATCTACGGGGTCACATTAATTGGCTACGATTACAAGAGAAAGTTTAGTGTTTCAGGCTGTGGGGCTGCGTAATTTGTAAGAGTGATGGTTTTGAGAGCAAAGTGATGCTTTTTAACCTTTCAAGGTTTAATGACCGAAGGTAATGAACACCGTGATGTTTACACACCATGATGTTTAAAATGGCTTGAAAATGGCCAAAGATAATAACACACTGTGATCTTCAGAATTTGTTTTGTGAAGGATTTAAACAATTAATAAATTAATATAGCGAAATTGTAGCATGAAAGACAAAACATGGATACCTATACCGAAGTTTCAAGATGACCAAGTTCGAACTCTGAACGCACGTCACCAGCCCGCTACTGTAGCACCAACTGTAGTCATATCAAACTCCTTCAATCGTAGCACATGCGCCAACAGACGCAGCTGTTGGTGCCAAGTCATGTTCGCAGTTGTGCACTAGAAGTATCAACAGCTCGACATTGTTTCACACCCACACTCACGTGAATACACAATTCTACATTTGGATGCATAGATGTCACATTTACATCTAATGTTGCAACTACTGCCCACCTTTGATGCGACATTGGGAACATGTAAAATCCTGTTTAGATTGCAGTGGTTTTCCAGCATGTACTGACATGACAAGCCCTAGCAACTGAAATTTTAATTAAATAGTAGACCGTGAAATGAGGTTATAAATGCTGATATAATGTTAACTTTTTACCCCGCTAACTTCGTAGATTGATTAAGCTATGAGTCGCAACGCCTCAACATCAAAGCGTACAATGCGAAACAAGTTTGGTTCTACTTCAACAAATGCATCATCACAAGTTCCAACAGATCAACAACTACATACATACACAGACCACTATGGAGGGATATGGGTTGGGAAGAAGAGAGATTTCGTTAATATGCCAATATACACGTACGAGAGTCTTGGAAGCGTCGGGCACATCATGGTCGGGAAACCTACAAAACTAAGTACAGATACCACCGCAATAGAGTTCACTGTTGCAGAACAAGCGGAACCACCATGGTCAACCCTATACGAGAAGAGGTGTGAGTTAGAGGTGTATTGTCGATGGCACGGGTTACGAGTTCCTATGGCACGCTCAGCCGAGTTACCTAGAGATGAACCTGCCAACATACTTGCTCGTCTTGAACAAGAGAACAATCAAATGCAAAGACGACTAGACCGTTTTCATGCAATCCAAAAAGCTAGGAAACATCTAAAGGGGAAGGCGCAATAGCGAGCCATCAAGTCTATTAATGAAATTACTACATTAGATGATGAAACAGATATTTCAGACTTCTCAGATTCAAGCAATGATGATTTCCAAAAATTTCTACCTACGAACATTAGACGTTGTTGTTAATGTCTACACATTATGTGCAATACATAATGTTGTTGTTAATGTCTGACAAATGATGATTATGTACGTTCAACTTTTGCAACTCTAAAGATTAAATGTTCATTAGTTTTGGCTAAGTTTATGTGAAATCAGTTTCTCATTTCTTCCCTGTTGTTCTTTGTTGCTACATTCAAGTGATGTGCTTTGGTTGGACAATGTCCTTTGCTTTGTAATGTAGGAAAAACCATAGGAAGTGAAATGCCTCCAAATTATATTTATTGCACATTACTTTTAGGAAAATTTAATAGATTCAATACATACAGACTCATCCAAAGCACATAGACCAACCGCACATATGATTCAATAATACGAATAATTCATTTATATGAGTTGTTTGAGTCGCGGTATCATATACACGTATCCGTGTATCTTAGTTCTTATAGTGTCCTACTTTATATAGATACATTACAGAAAGACTCGTCCAAACCAAACTAACCACTCAGTTACTGAAAATCCATATGGCTCACACAACACACTATTTCATAGTATTTGGTTTGCTTAGAAATAGGGTAAAGGCCTAAAAGCCTTATCAGCCTCTAAAATGTTTCATTCAAGTTATTGGTTTGTTGTAGCGTTGCTCCAAAGCTCCCTGAAATGTTTGTAAGGGAATATGGGGATAAAATCCTCCAGTGTTGCTACACTCGGTGCACGTAATAGCAAGTGAGATTGGAGAAGGCTAACACAGCTCTACACTATTCAGCTAAGTCATGTTCGCAGTTCTGCATGTACTGTTCAACAACTCGGCACTGTTAAACCCTGTTCAGTCATATCATCCATGCTCACGTGAATAAACAGATATGCAACATTTTGCAATGCACTATTTTCAAGGATGCAGAGGATCCCTTAACAGTGTAAGCAAAATTTTGGGGGTGAGCTGTCCACCATTGCTACACTTGATTGATGCAGTGTTGCATGTGATGCTCAATAGCTCAACACTGTTGAACCCTGACCACAAGTACCCATTCCCACTCACGTGAATACACAGATGTGCAACCCTTTGCAATGCACCATTTTCAAGGAGGCAGAGCATCCCTTAATTGGTTATGCATCAATTTTGGGGGTGAGCTATCCACCGTTGCTACACTAATGTTCGTAGTGCTATATGTGGTGCTCAACAGATTCGCATTGTTGAACCCTGTCCAGTCATATCACCTACACACACGCCAATGCACAGATATGCCTTCTTTTGCAATGCACCGTTTTCAAGGATGCAGAGTATGGCTGAAAAGTTTATGATACATTTAACACAGCTCAGCACTGTCTCGTCAAGTCATGTCAGATGACGCACAGGAATGCTAAATAGTCTTCATCAAGACATGCCAAACCGGTTAGAGAACAGTCTTAAAACCACATCCATCAGATATAAACCATACTAGTGATCAATGTCCCTAATTAAATATAAGCATAAACATCACTAGTTTAAAATTTAAACATGTTATCCTAGTCCAAACTCTGGTGGTCAACCACGTGAAATATTGAGACACTAAGCACAACATGCTTCCTCTTGATCGCCTCGAAGACACAGACATCTCCTGCTTCTAAATTATTGTGCTTTCGAAAATGCAACCCATCCCTTCCCGAATCTCATTGCTGAATATGTTTTGATAGAGGGTAATAGTAGAAGACATTGAAGTGTGACATCATGATCACATTATGTATAAAGGCTCACCATATTATGCGACCGCGAGATACCCATGATGAGTTTGTATCATCTTCATCTAAGTTTATTATTTCTACCTGATGATCTTCCGATTTACAATTCTGAGTAGGTGGATATTGAATCTCAGTGGCAGTCTTATCAAATATAAGAACATGGAAGTTGGAATTTCCTTCATATCTGGAGACTAAAATATATAACCATATCAGATAGAATGGTATTCAACAAAATCCTACCAACCATTACAAAACCAAATGTTGCTATCAGCTTTCTTCAATCCCACTTGCCAAAAGTGTGGATAGGGAGCAATGAGTGTAGCTACGGTGGAAAGCTCAGCACTGTTGAACCCTGTCTAAAAGTACCCATCCACACTCACGTGAATACACAGAGCATCACTGAAAAGTTCATGCTCAGGTGCTTCGCACTGTTGAACCCTATCCAATCATATCACCTACACGCACGTTAATACACCTTTTGCAATGCACGCTTAACACCTTTTGCAATGCACGCTTAACACCTTTTGCAATGCACCGTTTTCAAGGATGCAGAGCATCCCTGAAAAGTTTATGATACATTTATCACAGCTCAGCAATATCTCGTCAAGTCATGTCAGATGAAGCACATCAGTGTTGAGTAGTATTAACGTGAATAAATACGCAACCTCTTTTGCAATACACATCACCAGCTTGCTGCTGTAGCACAAGCTATAGCCATATCAAACAGCTACCTCAGTGAATCACATGCACCAACAGACGCCACTGTACAACCAAGTCATGTTTGTAGTTTTGCATGTGCTCATCAACACCTTGCCACTGAACAATACACTGTCAAGTCATATCATCTTTATTCACGTGAACACTTACTCTTACATGTAGTCACATCCACGTGAATACTTGCCCTTGCAAAACCCCTATATAAAGTCTCATTTACATGTACCCTTGCAAAACATCGACACATACCGATCTAAAGTCACATTTTCCAATGTCGATGCGCAATTGGATGCTACCTCATTTTCCAAATAACTATAGAAGGGAAAGAGATTCCGACGAGAAGGAACACTATGCAAGATTGCGGCAGGAGTGGGACTTTCGCATGAATGAGTCCAACGCTCTACACAATGATCTCCTGTGACTTGGAGCGCCTCTTGTCGACCGTAGCTCACTCGCATTGCCACGACGAAACATGCACCAATATGAGCGTGTAGTTACTAAAATAAAAAAAGAAAACAATCTTATGATACTTCGTAGGTCCAGGTATCACATGCTACAACTAGCGGAGGAGCTGGCCGCCGCAACGAACAGGCAACTCACTCCGGCAGAACGTAACAATGTCCTCAACTATGAGGACTACTTGTCAGAATGAATGTCTATGTGGTGTGTGTGTTATGTCTAGTGTTAAGTTAATAATGTTAGTGTAAGTTATTTTAAGTTTTCTGTGTTATGTCGTACGTGCTTATTGAAAATCATCATGTGTGGGAATATTTAACTTTTATACGTTATGTGAAAATAATCTAGATTATTCATGCTCCTCACAATCAATAATAAGGTTTACATAGTACAAATGCAACAACGGTGACACACATACATAGTTAAGCAAAATAGTTCTCCAACAAAATCTAATAACACCATGACACGATTACTCTTCATCTGACATCTCCACGTCTGACTGATAAATGGGATCGGCAAGAAGTGATTGCATGAACTGTGCATGCTCGTACCACCCTTCCTCCACTGACTCTCGAATCTCGACTTGGGTTCGATATCGATTAAGACGTATCTTCATTCGATTATTTTCTTCTCTTATGTGGTTCAATGCTTTACGAAGTTCGTCGATCATGTCTCTAGGCATCTGCGATGCGAGTTGCCGAGGCACTGGCAACTTAAAACCAACCAGCTCATCATAAAACATTTGCTGTTCACGAAATAACCAAGCCCACTCCTGTCTCATGGTATTGTGAACATCAGCACTATTTCGCAAATTCGGATTGATTGGATAGCTGAACTCATCTTCTAATACCCAACAACGACCCATAGCAATGAACACATCATGAGGCCTATAGATTTCTGGGTTGCCAGAACCAGACATTGACACTTTATACAATAACACCAAATGATCAAGTTAGTTAACAGTGTGCATCAACTGCTGGTAAATAATGTACTGCTGCATAAAATGGTACACGACAAAGACATACATAAATTTGTGTACTATTACATGCTAAAAATTAAATACTAACACTAACACTAACATTTGACCATGTGCAAACAAATTGTTGTTAATGTCTACCCATTGTGTTCAATACATAATGTTGTTATAAATGTTTGACCAATGTGATTATGTGCAATACAAAATGTTGCTATAGTAAAGATTTCATTCTCTTGTGGCCAACGTTTACTACAACAAACAACCAAATGGGAGAAGGTGTTGATCTGAGTTTTCTACCTGCTGTGAGTTTTCTACAACAAACAACCAAAGATTTCAGTACAATATCAAATAAAAATATCATTGCCCTAAAATTCTGCTGTGAGTTTTCTACTTGAGATGATACAAACTTCAGTTGAGTCCGAAAGCTGTTGATCTGAGCAGAGTGGAGGTTCAGCAGAAATCCAGACACAAAATGGGAGAAGGTGTGGAGAAATTATACGCGAGTAACTCGATTTTTCGAAGTACGATTATACTTTATAACTTGATATTACAATAATCGAGTTATGTTAAAACCATATATCCGTACGCTTGACACAAAAAAGTCTGAAAACAGGTTTAATAACAGCGTATCTCGATATCTCAATAATCGGTTATATTACTCGATTAATAAATAACCGAGTTATTCAGGGATTTGAAAAACAAAATGCCACGCTGGGCGTACGCTCGTACGCACAAACCTTATTATAACTCGAGTATTCTATAATCGAGTAATTCATATAACTCGACTTTCATATTATCGAGTTATAAAACAAGGGCACTTCCCTATTTAGTTTGGGAAGAAGGGCAAACGCATGATTATTTTTCCGGAAAAGGGCAGAAGCCCATTTTGTCCCTGAATTCTAACTTAATTCAAAATTTGAATTTATTCTTAAATTGTGCGAAAGGGTTTCGCGGATCAATTATAATCAAATCAATTAAAGTTAACAAGCTTGACCGAGCTACTTGGAATTGGTCATTATATATATAGGAAAGATTATTCAAATTCTTTTTAGTTGGTCAATAAGAAAGAAAGTTCAAATTTCATTGGTAAATGAAGTGGACTAAAAAAAAACTGAGATTTAATTTAATTTTTTAAAAAAAACACACCTAGGTATTTGCCATAAAATAAATTGATTTTCATATAAATCATATCAAAACAAAGAAAGAAAAACTACTTTATTAACAACAACCAAAAAAAAAAAAAAAAGAAGAAGAAGAAAGACTAAAAGTAAAGGTTGGCACAAAACTAAAGAAAAAGTTTGGCTACAAACTAATTTTTAGTCTTAAAACTCCCACTAAATAAAATTAGAATGATTGTATATTCTGAAAATCTAGTTTTACACGCTCTTTATATATGTTCTTAACATAAATATCAAATTTTGTGTCAATTAAATATTATTTACTATTCGATTCATAAACTTATTATGCATAAGTTTAGACTGCAAAATATGTAGTAATATTACTTTTTTTGTAGTGAGAGGTAGCCATACTTTGTAATTTTTATTGTGCAGGTAAGATGTTTGAGCCGGTCAAACCTCAATGAGAATGTCAGATTTGGTGTTTACAATTAAGTATTTAGATCTGGTAAAGTAAACCACAGGATCAAATCAGCATGATCTATTGCAAGCCTGAAACATATTTTTCAAACGGTGGAAATTAAATCACTACATATACTACCAAGGGAAAGCTCTGTTTATTGTCTCCACATAAAATACTTGCTAAACGAAAAATGCGATGCTGTGACTTTAAGCAAATCATTATCTCAACATTAGGGGTGTCAAATGGGTGGGTTTGGGATGGGTATAATTGGGTTAGGTATATAAAACTCATTTACCCATTAAAATTCATTTAACTAATTGCTTCTAACCCAAATCCAACCCAACCCAATTATTATGAGTAAACCCCAACTCACCCAATTATCAAAATTACCAAAATGCCATTAAAGTGAAAATCCCAACACTTTCTTGGATTTTCCACTCTCTCTAGTCTCCATTCTTGGGATTAAAAAATTCCACATAAGCACATCCACATCAGCAATTATATTAAAAATCCAAATAAAAAAATATTTTCTTTTCTTTTCTATTTTCTCTCACTTTCTTGGCAACCAAACAGTGCAACAAATACAAAGAAATGTCATTTCAAGCTCAAAACTTTCCTGAAATTTCGAAAGCAACTGTCCTTGAAACATGAAAGCTCGAAAATGTGTTGAAAATACAAGAGCAATTTAGACCCCCCAATTAAACTTACGGCTCGATAGATTTTACACTAACTTAAGACTAAGTGCGGAATAGTGTAAAAGCGAGCGGATAAACAAAAAGCTACTCTAATCCATACACTAAGCAACACAGCAGTATAATGAATTAAACAAGAGTAGGGAAGAAGGATGCAAACACAGAAAACACCGAGACGTGTTCTCGAAGAGGAAACCGAAGAACTTAGTGAAAAACCTCTCCGCCACCCTCCAAGCGGAAATCGATCCACTAGACAATCAGTTGGGATACATGGGTTAGCAAGAGACCCTCCAAGCCTAATCTACTCGATGTACCTAAGCCCTCTAAGCTCCTACTCCAACAAGGCTTCTCGGAACCGTGTCTTGTCTAGCACCCCAGATCCCGCAACAAGCTCCATGTTGCATCTGCCATTCTAGGCTTCTTCCAATGCTTCCCAGCAGCACCAAAACGTCACACAGCACTCTCAAAAGGTGTGGTAAGTGTTTGGACTATCAACCTCTCAATGGTATGGAAATGGAGAGAGAAGGGTTGAGGAGATACCACAAGCAAGTGTATAGAGAATGGTGGGGATGACAATCTCTAATTCACAATGTGTTTGGCTAGGGTTTTTCTCTCTGAAGCATTCCTCAACATTTGTGGGTAATGAGGGTATATATAGGATAGGCACAAAAAGTGTGAGTCAGTCTGTACAGGCTGATAGAACAGATAGCCTCGCGGGTGTCTCGCGGGAAGGCCTTACCTGCGAAATACTCGCGAGACATAGCTGTCTCCACCTGGCCTGACTCTTCGCATTCCAGCATGTGCAGGGCATATTTTTCACTTCGCGGGAAGCTAAGTCGCGACATACCCGCGAGAATCTTTCAGCCTCCAAATGCTTGAGTCTTCACACACTCTCTCTATCACACAACCCTTACAACAAATCCCACAATAAATACAGGGTATAAACGATTGATAATAATTACAATCAAATTTGGCACGGAATAAAAGCCAACAAAATACATAGTTGTAAATAACAACTTTACAATCTCCCCCTTTGGCTATTCCGTGACAAAACCCTAAAACAGACTCTAGACTTAAACGTGAGTTTAGGAATAAAGGCAAAACTCACTCACACCTAATTCTAGATTCTGATAAGCTCTTGAAACATATGAACAAGTATCTCCTGAAACACAACAACACAATAATATCATTGAATGCAGAAAACTTGAAATGCATATGGAGCAAATATAAAGTGATCAAGCAAAATGGAATAAAGACAATAGACCATGGCAAGATCAAACAAGCAATCACTTATACAAAAGTAATCACTATGCTCCTTCACACAAGGAATGAACATCCGGACATGCAAGATGATAAGCTCATTTGAAGAGTATCATTTGCAAATCCAACACTCAACCAATGCGAAATACACGAAGTATTTGCATCTAGGAACAATCCTACTAAGGCACAAGAGTGTTATACTGAAGTAAAATGTATGACATTAAAATTCAAGTACACAAGCATAAAGGCTGCATAAGCAAGGCACTGCATATGCATGGCACAAACCATAAAAGCCTACAAACGTGCAATGAAACAAACCCTAAAAGCTTACAAAAGCAACATGGGTACAAACAAGATATGCTACAAAGCATATAGAATATCACAAAAGAAACTTCTGAAATTAAACTTAAATAAAAACAGAGTATCAAAGCTTTAAACCAAAAGCAGTAAAACAGTTATAAAAACCAAAAGAAACTGAATTAAACCATCTGTAAAACCAATAACCAATGTTATTATGTTTCTAAGCTATGCTCCCCCTAACGTTGTGCAAGCTCTTCTTCAGCTCCCCCTCAAAATTTTCTCCCCCTTTTTGACCGAAATGGCCAAAAGGCTAGTCTGAGTCTGATCCATGACCGGAGGACAAGTTCTGAATCTGTGATGATAACTCGGTGATCTGTCCTTGGAGGTATGCGAACTGGTCCGCTATGTACTGCACATGGGAGTCAAGCACTGTAGACATGTGATCCATTTTAGCTAGCAACTAATCAAGTTTGCTCAGGCCTTGTGGTGGAGCCGAAGATGATGGCTGGGCAGAGGGCTCTGGAGCCGAGGTGAACCTGTCAATCTCCTCCTCTGTATCTTCACCTTCATCCTGCTGAACCCGTCGTGGTGGTGGTATGGTATGCACACCAGTCTTGGAGCCTCTAATGTGGGTTGTGCTCCTAGTCAGTGTATTAGCACCAATGGGATAGTCTCTCTGAACTATAGTAAGACCACTTGGAAATTTTAGCTTCGTCTTAGCGATGAATCCCATGATCAGTGTGGGAAACGGCATTATGGTTCTTGTATTCTGCTTCCTAATGTTCTTTTTCAGAATGTGGAAGATGTGGCTGCAAATATCAATCTCCTTGTGAGTGAAAAGATCATAGAGAAACCTCGTCCTTGGAGCTGATAGTGTGGTGAGGTTGGTGACCGGATACAGGCTATGAATCATCACATAACTCAATGTTCTCATCTCTGGAGAAAACTTGAGTGTATCCATTGAGGATTTCGTTGGAACCCCTCCAAGAGTCATTATCATATCCGTGATAGAACCCAATCTTTCATCATATTGAACTGACATTGGCTGAGAATGAGGACATATCTCCAACAAGTCTTGAATACTGTCCCTTGTGATTACGAATTCCTTGTGCCTCACCCAGCAAATGATCTTGTCATCTTCCACATTAGCATTTGAGAAAAACTCCCGAATAATTTCTGAGTACACAGTCCCAACTGGATTCAACAACTTGGTCCAAGTTCTTTCTTTGAACGCATCCGGAATTATTGTGTGCTCAAGTGCCTCTAATTGAACTACCCATGATGATCGTCTTGTCCTTGTAGCAATCATTATACTTCATATCAGCTTCAGCAGACTTAAAGTGATCAGAATCAGTGCGTGCACGCTTTGAAGTTGGTTTCTTCTTAGCTGCATGCTTGGTGGGAGACATCTGCAAAATTGCACAGGACAGATGGAGAACAAGTGCACAAAACACAAACCATAACATAAAACTTGATTAGATTCAAGTTAGTTCCAAATCAGAGTTAAACTAACTGAAAACAGAGCATTGCTGACTCTTAACAACATACTTAAAGAAACAAACCTATAAAGAATAAACACAATGCATGAAACTAAGTAACTGTGCATGTGTGTGTGTGTATGTGTGCATGTACTGATGTGTGTGTGCGGCACGGGATGCATGAGGGGTGCCTAAGTGTGCCTAGTTGTGTGCCAAGAGTGTGCAACATGAGCAAAGTGTATGAAACATGAGATCAATGACCAAACCAAGTAAAGTAAGGTCAACCAAGTGAAAGTCCATAACTTGAAATCACTTGATTCCAATTAGGCACAAAAATGTCACTCGGACATTTTGACAAACACCTAGCATGCACAAATTTACTTTAAGCATGAACAATGCATGAACATGGGAAAATCTACCCTCAATACATGCTAAAATGTCACAAGGGGCCAACACAGATACACAAACATCAAATGGGACACAACCCAATCAAAAGATTTGACAAAAAATCACCCAATTTTGAAAACCAACCCAAATTTTCGAAAATCCCCAAATATCAAAACCCTAACAAAAAATTCTGCATAATCTAAGCAAAAACTTAAAAGGAATTGTTTATAAAACATACCTTGAAGAGAAAAATGCAGAAAAGATGCTTGGATTGAAGGGGATTGAATGGAATAGTGATTTGGGTTGAAAAGGGTTCGAAGGAGTTTATGCAAGGGAAGTGTTCGTGATTTGAAAAACTGTCACATCAGCAATATAAAACTGAAAACACGCGTTTTTTGCGAGTTTGGGAGTCGCGAGACAGTCGCAAGAATGGCCACTGAAGCATAAAATTTTTGCGAGAAGCACTAGGTCGCGAAACAGTCGCGAGACAGTCACGGTAACTTCTGTCTGAATTTGGAAAAGTCCAATTTTTAGCCAAACAGCATTTCGCAAGAAGCTGTTGGTCGCGAGACAGTCGCGATACAGTCGCAATACCTTCTGTGTGACAGGATGAAAAAATTATTTCCCTCAAGCCATTTTCGCGGGAAGCTCTAAGTCACGAGCTTCTCGCGAAACAACCCCTGAACCAGTTTTTTGAAGAAAAACACAAAAATGCATTTTGAACAAAAACACAAGACAAGAAAGTATAAAATCACTTTCAAAAACAAATAAAACACTCAAAAATCTTTTTGGATTTGATCAACAAGTTCTTGAGCATACACATCACATTTGAACATATACAATCACACAAATGAGATAGGCATTGATTGAATCAAGGTCTTGTGTGTTGTATGTGAGTATCAAATGTGAAATAGTCCTTAGACCAGAGCGAAGCTTCAATGATCAATTCAATCAAGTCATACACAACTGATACGAAATCAAGTGGACTATCTCCATTATAGAAATGAGTATATATGACCTCCCACACATTGAATACATAACTTCAGAAACTTTTCATTTGGCTTCTGCAAAATGCATAGCAATTGGTCCATTTTATTTTTGATTGGACAAAAAAACATCTCATTTTGAGATTGGTGCTTGAAATTTATGATATTTCAATATTGATGATTAGCCTTTGGCTTTTTGAGCACCATACAAAACACATTAAGAAGAGTCGCTTTCCCTTTTTCCTAGTCGAATACTAGTGTGTGCGACAGGCTTTTACAGCTCAATATCTCTTTTCATTTGGAGATTTACATTTGGTGAGCTCTTTTAGCAAAAAAACATAAAAATAAAGTGGGAAGAGATATAGACACAAGTCTATGCAAGTATCAAGACTAACAAGACTATTGACCAATCATTCATAACAAGCTTGAAGATCTATTTACAACAGTCACACATAGTGTTCAAGATTTCTTCCACATAGAAAAGAGTGCATACATAACAAGTCAAGATCGTAAATGCACTACGCCATTAGTACGAAGGTACTAGGCCAAACTCACATGTGACATGCACAAAACAAGTGATCAAACTTATGAGATTTTTCAATTTTTATGGGTTTTTGAATTTTTTGAACACACCCAAAACAGAACAGGAAAAGTAAGATCAACAATAACAGCTGGTACAAACCAACCAGATAAAATAACAACAGTAAAAGGAAAGCAATGCAAGAAATAATGCAACAGCAAATGTCCCTAAACATTGAAAGAATTTATGCATGGACATGTTATAATGCTTATGCATGAGTACCCCTCTTGTACGAGAGTTTGGACTTTCAAACCTTTTGGTGAAACTCTCCAAGCAAGTGGTGAAGGCATCAATCATCTTCATCACGTCCGTCATACCGAGATCACGATTTTGACCTCTTGGTTGCTCACCACCCCAAGACCTCATGTCATTTCTCCTTCCTCGTGACCAAGGTGCGCTTGTATTGTTGTCTGATCTCAGCTTTTGACAATTGGGTCTGGTATGTCCTTGCAGTCTGCAATAATGACACACATAATCCGTTCTAGGACCCCGTTGTGATCTTGGGAGAAATCTTCCTCTGGTTTCATGTTTAACCACAGATTGATTTCGGGGCTTATTCACCATTCCTTGCTCAGCCGCATTCTTCTTCTTTACATCCTCAACTTTCTCAAGAATGGGCTCTTCTACAACCGTCTCGTTTGCCTTCACAAACTTTACTTCTTTGGTGACTTTGGCTGATGAGCAGCTTCCTCCGGTGTATCCCAACCCGGACTTGTCTGAAGAAGGTTTTTGAGATGATATAACATCTTCTAGCTTCTGAGAGGAGGCTCTCTCTATCTTAGCATGAGCTTGCACAACCTCTTGCTCAAGAAACCTCACCTTCGTATAGGCTTCAGACAGCTCGCCATTTAGTGTCTCAATCTCACACTTAGCCTCTTTATATCTGACCAAGAGACTTCTGTAATCTTCCTCAGCTTTCTTCATTTTCCTTACAGCAGCCTTGGCTACTCTGGAATACTCTCCCAACTTCTCAAGTAGTAAGGAGTAATTTTCTTGAAGATTAGCTGTATTCTCTTCCTCTTCAGCATCTAATTCTTCCACAATCCCAATAGACTCTGAATCAGAATGCTCACCAAGCTCCTTCACAAGTGCACCCAAATCATCCGATGACTCCACATGAGCAATGGTCATGAAGGAGGAGTAGTTTCCCTCTCCGTCACAGCTCTCTTCTGAGTCAGAATCAGAAGAGTCTGAATCACTGAGCGTCGTGGCATAAGCCTTGCCTTTTCCCCTCAGAAAATTTGGACACTCCTTCTTTAGATGTCCATGGCCATTGCACTCATAGCACACAATGTCTGAAGGAGGTTGAGAATCCCTCCCTTCTTTCCTCGTAAACTCTTTCCTATCACCTCTTGAAGATGAAAATTTTCCTCTGTTGAATGGTTTTCCACTGTTCTTCATCTTCAGAAATTTTCGGAAGTTTTTCGCAAGATATACTACTTCCTTCTCCACTCCATCTTCTTCGGAAGGATCATCCATTCTTTCGGTGATGGTTTTAAGAGCAAGTGATTTACTCGTCTTGTAGGAAGGCAGTCCAAGCTCATATGTTTGGAGTGATCCAATGAGCTCTTGGATCTTAATTTCATCCAAATCCTTGCTTTCTTCTATGGCTATGACTTTTGCCCGAAAGCTTTCCGGTAAGGACCTCAACATTTTTCTCACCACCTTAGTCTCTTCAATCTTCTCCCCAAGATTGAATTTAGCAATTACAATTTCATTGAGCTTCCCATAGAATGAATCAAATGGTTGAGCTCTTCAAATTTGGTGGTAAGCATCTGAAGCTTTGTGTCCTTAACTTTCTTCGTACCCTCATATGTTGTCACCAAAATCTTCCAAGCTTCCTTGGCTACCGTCATATGAGAGATCCTGTGGAATTCATCAGGAGACACACCACATAAAATAGCATTTAAAGCTCTACTATTAGCATTGGCTGCTGCGAGAGCTGCCTTATCCCAAGTGGACTTAGGATCCTCCGGCTTAGTCCAGCCTATCTCAACCGCATCCCACACGGTATCATCCATAGAACATAAAAATGCTCTCATTCTGACTTTCCAGAAGACATAATTGTTCCCATAAAAAAATGGTGGAACATTGAGCGATTGAGACCGGTCCATCTCAAATGGGGTCAAGGATCACACTCAGGTATTTAAACCACAGCAAGTGTACCTGCTCTGATACCAATTGAAAGCTCGAAAATGTGTTGAAAACACAAAAGCAATTTAGACCCCCCAATTAAACTTACGACTCAATAGATTTTACACTAACTTAAGACTAAGTGCGGAATAGTGTAAAAGCGAGCGGATAAACAAAAAGCTACTCTAATCCATACACTAAGCAACACAGCAATATAATGAATTAAACAAGAGTAGGAAAGAATGATGCAAACACAGAAAACACCGAGACGTGTTCTCGAAGAGGAAACCGAAGAACTCGGCGAAAAACCTCTCCACCGCCCTCCAAGCGAAAATCGATCCACTAGACAATCAGTTGGGATACATGGGTTAGCAAGAGACCCTCCAAGCCTAATCTACCCGATGTACCTAAGCCCTCCAAGCTCCTACTCCAACAAGGCTTCTCGGAACCGTGTCTTGTCTAGCACCCCGGATCCCGCAACAAACTCCATGTTGCATCTGTCATTCCAGGCTTCTTCCAATGATTCCCAGCAGCACCAAAACGTCACACAACACTCTCAAAAGGTGTGGTAAGTGTTTGGGCTATCAACCTCTCAATGGTGTGAAAATGGAGAGGGAAGGGTTGAGGAGATACCACAAGCAAGTGTATAGAGAATGGTGGGGATGACAATCTCTAATTCACAATGTGTTTGGCTAGGGTTTTTCTCTCTGAAGCATTCCTCAACATTTGTGGGTAATGAGGGTATATATAGGATAGGCACAGAAAGTGTGAGTCAATCAGTACAGGCTGGCAAAACAGATAGCCTCGCGGGTGTCTCGCGGGAAGGCCTTACCCACGAGATACTCGCGAGACACAACTGTCTCCACCTGGCCTGACTCTTCGCATTCCAGCATGTGCAGGGCACATGTTTCACTTCGCGGGAAGCTAAGTCACGACATACCCGCGAGAATCCTTCAGCCTCCAAATGCTTGAGTCTTCACACACTCTCTCTATCACACAACCCTTAGAACAAATCCCACAATAAATACAGGGTATAAACGATTGATAATAATTACAATTAAATTTGGCACGGAATAAAAGCCAACAAAATACATAGTTGTAAATAACAACTTTACAAAACAAATAGAAATTCTTCTGAACCAAAAAAAGAGAAAAATGAACGCATCCTTATCAATTACTCCATTCTTAAATTACCCAAATTTAAAATAAATAAATAAAATTCAAACCCAGTAATGGTGTTTGAGATATAATGTGGGTCGAAACACAAATCCAAAAACTGTACTATTGTCGTTGTCTGTGTTTGGTTGCCTTTTCCACTCCAACGCTAAAGCTCGACAAATCCAAAAAAATGGCCTCCATAGTTCCTCACTCTGTCGTTGACGTCAAGGACCTCTACGACGCCGATTTATGGGCTGTAATCAACTCTACCGTGGCCTCTCATTCCGCCTCCAAATCCCGCAAATCCCTCGCTATCAAATCCCCCAATTTCCAATCCCCATCCCCAATCTCAAACCCCTCACCGCCATCAAAGCTCTCTAAATACCCTAAAACCCCAAACTCCAACCATTCCGACACCAAATCTAGGGTTTCAGCCCAAGGCGAGGTGATACAAGAACCCTGGGTTTATCGCCCGCCGCGCAAGGTCGCAAGGACCTGTGCTTTGGAAGCTAGCGAGACCAGTCCTCTTATCGTGCTCAAAAACGTGCAGCGCACACGACCACTCCGATGTATTCTTCGCCGGAAGCGCATTTGTCGCCGAAGATTGGGAAGTTCAGTGTGAAGGAGAGAGAGAGAAGTGTTTGGAGGCCGAGAAAATGAAGGAAAATGAAACTGAAACGTCTGAGGTTTTTTTTTTTTTTTTTTTTTTAATGGGAAGGGCTGGATTGAAGTTGGTTATATTGTTTTTGGGTTCAATGGGGTTCAATGGGTTTTTAGTTAAAACCTAATAATCACTGGGTCTAATTGGATTGATGCCCATTTAACCCAACTAATAAGTGGGTGGGTTTGGGTGGACAAATGAGTTTGGGCTTACTTTGCCACCCCAACTCAACATAGAGAAAACCATCTATGAATTTATGTGGTTGAACATAAATTGATCAAGTTGTGTGTGTGTATATTATGGATGAAGTATTATACATTTTGCATCTTTTGTAGATTCTTTTTTTTTTTTTTTTTTTTTTTGAAGATGTGTTTATATTGTTAACATGTTAAATATGATGTGCTTAGTGGAAAACAAAATAGAATTTTTTTTTTTTTTAGATAATTTTTTGCAACAAAAAATACTGTTGCGGAAATCTATTGCTACAAAATGTTTTGTTGCAATAAGTTTCTATAGATAATTCATTGCAAGAAATATTATTGTTGCAGTAACCTATTGCAACAAAACTTTTTTTGCAATAAATTATTGCAACAAAACGCTATTGGAATAGAATTTTTGTTGCAATATCCTATTGTCATAGACTTTATTTCAACAGTGGGCAAAAAAAAAAAATTGTTGCAATAGGAGATAAGGAGTATCATGGTTGCTATGAGTCAACCATGTTTGGATACACCTAGCATGGAATGCATGACTACATGCAGGAACCTCAACAACACTCTCACCCTCCATAAACTCTCCAAGGCAGATAGGGCAGTCTGCGGTGATGAATCCAACACCGACATGAAAAGCTCATTGTGGGAGTTCTAACAAAGGAGGGCAGAGGAAAAAGCTCTACGTTGGCATGTTCAGGTTGTGCAGAGTGGCACTTCTTCCAACAAAAGTAAATGATCCCTAGAAAAAGAATAACTGCAACAACAACACCCACAATCCCCAAAGTCTCAATGGCGCCATTGCTCCACTCTGACCCAAAGGAGTTAGTTGCAGTAACCTATTGCAACAAAATGTTTTGTTTCAATAAGTTTCCATAGATAATTTATTGCAACAAAAATTAATGTTGCAATAACCTATCGCAGTAAAGAGATTTGTTACCATAAATTTCCAAAGTTAATTTATTGCAACAAATATTACTGTTGCAGTAATCTATCACAACAAAAGTTTTGTTGCAATAAATTATTGCAAAAAATTTATTGCAACACAACGCTATTGCAACAAAATTTTGAGAGGGACATAGTCAATAATTACAAATAAAGCTAGAAACAAAGAGATAGACTTGCAAATATAGGAAGTTTAGAATTTTATTATAGTTTATAAACAACGCAAATTAAGACATTCTTTGAGATCGCTAAATATTTAAGACAGACCAGCCTACCCTACAAATGAGACAAGGAATAGCATGATTGCTATAATCCAACCATGTCTGGATACACTCAGCATGGAATGGATGGCTACATGTAGGAACCTCAGCAACACTCTCACCCTCCACAAACTCTCCAAGGGAGATAGTGCAGTCTGTGGTGATGAATCCAGCACCAGCATGAAAAGGTCGCTGTGGGAGTTTTGGCAAAGGAGGCGAACGAACAAGTTCTACGTTGGCATGTTCAGGTTGTGCGGAGCGACACTTCTTCCAACAAAAGTGGATGATCCCTAGTAAAAGAATGACCACACCAACAGCACCACAATCCCCAGAGTCTCAATGGCGCCATTGCTCCGCTCTAACCCAAAAGAGTTAGTTGCGGTAACCTATTGCAACAAAATGTTTTGTTGCAATAAGTTTACATAGATAATTTATTGCAACAAAAACTAATGTTGCAATAACCTATCGCAATAAAGGGATTTGTAGCAATAAGTTTCCAAAGGTAATTTATTGGGACAAATATTACTGTTGCAGTAACCTATCGCAACAAAAAATTTGTTGCAACAAATTATAGCAACAATATTTTTTGTTTCAATAAAGTATTTTTAATAATAATAATATTTTATTGCTATGAGAGACCTTGAAAAAAGTGTCCCTTAAAAAAGAGATTCGGGTACCTTTTAGGACACCTCTTTTTTTAGGTAAGTGGTATGGAGTCACCACTTATTTTTTATACAAAAAATAAGAAAAACTAAATATAAAATATATGACTGAATTGTTCCATTCATTGATTGAATAAAAATTATATATCTAGAAAAACTTGAAAATTACATAGATTTGCGTCCTAGTTACAATCTACCCAAAATAAAAAGTAAAGACAAGGCTAGATCTACTTAACCAATAACTTAAATCCGAAGGCTAGGTTACGGAATGGGAAGGTGTTAGACACCCATTCCGCCCAGACAAAGTCTGGTCTTCTAGACTCTTGTAACCAATGTACTATTTTATGCGTGTCATGAACTAAATCACATAAATTTATTTATGGATGAAGTCTCTTCTTTTGTTTAAATAAAAAATCAAATCTGTTTTGATTGGTAGAAAAAATGATCTTGATTTACCAAAATACCAAATCTGTTTTTGTAGTATTTAGAAAAAAGTGGTTTTTGATGATAAAAATTCAGATTTGTTTTTTGATGAAAAAAAATTGGTTTTAATGACAAAAAAATCAAATCTGTTTTTATATGTTTAAAAAGAATGAAAAATATATATATATATTTTTTTTAAGAAGAGAGTTTCACTCATAACATGAATTTATGCAATCATGAATTAAACAAAACAAACACAAACACAATCATGTTTAATCTTTTTCTTTATTTCAAAAATCTGCATGTATTAAAAAATTAGATTTGTATCTAAGGAAGATACAAATCAATTTTGATTAAAGAAAATTCAGATCTACATCTAAGGAAGATGCAGATTTGTTTTATGTTGAAGAAAAATTCAGATCTGCATCTAAGGAAGATGCAGATCCATTTTATTTTGAAGAAAAAAAGTTGACTACATGCAAATCTTTAAAACTAAGAAACAGATTATATCAACAATAAAGGAATAAAAAAAAAACCATATTTTCATAAGCTAAATTAACATGGTAGAATATGAATATCTAAAACAATTAAACATGCATCATCATGATAAAGAAAAGCATAAAAACAAAAGGGTTAGAAAAGAACCTCTTGCATGAGCACACTTTGTTCTTGAGAGGATGTTTTAGGGTTCAAAGAAATTTGTTCAATTCTCTTTGAAACCTAAAAATCCTAATTTAGACAGCAACACTCAGAGATGGGATCAGAAAATATGAGCGATTTAAGAGCCTAAAATGTATGCCTCTCAGAGCGTAAAAAAAAAGGTGCTGAATTATGAGGTTCAGTCTCTATTTATAAAGGTCAGAGGACTCTAAAAAATAGGCACGGACGATTAGGATGTGAATCCGAACGCATCCTTTTGCAAAAAGATCGAAAATGGTGTGCCTTATCGTCACCAGAAGGCCGTTGGGCCAAAGCCCAACAAAGGAAAATTTGACCCTTTTAGAGTGTTGTTCGGCACTCCAAAAGTGCTAAATTGGCCTTTTGGCACCGAACACTCTTTCGTGTTCAGGTGCCATTTGGACTCTTCTTCTAGGGTTTTTTGGCCGGTCCTTGTACCTAGGCGTGTTTTCATCCTCCGTCTATGATTTTTCATCTCTTTTCTGGATAATTCAGGCTTTTTAAGAATAATTATCTTGTGGATAAATACCCTAAAATAAATCTTGATAAAGTTCAGATTATCCACAATTTTATTGTTATCCAGTCACCCCTTTTATTCCTATGTATGCAATCCTATTTTAAACACTAATTATCAACCAATCACAAAATTATTTAATTAATTTTAATGGCTTAACCAATCAGAATTAATTTAAACTGATCATGTGTGGTTGACCTTACCTAGACACAATGCATATTGACCGTGCAAACTTGATCATGCGATATCTTTCGACCCGATGGTCCGATTTGAAAACCAAAAACACCGTTGCAACCGTTAGAATCACAAGATCATTGTTATGATATACAATAAATGAATTAATGCATGTAATGCAAAGAAAAGTTGATGTATGTAATGCAAGAACAAATTGATGCATGTAATGCAATCATGATTTTTGTGGTACATGGATGGTCATTCAAGTCATTCTCCTTGATTAAATCAAGGGTGCAAAATTGAGTGTCTACAACTGCAATAAATTTATTGTAACAAAACTCTATTTCAACGAAATTTTGAGAGAGGCTTGGTCAATAATTAAGAATAAAGCTAGAAATAGAGAGATAGGCTTGCAAATATAGGAAATTTTGGAATTTGATTAATTGTATATACAATGCAACCATGATAATCCTTGTCCCATTTGTAGGATAGGCTGGTTTTTCTAAGTGTTTAGTGCTCTCAAAGGGGGAAAAAAAACATTAACAAGTGTCTTTGCATTGTATATACAATTAATCAAATTCCAAAATTATCTATATTTGCAAGCCTATCTCTCTGGATACACTCAGCATGGAATGCATGGCTACATGCAGAAACCTCATCAACACTCTCACCCTCCACAAACTCCCCAAGGAAAATAGGGAAATTTTGGTGATTAATCCTGCACCGGCATAAAAAGGTCATTGTGGGAGCTTTGGCAAAGGAGCCAGAGGAACAAGCTGTATGTTGGCATGTTCAGGTTGTGCGGTGTGACACTTCTTCCAACAAAAGTGGATGATCCCTAGCAAAAGAATGACCACAACAACAGCACCCACAATCCCCAGAATCTTAATGGCACCTTTACTCCACTCTGACCCAAAGGAGTTAGTTGCAATTCTCTTGCATGGAGGAGGCAACAGAGTCAAAAGAGAGAAAATGCTACTCCCATAGCCGTGTCTGCCGAAAATGTAAATGAGAGAGAGAGAGAGAGAGAGTCCAAATTATCATTTTCAAAAAAAAGAAAAAAGAAGAGAAAGAGACATTTGATTGGTAACCATGACCATTTTTGGAACCCATAAGCCATTTTTGTAAAAATTAGAAAAATTGGCAAGAGAGAGAGAGAGAGAAGAGGGGAGAAATGAGAGTCTGAATGGTCATTTTCGAAAAAAGAAAAAGAAAAAAAGACATTGATCAAGGACCACTGACCATTTTTGGTAACCATGGCCATTTTTTGGTAAACAAAACTTGTAAGCCAATTTTGTAATAGATAATTTGATGTGGGTCTTTTGCAAAATGGTTACGTAAAATAGAAAAAGTAAATTCTTATACTAGATGGAAAATTTTAGACGGATTAATGTGATTGCTCTTACCGCCATTTAGCATTTTGGCTAATAGCATGACCAATGGATCAGATAAGCTTCTTGTGATTAAATATGAAGTATTATTAAATTTATATTATTATAAATTAAGCACTTCAGCTTGACCCGTCTACCTGGTCAAATAACTTGAAAAAAAAAAAAGGGTGCTCCACGTAGCTGGGCTTTGACATGAAATAAATTCATAAGAAAATTATCAAACGTCAAGATTGGGCTCAAAACTAATAGAAAGAAAGAATAGGCTGGCGGAAAGTGGGGTCATGGAGGAGATATATTTTTATGGAAAATGCTAAAGTTTGTAACTTAGCATTACTCTTTATTGTGAAGTTAAGATGTTCAAACTCAAAACCTCCTGCTCTAATATTATGTTAAATTACCGATTGTCTAAAAGCTTATCTGTTGTAATAAAGTAGTTTTAATCATTTAACCATATATTTCTAATAAGTTCTCACTTAAGAATTAAAGAGGCTTAAGCCAACACCACATATCACTCTGATAATGTGATCTTATATTCAAGTCTTCCAAAACTCTATTTGGTCGAGTAGTTCACTGTGAATATCGTCAGTATCAACAAATACCTTTAACGAATCTATGGAGAAGTGAGCACTAACTAAAATGAACGAAATAAGATCATTTACATTCCTTTAAAGAGAGATTGGAATTGATCTCTTTTTAGGTTTGGTTACACAGTGGATGAGTCAATCCTGTTTAGTCTGCACAGGAAGAGATATCTTTCTAGGTAAAGTTGAATTTGTCATTTACATTGATGACAATATCCACTTCCCAACACAAAATGTGGTGGATTATGCTTGCTATAAGCACGGGAGACATTTTTTTGTTTATGGTGTGGTGTTTGGGATTCAGCCTAAAAAGAATTCATTTTCTCGTGCTTTATATTGCACTGAATTTCTTGCCATGTAAACCATTTACCAACTCCCACAATTCTCTCTCTCTCTCTCTCTCTCTCTAAAAAAAAAAGTCCTTTCCTTTTCCTTTGCAGAAGTTCTGATTTTTTATTTTTTTTTTCTTTTTCTTTTCTTTTTTCCACACAAATACAACCCTTTATGGCTTTATGTTTGGTAATTGGTATAACTTATTTTGACCAGATAAAACTTAAAAGTAATCTGATCATGAGTTGGGCTAGAACTGTAGAACACAACTGAAAAACATGAGTTTCGTAATTAGATGTTAATTTTTTTTAGGATAATTATTAGATGTTAATTGATTGTTGTTGCTCAAACCATGCATCATTCCTTTCCTGTATTAGAAGAAATACTGTAATTACTAATTACTTCAATTTTTACTCATAGTCAATGACTCAATATGTACTATACTTATTTTATCCTCCTTTTTTGTTTTTTTTTTTTTTTTAAGAAACACCTGATTTTACCATTTGATCATTAAAGTTGGTGCTTTTCTCCTTCGGGGTTATAGTCAAACTACATATACTATTGAACCAGAAGACAATTGATGAACTCCAATATCTCCACTACTATATTATTGAAGTTCTCAATTTGCCTTTTTATCACATGAAATTTCAAAATTAGCTTTCTTCAATGAAGGCAGCATTTTTTTTTTTAAAGTTTGGTAACTATAACGAAGGAGAGGAGATTTGAAAACGTTAAAAAATTCCAGTTGAGCTATAATACTTTTAGCATTGAAAATGGGCCAAAATGGCAAATTACCCATTTCTCACAAACTTCCCAACAAAATGTCTCCTGTCTGAAACTATTTAGGGATGTGCCCCTGTTTTGAAACTTGATTTTCTAAAAATCGAGTTTCAAATGTAAAACTCGATTTTTGGACAATCGAGTTATAGTGAAATGAAACTAAAAAAAAAATTGTGGAACTCAAACTTGAGTTCCGCCATTTTTTTTTTTTTTTTTGCTATAACTCGATTGTCCAAAAATCAAGTTTTACATTGAAACTCGATTTTCTAAAAATCGAGTTTCAAAATAGGGGTACATTCCTAAATAGTTTCAGATAAGGGCCATTTTGCTGGAATGTTTATGAGAAAGAGGTAAAACCTCATTTTGGCCGTTGAAAATGTTAATTAAGGTAAATGCAATCACAACAAGATGGTCACAAACTTCTGCTACTCCACTTTTCCTTGTCACATTGTCTACTATCTCTTTCTTCATTTATTTTTTATTATTATTGATAATTTAAACATTGTAATTTGTAATAATGGGGGAAGAGGAGGTTGTGCAAAGCTACATGACTCTTGTCAACTATAAAAGTGTATTAATTTGTATCAGTTAAGGTTGAATTTAGTAGGAATGTAATTAGGTTGACATTAATTATTACCTATAATTGGCTTTCTTTTTATCATTAAAAAAAATTGCATTACAATTCATTATTAAATTATTTATTATTCCTCTACATATGCACTTGGAGCATTCTTTATTAAAACTCTACCATTTATAGAGTTGAGAAAAAAGAAGTTTACTCTTTTTTCGTTTTCTTTCTTTGATAAAAGGTTAGAAGGGTTAAAAAAAATTATAATTAAAAGACGATTACAATAAATCAGATGCAAGAAGAGTTATAAAACAAGGAGGTAAATCCTCCAATCAAACATATTCAACAACCAAGTATTTAGCCTTATTTGGTTGTTATTTTTATTTTTGGTAAGCAACACTACTAAAAGATTGACATACAAATAAAGTATCACTAATATGCATGTCTTCCTAAATGACATCCAAAATATGACCATATATGTAGTGATAGAGTTTGTTCTAGACTGAATCACTTTGACTGAAACCAAATCATCCCATTCAAAGATTACATCAAAGAGTCCAAGATCAGGACAAAACCTAAACTCATCCTCCATTGCCACAACATATTCTTTATATTCTTTCTTGTTTTTATGGAAATATATTCTTCCAATCTAAAATATCTCAAAATGAAGTTCTCTTTGAAAAATTAATATATAAATTTCCTAATATACTCTTACTTTATTTTAAAAGTCAATATTTTTCTTTGACTAAATTAAAGTTTAAGGAGGATAGTTTTGAAAACTAATACTTTTTATGTAAATGACAATACATAAAGATGCTCCTTTACAAATTTATAATTTTTAATAAACCTTACAAAATGGGACAGAATAAGTATCAAATTACAAGAAACAATTCCCTTGCCTTAGCTAGGAGAGCAATTCATTTTTATGGTTTTTTTTAGTTTGGATTGAGGATGTTAAATAACAAGAAACACTTGAGAGAAACAAAAGGGAATGCTAAAATTACACCAAACTATCTGATCTCTTACTCATGATGTGAATCAATTAACAGTCAGGATCATGCCTATATGATTGATCAAGATACTACTAGAATATAGATTGAGATCAGGTGCAATACCTAGGGTATTAAACCTGATGTAATTGGTGTGAGTGGCTGAGATTTAAAGTTGCAAAAAGTAACTTTAAATCTCAACCATTGAATAAAAAAATAAGAAAAAGTAAAAAAGTAAGATTAGTAAAAAAAAATATGGGCAAGGATGGTTGCAGCAAATCCTACATAATGTGGAAACATGTGAGAGAGAGAGAAAGGGGTGAGTGGAGAGAGAGAGGGGTGAGAAACACTAACATAAAATTTCTTTAAATTTGCATTGACATATGTCATTCTAATATATTGCCACATCCACCATTATGCAGGCCAAAGTTGCAGTAAATCTTTGCTCAAAAAATATTGTGAGAGAAAGGAGCGTAAATTGCATGGTGCACTGAATCTCAATCCCTACCATACCATATAACACCAAAAAAAAAAAAAAAAAAAGAGAGTTATTTGCCACCGCCAAAAGACACTTTACATAACCTGGTGGCCTTAAATAAATCACATGTAGAGATACAGAGTAGAAAAAAGTTTCTCTCCAAACTAATTTGGAGAGAAACTTTTCAAACTTCTCATATATCTTTTTTTTTTTTTTTTGTGAATTTTGAAAATCTAACCGTTAAATTTCATATTCCTTATGTTCTTAATATGCATATCAAATTTCATTCAAATTGGATATTATTTACTATTCGATCAATAAACTTATTTTATATACACAATTTTAGATCATAAAAATTTGAAATTTTAACATTTGTTTGATGAGATAGCAATTGATCTTTGATTTTCTTGAAATTTTACATGCTGAAGAATATAATAAGAACGTGCAATCTAACAGTTAGATTTTTAAAATTCACACTCAATATAGAGATATATGAGAAATTTGTAGAGTTTCTCTCTAAACTAGTTTGGAGAGAAACTTTAATCTACAGAATACCCATGATCTTTCCCTAAAATAATGAATTTGCCACTCTTGTGCAAGTGGAGTTAATGACATACCCATCTTTGGGTGTACCGTTGTACTATGTGGCCAAGACTCCTAGCCTTCAACGGTAAAAGGCATTAAAAACTAAAAACAAAGATTAAAATGAATATTTGCACTTATGAAGAGTAATGGTACAGACACAAACTATTTTACAAATTGCTGATGTGACTTTAGTAATTTTCAAATAATTATTGGTAAACATAAATGTGATGTTAGCATTAGACCCATATTAAAACTAATAAAAATTTGTCACATTAATAGTTTGTAAAAATATTGTAGATAGTTTAATTCCCAAACTATTATATAATTTTTTCTACAAACTGCTGATGCAGTGGATACTTATTGCACAGTAAAAAAGTGATATCAATTATGAGTCCGAACGAGAATTGATAAAAATTTGTCACATTAATAATTTGTAAAAATATTATAAAAAGGTTTATGTACATGGCATTACTCCAGCATAGATTAAAGATTAATTGCTTGCAAATAATAACCTTTGCAATAATATTAAATTCAAAGTTTATTAATCTCCATCAAATACATTTGATTTTCTTCTTTATGGTGATATTTCTGATGTAATTAGATCTATCTCTATTTTTATAACTAGACTAGATCTATGTCATTTTTTTGCATATCATTTTTTTTTCTACAAATTTTATCTTTATATTTCTTGTTCTTGATATATATCAAATTTTAGGATGTCTTACTCTTACGTTTACTCTACATAAGATTTTTTTTTTTTTTTTTTTTTTTTGGATTTTAGATGAGCTTGAGATCTAAATACATGAGACAACCTAAATATTTTGTCTACATATACAGTAAAAACTAAAAGTGCCAATTTGAAATTTATCTCTGTATATCTTGTGACTTAAATTTTGATTTGGATTTTTTTTTTTTTTAGAGGAAATAAATAAATACAGATAATCAGAAATTAAATACTATATCAAATTTATTGGATAACTGAACTGACTCAACATGTTGATTTGTCGGAGCATCCTTGCAGTCCGTCCAATATATATCTCCACACTCTCTCCCTCACTGACACGATAGATACATTCCCATCTCTCTCTCTCTCTCTCTCTCTCTACTGTAGAATGTTAGTGGTACCATACTTCTACTCCTCTTATGTAACTTCATTCTTGACGGTTCCAAATAGAAACTCTTATTGTATTTCTCTGTCTTTCGTTCCTTCTTCACAAACTCTCTTTTTTTTCTTCTTTTTTTTATAAATCATGAAGTTTCTTTTTTGTTTCTTGCTTATGCCAAAAGTTTGAGCATTCCAACATTGAAATCAAGGATCTTAGAGTGTAAGCCATTAGACCCACATGCAGATTCTGAGTCATTTTTGCTTATTGGTTGTCATTTGCACTGTTTTTAATTTGCATAAGAGGTTTTTGCAAAGCTTTTTGGGGTTTCTGGTTATGGACTGCGCTTCATGTTTGACGTTTCTGAGTCAGGGAAATGGGTTTGGTTGTGGGTTTTTCGTGTTTGGGTATTTCTCACATGTTTTCAATTTTTTGGGGTTGTTTTATATAATTGGTTTGTGTTTGAAGTTTTTGCAATTTGGTTGGCACGGTAAGGATTTGATGCAATTTTTGTGTGAATTCAGAGGGAAATCAAGTGGTTTTAGAAATGGGGTTCCTCTAAAAAATGGTGCGGGTGAAGTATCTGATCCAAAGATTATGCCCTGTGAGCGTGAATCGTTGAAATTGTTGGAGAATTCAAAGTCACTGAAACAGGCTGTGAATTCAAATGGTGATGCTTTGGAAGAGAATGATGATGACAAAAAAGAACGCCATGGTGAAGATGAAGAATTTGATGTAATGGCATTGAGAAAATTGGTGAAGATAGAGAGGCAGCGAGCAAATGGCTCTTATGCAGAGCTTGAGAAGGAAAGAATGGCGGCTGCATCGGCAGCAGAGGAGGCAATGGCCATGATTTTGCGGCTACAAAGAGAGAAAAGCTCAATAGAAATTCAAGCCAATCAATACCGCAGATTGGCTGAGCAGAAGCAGCAATATGACCAAGAAGTGATACAATCTTTGCGATGGATTGTGATGAAACACGAGTCTAATAGGAGTTTGTTGGAAGATCAATTGAGGTTTTGTAGGCAAAAGTTGAAGCTTTGTACTATGAAGGGAAATGAAGTGGATCATGGACCTGAAGGAGTTGATGCAAGTATGAGATTTTTGAATTCCAGTACCGAACATGGTTTTGATGATGTGCTAATTAGTTCTCTTGACATGGATTCGTCAATGTTGTAAGTTATTGAGCATATCTTGAATAATACATTGATGTAGCCTTTCTTCCAATATAAATTTTAGTTTATAAATGTAAATTTAGCCTTCTTTTTTTTGCCTTTGATTCGATAATTTAAATTTTAAAAAATGTGACAAAATGTTTAGGAATGTATTGATGATTGACTTATTTTTAAGAATTCTGAACAATTACTTTGTTATTTTCTAGTGAGAACTGAAATCGAAAGTTCAGGAAATTCTACTTTGACGAAAGAAAGTCCTGGGAATTCAGTTCTTTTTTGCATAAGGGAATTCAGTTTTGGAATCAAACAATTATAATATTATATCTCAAACACGTAGTATATTGTTTCTCAAAAAAAAAAAAAAACACATAGTATATTATGAGATAGGTAGAATGCCATTAATTAGGTCCAATGGTCCTTGACTTTTTTATTTTCTCCTTTTCTTTCAAATAAATTTGATATCTTGATACCGTTTATAATTTTATCTCAAACAAATCTGAGGTCTTAGAAACATTGCTCTCTTTTTCTTTTTTTAACAGCTTATAGACCATAAACATTTGATTTGAACAATTAATCTCCTGAAATTTTAATTTGAATAATTAATTTCATAGATACCAGCTTAGTCACAAATCAAACATTTTGTTCATATTATATATATATATATTAATAGGTAAAACTGAGAGAAAATTCAATTAAATTTAAAATTGAAATTCAATTAAAGTCTAATTTTGTGTCACGTGTCTCATCTAATTTAAATTTTTAAATTTTTGTGCCAAGTTATTTAATTTAGTATAAAATTGGAATTTAATTAGAGTTTAATTTTGCGCCACGTGTCTCATCTAATATAAGTTTTTTAATTTTTGTATCAAGTGAGTTAATTCAATGTATAAAACGAGGAGTTCAATAAAAATAAACCATAAAAACCCTAATATATATGGGTTAGGTTCAAGTTACACCTAGTGTAACTCTAAGTAATGTTACACCACCCAATAACTTGTTATTAAATTAATATTTTGAAAATCTAACCGTTGAATTACATGTTCTATATGTTCTTAACATGCATGCCAATTTCCATATCAATCGGATATTATTTACCATTTGATCCATAAACCTATCTTTTATGTATTATTTTAAACTACAAAAACTTGAATTTTAACAATTGATTGATGACATTACTATTAATCTTTGATCACCTTAAAATTTTGCAAGCATGAAAAATATACAAAAATAATATAATCTAATGGTAGATTTGTTAATACTCGCATCCAATTAAAAAATATTGAGTGGTGTAATACTGCTTAAAGTTACATCAGGTGTAACTTGAACCCAACCATATATATATATATATATATATATATATATAGAGAGAGAGAGAGAGAGAGAGAGAGAGAGATTTTAATTATATTCAAAATTGAATTTTGCTTTTGTTAGCTTTCCATACAAGTTAAATTATTTAAATTTTTGCTGTTATTTTTACTCTGAACTAATGAACATATTTTTTATACTATTTCCATTCAAATATTTTGTATGCTAGGATCTTAAACGTAATACTTGACTTGAAAAAATGTTTCTTGAAGTACTAAACCTATCTTAGATCTACCCAATTACAAGTAAAGTACATTTTGTTAAAGGATTAGTCAATTACAATAAAATATGACCCAAACAATCTCCCCCTTTGGCAATCCGTGACAAAACAGCAAAAAGCAATTATGAGAGAAGTCTAACACAACTATCCCATAATATACAAAAGTACATAAGTCTAACCCTAACACGAACTCTTGAAAAACTTTGCAAGAAGAGAGATCATGGCATGGTAGACTTGCAACCTATCTTAACTGAAACCCTTAAACAAGATTCATCAAGGCATCAAGTGTGAAACATAGACAAGTTTTATATAAGAAGAAATATGTGAATAAAGATAGAAAAGAAACAACACATGTGAGACAAATGTGAAGAAAACATACATCATCATATATATTGTTTGTTCATTTAGACCCCTTAAACTAAATTGTTTAACCTAATTAATTGTCGGGGGTAGAAAATTTTTTCTTCCAACAAATGAGATTTATGTTGGGTTGGGGGCCTAAACCGAAACTCGACGATGGGCTTGAAGCATGGCCCAAAGGCTATCAATGAATTTTTTTGAAGAGTTCGCCTTCTTTTTATACCTTGGGCCTAGCATAGGACTGACAAGGGTTATGAGATGGCCCAAAAACACTTCCTACAGCAGATACGTTAGCACAATAAAAAGCATAATACGATAAAGAAATAACCCAGCAGTAAAATATTTCAGCGGTAAAATATTCCAGCTGTAAAATGAGACAGAACAGCATAAACCTCTAGCCATTAACTATTTCAAAGATTAAGGAAAGCATCTACATCTTCAAACTCATCATCTATTAGCTCTGGAGAAGAGTCTTCTAATATGACAATATGAGGAAAAAACTCTATGGTAACATTACATCATAACCTTCAATAGTAAATGAATAAACAAATATCATAGATTCCATTATAGCAAGTAATGAGGAAACTTAGTGTGAGATGAAGGGAGAGAGAGAGATTCCAGTTAACGCAGCAAGATCATTATGATGCCAGGGCATGCTCATGGATATAATATGTGTGGTGAGTAGAGAGGGTCATTTTGAGTAGTATGAGTAGTGAGTGAGAGTGTTTAGTAAAGCTGTTGGAGCTTTTTGCTGGAGACAGACAAAAGCTTACAAGTAGAGGTGTGAGAGGTATTTGTGAGCTATGGGCTGAAGAGCGCCCCCCGGTTGGAGTGTTGGTGGAGAGCTTCTATTTATAATTGAGTTTTATGGGGTGATTAGCAAATAATCTTTACTGAATCAGCCCCAATCTTCAGAAAATCCTTAGAGAATTGTTCCTAGAATTTTGGCCAAGAGTGGTAAGCTCAGCTTTAAGAATGTTCTTGCTGTTTTGGGTAATAGTAGCTGGAGTTCTGACTTGGTATTAAATGTTGATTGTCCTCAGCTAATGGGATTAAAGTAAGTATTAGGCTAATGATCTTAGTTTTGCTGCTGTTAGAATCAGAGCTCCCTAGGGCCAATTGTATCACCCCAAGCCAGGTGTCAATCTTAAAGCCCTTTGCTGGGAACTCTGCTGGAAATCCCTTTGGTGCCCTCCAAACCACATTTCCCTAAGTTTCCCCATTTATGGTTCATGTGCTTGGTCCATGAACCAGAGAGTACACGTTTTTGGCATGATAATGAACTGATTTCAACTTGTTCCAGAAGCTTTCATGACCTGGTCATGGCTGTCCTTGGTCCTTGACCGAATGGGTTGGAGGAGAAAGGAGAGACAACTGGCTGAAGCTTCCTAGCTTTATGTCATGTCATCTCAGCTTTGTGTCACATGAGAAATGATGGAAATCAGCTTGGCAAGGAAGGGTTTAACTCCTGCTGGACACGTGTCCTCTTCTGATCTAATTGGACAAGCTGGAACTGATGACAATGGGCTCCAGCTGTCAGGTTGTGCTGAGACTTGACTGGGCAGCTCACGTGAGCTTCAGCTGCTGGGATCTGTATGTGAGCTGGGTTGGCTCAGCTGGGCCTTGTAGTTGAGCTTCTATGGGCTTGGTCATCCCTTCAAAATGAATAGTTTTGCCATTGGTGATATACATGGGCTTTTATAAATTTTGTAAGAGAAGTATTTTTTGAGGGCTGAGTAATTATATTTCCCATGAGTTAGGGGCTTTAGTTTATGTAAAATATGTGCCAAAATAGTATTGGGCTTTGTAAGATAGGTGCCAAAACAATATTTGGGCTTTGTAAAATAGGTGCCAAAATAATATTTGAGCTTTGTAAAATAAGTGCCAAAATAATATTTGGGCTTTGTAAAATAGGTGCCAAAATAATATTTGGGCTTTGTAAGATTTTGAAAAAATATTGCCGTGTAGCAACGGGCTTTAGAGATGCTGTGTAGCAACGGGCTTTTAGAGGTGCTGTGTAGCAACGGGCTTTTAGGGTGCTGTGTAGCAACGGGCTTTAGAGGTGTCGTGTAGCAACGGGCTTTAGGGTGCCGTGTAACAACGGGCTTTAGGGTACTGTGTAGCAACGGGCTTTAGAGGTGCCGTGTAGCAACAGGCTTTAGAGGTGTCGTGTAGCAACGGGCTTTATAAGAGAGTTTTGTTGGGCTTTTTGGGTTTTGCCCACAAGTTAAATGATTTTGGGCTTCTTTTTTTTTTTGTGGAAGACCTTGTAGACACTCAATTTTGCACCCATGATTTAATCAAAGAGAATGACTTGAATGACCAATCCATGTACCCCGAAAATCATAATTGCATTACATGCATCAATTTGTTCTTGCTTTTCATGCATCATTTTGTCTTTGCATTACATGCATTAATTCATTCATTGCATATCATAAAAATGATCTTGAGATTCTAACGGTCGCAGCGGTATTTCTGGTTATCAAATCGAACTATCGGTTCGAAAGATATCGCATGATCAAGTTTACACAATCAACATGCATTGTGTCTAGGTAGAATCGACCACACATGATCAATTTAAATTAATTCTGATTGGTTCAACAATTAAAATTAATTTAATAATTTTGTGATTGGTTGATAATTAGTGTTTAAAATAGGATTGCATGCATAGGAATAAAAGGGATGATTGGATAACAATAAATTGTGGATAATCTGAACTTTATCAAGATTTATTTTAGGGTATTTATCTACAAGATAATTGTTCTTAAATATCCTAAATTATCCAAAAAAGAGATGAAAAATCATAGACGGAGGATGAAAACACGTCTAGGTACAAGGACCGGCCAAAATACCCTAGAAGAGGAGTCTAAATGGCACCCGAACACGAAAGTGCATTCGAAGCCATAGGGCCAATTCGGCACTTTTGGAGTGCCGAAAGGCACTCTAAAAAGGCCAAATTTCCTTTATGTGGGCTTTGGCCCAACAGCCTTTGGGTGACGATTATGCATACCCTTTTCGATCTTTTCGCAAAATGATGCGTCCGGATTCAAACCTTAATCGTCTGTACCTATTTTTTAGGGTCTTCTAGCCTCTATAAATAGAGACTGAATCTCATAATTCAGCACCTTTTTTTTTTTTTACGCTCTGAGAGGCATACGTTTTGGAGACTCACAAATTGCTGAGATTAATTGATCCTCTCTGAGATTTTCTACAAGAATTAGGGTTTTTTTAGGTTTCAAAGATAGCTGAACAAGTTTCTTTGAACCCTAAAACATCCTCTCAAGAACAAAGAGTGCTCATGCAAGAGGTTATTTCTTAACCCTTTTTCTTATGATGTGATGATGCATGTTATATCTTTTTCTTTTTCAAATAGTCATAACATGAATGGTTAGTTGTTGTTTTTTTATGTGATTGTTATAATCTCTATCTTGAATGTCAATAATCTGCATGTAAATAATTCTTTTTATAAAATAAAAATAGATCTACATCTTTTCTTGACGTAGATCTGAGTTTTTCTCAATATAAAAATAGATCTGTATCTTTTCTTGATGTAGATCTGAGTTTTTCTCAATGTAAAAATAGATCTACATCTTTTCTTGATGTAGACCTGAGCTTTTCTCAAAATAAAAACAGATCTGCATCTTTTCTTGATGTAGATCTGAATTTTCCTCAAACAAAAAGAGATCTGCATCTTTATGAGATGCAACTCTAAATTTTTCTCAAAACAAAATTGATTTGTATCTTTCTTATCTACAAATCTAATTTTTCTTTAATACATGCAGATTTGAAATAAAGAAAAAGATAAAACATGATTGTGTTTATGTTTGTTTTCTTTAATTCATGTTGCATAAATTTAGATTATGAGTGAAACTCTCTTCTTAAAAAAAAAAACTTTTTCATTTTTTTTAACGTATAGAAACCAGATCTGATTTTTCTGTTATCAAAGAAACATTCTTTTTATTATCTCAAAATAGAACTGATCTTTTATAAATCCAAAAACCTTTTTTTTTTAGTTCTCACAAAACAGGTCTGATGTTTATTAAAACCAAAAGACTTTATTTTATGTAATAAAAACATATCTGAATTTTTATCTCCAAAAACCATTTTTTTGTACATACTACAAAATAGATCTGGTATTTTGACAAATCAAAATCAATTTTTTTTTACCAATAAAAACAAATCTGAATTTTTTTAAAACAAAAGAAGAGACTTCATTCTTAAATAAATTTGTGTGATTTAATTTTAGTGTCACATGTTCAACATATCATTCATGACATGCATAAAAAAGTACATTGGTCACAAGAGTCTATATAAAGTTGTGCTTTACAACTATGTTTTATGTTAGTTTTATTCCATGATAAAAAGTGTTGTAATTGCTTTAATTTTGTTTCTTGTATTTTGTGGGATTTTATTATATTGGGTTTAGTATTAAGTTGGTGAAGACTCAAGCTTAATTGAAGATCAAGTGAATTTTGTGAAAAGTTCGCAAGAAGCTAACCCGCGAAAGAGCCACGTGAGAAGCACATGACTAGAAGCTGAAGAGTTATGCCAGGCTGTCAATTTCGTGAGTGTCTCATGGGTAAGGCCTTCCCACGAGGTACTCGCAAAACGTTATGCCTGGAAGATTTTTAAGAGTGACTTTCTTACCCTTCACCCATACTATATATACCCTCATTACCCACAAAAGTAAAGGAGACCATTCAGAGAGAAAAACCCTAGATAGGTTTTCTACAACACACATACCCATCTTTTAGAGAGAGAGCTACTCATCCTTAGTAAGAAATCATTCTTGCCTCTTCTCCTTCCCTCTCCCATTGTCATACCTTAAGAGGAGATTTGTACCCAAACACAACCCACACCTATTCAAAGTGTAGAGAGTGTTTTGGAGCTTGGGAAGTTTTGGGGATTTGCCAAAAGAAGCCGATGAGGCTTGGCATATGCAATCGGGCGTATTGCGGGATCCGGATAGCTAGACAAGACACGGTTCCGAGAAGCCTTGTTGGAGTAGGAGCTTGGAGGGCTTAGGTACATTGGGTAGATTAGGCTTGGAGGGTCTCTTGCTATTCCTGTATCTAAACTTATTGTCTAGTGGATCGATTTACCACTTGGAGGGCGGCGGAGAGGTTTTTCGTCGAATTCTTCGGTTTTCTCTTTGATAACACATCGGCGTGTTATCTTGTGTTTGCATTCTTCTTCCCTACTCTTTTAGCTTTCATTTTACTGCTGTAATTTGATAAATATGGCTTAGAGTAGTTATATTGTTTATCCGCTCACATTTACTCTATTCCGCACTTAGTTTAAATTAGAGTAAAATCAACCGAGCCATTAATTTTAATTTGGGGGTCTAAACAAGCTCTTGTGTTTTACACAAATTCGAGCTTTCAATTGGTATCAGAGTGGGTACACTTGTTTTGGTTTCATTACCTAAGTGTGATCCTTGACCCCTTGTGTGTTTTGCCATGGATAGTACTTTTTATGCTTCTATGGATGTTTTGGATGTTGTTGAGTGTAACATGCCATGTGTTTGTGAAAATACCTCTATGAATGTTTATCCTCATGATTGTGATGCCATGTTACATGAATCTTTGGGTGTTGTTGATATTCCTAACATCAAACTCTTGAAGAAAAATGCTAACAAGTTTTATAAGAATTTGAGCAAGTTATTTTGTGAAAATGATGATTTGATTGCTAAGTTCAATGAATCTAACAAATTGGTTGAAAAGTATAAGAAACTTGCTGAAAATTCTTGTGAAAAGTTGAAAGAGTTTAAATGTTTGAATATGGACTTGGATGCTAAACTTGTTTTGTCTAACAAACTTGTTGATGAGCTAAAATGTGAAAATGAATCTCTTAAGATGCATGTCAAGTGTTTGATTGCTGAACCTTTTGCTAAAAATGATGAAAATATTTGTTACAATCATGTTGTGATACCCGATTTTGTACTTATTGTGTGTTCTACCTCAAAGGACAAATCGGTGTACATTCCCCCACACAAAAGAAATCAAAAAGTGGAGAGAAAGGCTCTTAAGCCAAAGCCTCCGTTTAGGTTTCAACCTAAGGTTTTGGATGGATCTAAGTTTGTTCCAACTTGCCACCATTATGGTGTGATTGGTAATATAAGACCTCAATGTCATAAGTTGAAGAAAGAACAAAATCATGTTACTAGATCCCTTCCCAAAAAGCCTAGTGGACCTAAACACATTGTTTGTCACCATTGTGGTGCCTTTGGTCATCTAAGACCTCATTTCTCTAAGTTTCAAGCTCTTAAAAGAATCAAAAGAAAAGAGAAACTTGAGCTTCTTGGAAGTTATGCTTTGCAAGCTAAACCGGATTTGGGGGAAAGTGGTAAGTTGTTGAAGAAAGTTTTTGATGTTCTTACCTCCTTGTCTATGTGCATCTCCGGTTCTCATTCTTCTAATCCTTGTCTCACTTCTCATGAGATACTCATTCCAAACAATCGTTCTGTTTGGATGAGGAAGGGTTCCTATGGTTGAGCTTTCGCTCTTTTGGTTCTTGTTCTAATTCTTTCGATCTTTGTAGGACCCTTCATGCATTAGATGCTTCATTGTCATGCATTTGTGCATCATGCATCTCTTTATATGAATTGTTTTTGCATTTGATCTTACTTATATACTTTTGTTTTTGTGTGTGTAAAAATCCTAAACCACATAAAAAGTGAAAAATTCAAAAAGTTTAATCGTATATATTTGAGCACATATCTCATGTGAGTTTGGCCTAGTACTTCATACTAATGGTGTAGTGCATTTACGAGCTTAGCTTGTTATGTATGCACATCTATCTTTGTGGGAAAAATCTTGAAATCTATGTGTGTCTGTTGTAAATCGATCTTCAAGCTTGTCATGAATGATTGGTCAATAGTCTTGATGATTTTGATACATGCATAGACTTGTGCCTATATATCTTCCCACACTTTTTATATTTTTTTGCTTTATAGCTCAACAAATGTCAAATCTTGAAAAAAAGAAAATGGGCTGCAAAAGCCGTCGCACATACTAGTATTTGACTAGGAAAAAAGGAAAGCGACTTGTATTGAAATGTATGGTGCCCAAAAAGCCAAAGGCTTATTCTCAATATTGAAATATAAAAAATTTCAGGCACCGATCTCAAAATGAGATGTATTGTTCAAAAATGATCAAATGTTATGAATTGTAAAGAAGCTAAATGAAAAGCTTTAAAGATATGTGTGGGGCCCGTGGGCCTGGAAGTCTCGGCCCACCTCTAGGCTGGCCCGAGGCCCATGCCGAGGATCAATGGCTGTCCCAGGCAGCTGTCTAGGGACTTTTCGGCCCTCTGGGCCGCGCCGAGGACAACCCTGTCCTCGGCATACCTATCCTGATCCCAGTACAGGCGGTCACATCCACACTTAATGCATCTACCTAACTCCCCTGGCAATCTCAGTGCTGAGAGGACTCCTGGACGGCGGAACCTTGGGTGCCGCGATCCACAGTACGGTGGGAAACGTGGCTGATGGGACAAGTCCTTAAGCAGTAGTCTAGATGACTGACAGTTGGAAGGCTAGGATTGGCCAAAGAGGGTATATAAATGCAAGGAGCCCTTCAGAGTAAGGGGCTCCTCGGCCATCCGAGGAGCAACCCCCAAGACAAAAAGAACGAGGAAAAGCCCTCAAGAAGGAAGAACACTTCCGGCAAACCGGTGGCAAGCCTGTTGGCGCCAAACCCTACGACCCACTCTCTAAACAAATTTATTGCTGGGGGATCTACGACGAAACGAGCCCCTACAATTGGCGCCGTCTGTGGGAAGGGTTAGTGCACTGACCGGCGCAACCGGCGGTCGTTTCGAAGCAAATGCTACGCAAAAAGGTGGCGGTGCAAAAAGAAAGGAGAAGAAAGAAGAAATTCTGCAGCAAAAAAAAAAAAAAAAGACTCAACAGCAAACGAAAAGAAGAATTCTTTATTATTTCATAGAAAAGAGTTACAAATACAATCAGAGGCTCAGGCAGGCTTGTTTTACAAGCTTTATTACAAGCTAATCCTACAATCGGAGGCTCAGGCGGTCCGATTCTACAACTAGCTAGAGGGGGGGGAAGTGTCAACCCGTGCTTTTATTGGCATCAGCAGAACGGGAGAGCTTGACAATAAAAGCGGGGAAGGGGGGCTGAGGCTGGCTCACTTCAGGGCGGAAGCTTGAACAAAGTGAGGAGCAGATGCAGGGGCACCGGAACGTCCTCCCCCGTGATGTTCCCTTGATGCTCTCCAATCCCCCCGAGCGCCAGCCGTTGGAGACGGCAACACTCGGGCGCCAGACATGACACAAGTTCGCGTATCTTCTCCACCGAAGGTGCGCTCCGGGGAGAGACGTTAGGTACATCAACAACGTCCCACCTGGCCGCCGCGTACAACACTGCCGGTGTTACGCCTAGGCTCTGCCGCACCAGAAACCCAGTGGGGGCTGTGGCCACGGCAGCCCTTAGCTCCATATCTCCTAACTCCGGTCACAATTCCGACGGGGTTATTAAAGGGGCATGAGGAGTGGAAAGATGGTGTTCTTTCTGTTTGAGTTGGGAGGATCATGGAGTATGAAGAAACCATCCCCCCAGAAAACCTTATATAGGAGAGGAGGGTTGGTGAGAATTAATTCACGCAGAACTCGAAAAGTGAGTTACCGAGGCGGCGGACAATAATGAGGCCACCAAATTCCAAGGGGGCCGCAGACCGTTGTACTTCTGTTGATTTACGAGACCATTAATGAAGACGCGTCTCGCGCACCGAAGCGTCAGGCGCAGAATACGAACGGCCAAGAGACGCTTCCCAAGTGTTAGACAGAACCAAGGCTCTGCATGGTCCTCGGACTCAGGCCTATGGGGAAACTAATTACTTCAGAAGACCAAGTGTTAGACAGAACCAAGGCTCTGCATGGTCCTCGGACTCAGGCCTATGGGGAAACTAATTACTTCAGAAGACCAAGTGTTAGACAGAACCAAGGCTCTGCATGGTCCTCGGACTCAGGCCTATGGGGAAACTAATTACTTCAGAAGACCAAGTGTTAGACAGAACCAAGGCTCTGCATGGTCCTCGGACTCAGGCCTATGGGGAAACTAGCCACTACTTATGAAGGCAGCACCTGTGCCTAGGTCTTGCATGGTCCTCGGACCCAAGCCTACGGAGAGCTAGCCACTACTTATGAAGGCAGCACCTGTGCCTAGGTCTTGCATGGTCCTCGGACCCAAGCCTACGGAGAGCTAGCCACTACTTATGAAGGCAGCACCTGTGCCTAGGTCTTGCATGGTCCTCGGACCCAAGCCTACGGAGAGCTAGCCACTACTTATGAAGGCAGCACCTGTGCCTAGGTCTTGCATGGTCCTCGGACCCAAGCCTACGGAGAGCTAGCCACTACTTATGAAGGCAGCACCTGTGCCTAGGTCTTGCATGGTCCTCGGACCCAAGCCTACGGAGAGCTAGCCACTACTTATGAAGGCAGCACCTGTGCCTAGGTCTTGCATGGTCCTCGGACCCAAGCCTACAGAGAGCTAGCCACTACTTATGAAGGCAGCACCTGTGCCTAGGTCTTGCATGGTCCTCGGACCCAAGCCTACGGAGAGCTAGCCACTACTTATGAAGGCAGCACCTGTGCCTAGGTCTTGCATGGTCCTCGGACCCAAGCCTACGGAGAGCTAGCCACTACTTATGAAGGCAGCACCTGTGCCTAGGTCTTGCATGGTCCTCGGACCCAAGCCTACGGAGAGCTAGCCACTACTTATGAAGGCAGCACCTGTGCCTAGGTCTTGCATGGTCCTCGGACCCAAGCCTACGGAGAGCTAGCCACTACTTATGAAGGCAGCACCTGTGCCTAGGTCTTGCATGGTCCTCGGACCCAAGCCTACAGAGAGCTAGCCACTACTTATGAAGGCAGCACCTGCGCCTAGGTCTTGCATGGTCCACGGACCCAAGCCTACGGGGAGCTTGCCACTATCCTCAAAGCAACAACAGGATCTTCTATAACTGCTCGCCGAAGGATTGAAGCGCCGAGCTGACTATTTTTGGGAAGAAACCAACCGGCGGAAGGCCTTGTGGGGAATGAGGGCCGTGGGTATCAAAACCCTCCTCCCCGTTCAAGGGAACGTGCAGCAGGATTTTGAGGGGCTATTGTGGGGCCCGTGGGCCTGGAAGTCTCGGCCCACCTCTAGGCTGGCCCGAGGCCCATGCCGAGGATCAATGGCTGTCCCAGGCAGCTGTCTAGGGACTTTTCGGCCCTCTGGGCCGCGCCGAGGACAACCCTGTCCTCGGCATACCTATCCTGATCCCAGTACAGGCGGTCACATCCACACTTAATGCATCTACCTAACTCCCCTAGCAATCTCAGTGCTGAGAGGACTCCTGGACGGCGGAATCTTGGGTGCCGCGATCCACAGTACGGTGGGAAACGTGGCTGATGGGACAAGTCCGTAAGCAGTGGTCTAGATGACTGACAGTTGGAAGGCTAGGATTGGCCAAAGAGGGTATATAAATGCAAGGAGCCCTTCAGAGTAAGGGGCTCCTCGGCCATCCGAGGAGCAACCCCCAAGACAAAAAGAACGAGGAAAAGCCCTCAAGAAGGAAGAACACTTCCGGCAAACCGATGGCAAGCCTGTTGGCGCCAAACCCTACGACCCACTCTCTAAACAAATTTATTGATGGGGGATCTACGACAAAACGAGCCCCTACAATATGTAATCATTTTCTTGTGGGAGGTCATATATGTTCATTTCTATAATTGTGATAGATCACTTGACTTAGTACTAGTTGTGTATGACTTGATTGAATTGATCATTGAAGCTTCACTCTAGACTAAGGACTATTCCACATTTGATACACACACACAACACACAAGTCTAATGTTCAATGAATGCTTATTTCATTTGTGTGTTTATACATGTTCAAATGTGATGTGTGTGTGCTCAATCATTTGTGGATCAAACCAAAAAAAAAATTGTTCTTTTTGTTTGCTTTTGGAAGTGATTTGTATCACCCATGTTTTTCAAAGTTTTTCAAGTAGTTTTTGTGTGAAAAACATGATTTCTGGGTGTTTTCGTGACCTATTTCATGTGTAAGCTTAGTCACGAGTTAAATGGTCTAATTCTCAAGTTTTTCAACTTTGGACAGAGAGTTTCACGACTGTTTCGCGAGTAAGGCTTACTCGCGAAATTACCAGCGAAATTTCGCTAGTTAGGTACCAGTGAAAATTCCCAGCTTCCCACGAAAATCACTAGATCAGCTTTTTAAAGGGCATTTCATGGGACATTTGTTTTAAACGTCTCTTATCTTCTCCTAAACCCCTATTTTTATGTTTCTACATCAAAACCCAACTAAATTCAATTGTTTTTCATTCCATTAACATCTCTAAGGTAATCTTTAACTCTTTTCATTGATTTTGATCCTTAGATTATGTTTTTGGGGGGTTTTATGTTCATAGTTGGAATTTTCTCAAATGGGAGTTGGAAAACTTAATTTTTGTCAATCTTTTTTATTGGGTTTTGTTTTAAATGATGATTTGCTTTGGATGTTGGCCCCTTGTGTCAAAAATAACATGTATTTAGGTAAGATTTTCATATGTTCATGCATTATTTAACATACATGTGTAGTGTGTGCACTCTATGTGTTTGATAAAATGCCCAAATGGCATTTTGTTGTTGTTTTGGACTCTGATGAGTACCAAACTTTAGGGATTACCATGATTATGCATGGTTATCATGTTTTGATCATTGGTTGTGTGTTTTACACACTTTGCCCCGTGAGTGCTTGCTCATGCATTGGTCATGCATCTTATATGCACACTAGATGCACCTTTGCTACACACACTCTAACACTTGACATGTTTTGCATTCGTTCATGCTAGTTAAGTCTTTTTAGACCTTTTAGCACATATAACATGTTTTTGTGTCCTTGCCATGCCATTGGTCTACACCTTGTTTCATCATCCTTAGCATGTCATGTTTACTTTATGCTTTGTAGCATTGTGTCTTTAAGATGTTTTATCTATTTTTTGAGCTTCATTTTCTCATTCATCTTACACCCTTCATGCATCATCTTTTACCCTTGTTCATATCTTCTTTTCTTTCCCTCTTTCCTTTTGATTAATTTGTCTATTCGTGACAAAAAGGGGGAGAGTATACCGGAGAGTATACCAGAGTGTATCGTCATTTCTATATGACTCTTTTGCACATTCTTAGAGGGAGAAATTCTACCTCATGCACATTCGTAGGGGGAGAAATTCATAGAGGAGATGCATATACCAAGGGGGAGAAGACATTTTTTTTTAGAAAACCTTGTTCTGTTTGTTTTACTTTATACTTGTTTTCTTGTTGCTTTATGGTGTTTTGAGTTATGTTTAGTATCTGTGAGGATTTCACAATTCGCTCCAATACCAATGGGCTTGGTCTGTGATCGAATGCTATAAAAGATTTGTGTCCCCTCATCCTTCACCAATTGGTCGTTGGATGGATTGGTAAAGCATACGGTCCGACAAGTGGTATCAGAGCTAAGGTCATAGGTTCGAGTCGTTGGAGCCGCATTGTGAGGATTTCACAATTCGCTCCAATACCAATGGGCTTGGTCTGCGATCGAATGCTATAAAAGATTTGTGCCCCCTCATCCTTCACCAATTGGTCGTTGGATGGATTGGTAAGGCATACGGTCCGACAATATCTATGCTTTATTGCTCTCATCGCATCATGCTTATGTGTTGGACATGTGTTCGGGGTTTTTTTTCTATTGCTCAGCCGCATGTTATCTGCTAGATTAGTGACCCTGGTAGGCCCGGGTTCTCTTTGGGGTTAAAAATTACAAAACTATTCCTATCGCATATACTATGCGCATGCTTTGAGGGCTCTCTCTCTCTCTTATAAATCCCAATTAGAGATTTATGCACTTGTCAATCATAGTTGGGAGTGGGATCTCATGTGCATGATAAACTGAATTTAAATTTATGATATTATGACAATTCCATTTTATAGGTTTTTTGTTTTTATTTTTCAATTATAGGGTGCTACTTTTTCTTTTTCTTTTTTTCTAGTAACCTATTTTAACATGCGTTTTAGCAAAACCTCAATTGGACATATCTTTTTCAAATTTCTTTTAAAGATTTGATGACTCTTTTTTCTTTTAGGAAAATCATGCATAACTTTTTATTACTAATAAATACCAACAAAATTGGCCATTACACTCACTAATTTCAAAGTAGTCCCAACCTTAGTTTCCAACTATTGCACGAACTAATAATTAGTTTAAAGAAAGTTATACAATACTCCAAGAGTAGAAAAATATTATATTTTCTCCTCTTAGATAAATAGTAAATCTCACTATGAATTTAATTAGTATGATAACTATCATATGAAAGAAGGGAGTATGACATTATTGTATTCTCAAAGTATTGTATAATATCTCCTAGTTTAAGATAATAAAAAAATGTGTTATTTATTATAAGAAATGAGAGTATTAGAAGTATGACGTGGAGTTGGCAAACCATAGTTTCGCATTGGTCAACCCATTTTTTGTTAGCCAACGGACAGACGTTGTTTGGGTGGTCCCGCAATGGAGTTTCCCGAGGAAGTGGTCCTGATAGCAAGGATACCAGTGGTTAGTAATAGTTCCGCCAGTAATTATTTATTCTATTAACCTTTCAGTTTCAAAGACAGTTTTACTTTGTAATCTTGTAACTCTTTAGACAGTGTTTTATTTTTAAGCTTGTAACAAAGACAGAAGTTTTCAGTTTTAATCAAAGACAGAAGTTTTTATTCGAAGTAAGATTTTACTAGTTTCTGTTTTCATATTCCATACTCTGTTTTAACTTATTTTGAATATATCTATTTTGCTTTTTTCTTCTTTATAATCTATTTTATCATTGTTTATGCTTCTGTATTACTGTTGTGCTCTCTCCTGGGTAGTTAATGGTATCAGAGCCATGGATGGTAAATGTATGAGTTTTATTTCTTTGCAATTAAGTAGTTACTAGGAACTCATATTACAACAAAGCCACTACTTGCTCCTTGATAGCGTTGGTCAGCCTCAGACTCGTTGGCAAACCATAGTTTCGCGTTGGTCAGCCCGTTTTGTTAGCTGACGGATAGGCATTGTTTGGGTGGTCCCACAATGGAGTTTCCCGAGGAGGTGGTCCCTATAGCAAGGATATCAGTGATTAGTAATAGTTCCGCCAGTAATTATTAATTGTTTAGAAATAGAATAAATTCGTTTATCAGCTCATCATTTGTTTGCTTGTTCACACTTAGGCTAGGCACACACTAATAAGAATCATGGATTATGATGAAGGCTATAGCATAAGAGATATAGACAATAATTGGTCAAATAGTAATATGGATTATGAAACAGATTCTGATTCTGACAGTGATATTGATGATTATAACTATAATAGTAACACAAATAATTGGAGTATATTAACAGAAGATAAAATCAACTGACAGACCGATAGACACAATAATAGTTTCTTAGATATGATTAATAAAAAATTAGAATCTTTAGAAAATATTGAAAGATCCATTATAAACACTAACATAGAAAAGAAAAATGATAGTTTTTTGGACCTCTATGAAAGTTTTTTTCACCTTCAGAAAAAAGAAAAAGACAATTTGGACCTCATCATAGATCACCTTTACTTTAGACTATGACAGCTAATTCACATAATGAAAAGAATAGTGCAATAGAAAACTAGCATATAAAGGATGATAGAAAATTAAAAGCAATTGACAAACCTATACCTATAACATATAAAAACAAAGAAAAAGACTTTGAGAAAGATGATTTGAAAAACAAGGATTTAAGGCCACTCGTGACAGAAAAGAAAGATTGTATAGAAATAATGCAACAAAATAATGACATAGAAAAACAAAATAAAAAAGTTGACATGGTAATAGAAAGAGACATAGACCAAGACAAAGCAAAAGAAATGATTGGTTTCCCAAAAAAAAAAATTTTGATTGAAAGACAAAATAGTGAAAAGCTATGTAGAAAGTTAGACACAAAAGAAGAAGTAGGGAAAGTTATAAGAAAAGACATGCTAAAACCAAAAGAAAACAGTACTCTTGAAGAATCTCTACGTAGGAAGATAGAAGTAGAAGAAAAGATAGAACAAGAAAGAGAAATAGTCAACAAAGGAAGGAAAAATCATAATAGTAATAGTTTAAGAGAAAAGGAAAATAGTGATAGTGTAGTAAAAGTAAATGTAGTCAACAATGGATGGAAAACTAATAATAGTAATAGTTTAAAAGAAAAAATTGATGAAAGACTAAAATCAATTGAAAGATCCATGATATGTACCCAAAATGATAGTTTGGCAAAATTAATTAAAAAGATAGAGATTGTAAATACACCCTTAGATATAGACAAAGAAAGAGACATAACAGTTTTAAATATTACTGAGTCATCTGATAATGAGAAAAATGACAGATATGTTAAAAATACTATTTGTCATAAATGTAAAAAATATGGTCATACTAAAAAACAATGTGATAGACATAATAAAATTGTTAGACAAATTAGTAAATTAGAATTTGAGAAAGATATAATAAATGAATTAATGGAGTAAATATAGGTATAAAACCTGTAACTCTACAAGACTTAATGACAGAAGCAAAAATCGTAAAACAAGAAATTAAAGAAATTAAAAAAGATAATTCTACAAACATAAATGAACAAAATATTGCAGAAATAATAAATTTGAAAGAACTTTCTAAACCCACGATAGACCCCCCTTCTTTAGATATTTTGGATAATGACAACAATAGATAGAATTTCTTGAGTTTAATTGATAGAGTAATTTTTCAAAAATGGCATACAGAAATCACTTTACTATTTAATAAAGAGTTTTCTTTGACAGAAATTGCTTTAATAGACTCAAGTGCTGACATGAACTATATACAAGAAGGATTAATACCTTTAAAGTATTATGAAAAATCATCTGAAAGATTAACTCAAGCTAACGGAGAAAAGCTGATAATTAATTATAAAATACCTAATGTCCACATAGGTAACGACGGGATATAATTTGAAAAGATTTTTGTTCTAGTTAAAAACATTTCTTCTAAAGCTGTTTTAAGAAATTCCTTTATGATTTTGATTTACCCCCTTTTAGAGACAGACGAAGGAATTAAAACTAACGTAACTAATGTACCTTTTAATTGCATCTTACCCTTTATCCCAAAAGAAGTTTATTCCCTTGATAATATCACTATCTTAAAAGATATTGATAAAGAAAAAATCTATAGAATTGGAACAAGTTTGTCATCTTTAAAGACAAAAATCTCACTTGATGACCAATTGACAAATAATGATATAAAGAAATCTAAACAAGATATAGAGACAGGGATTTGTTCTTATCCTCCTATTGCTTTTTTGCATAGGCACCGACATATAGTCCAAACACCTTGTGAAAAAGAATTTAGTGGAAAAGACAAAGAGATAAAAGATGGAACTATGCTTACAATTTCTTTTAGTCAATATGAATGGACTGATAGTCTGACAGATGTACCAAACAAAATTATAATAAATGATATACTTACACCCTTTATAGTATCCTCAAATGCTCAAATAACAGATGTTTTATTAAAAGAAGTCTTGATAAATACCCCTTTACTAATCATTAAAGAAAACATTAATTGTGGTAATTTCTTGAACAAAGACAGATTTAATTTCTTAAGGGTTATTTATAAGTCCTTGACAGATTTTCCTATTATAATCATTGATGAAAGACTTTATGGAGAAGCTTTATTCTCTTAGAATGAGATATATAGTAATACATACATGGATAGAATCATAGTAGATTTTGAAAAAAATTTGAATTCCACTCACTCTGACAGACTTCATCATGACTACTCTAATACCACTACTATTCAGCAAGAGCACAAAGGTGCACGGGGAAAAGTTTGTTTTATTATATATACTTTAAATTTTGAAAATGATTCTCTTACAAAGCACTTTAAAGAAATTTCACAGAAAGACATTGGTAAAAGAATTTTAAAAATGAATTTGAAAGAAGCTTTGCATGAAAATATTTATTTTCAAAATAATATTTCAAGACATTATCTTTTTCCCAAAACCCAATTGCAGACTACTATGAGTAAAAGAACCCCAATTTGATTGATTGTGTGATGTGTGTGGGTATGTGATGAGTCCCACATCGGGTATTTACTGGGTTGAACTAGGCTTTATTAACAACTGCAAGGAGACTCAATTGTGACTAGTCCTTTTGAGATATAGCGCAGATGTGGCTAGCGCTTTTCCTTGGGTCGTTACATATGGTATCAGAGCATAGGTTTATGATTCTGTAGACTTATAGGTTTAATCTTGAGATTATTTTGGAACAAGAGTGTGATCATAGGAATTTCAGTGTTAGAATTATTTTGACCTTTCATAGTTTTTTTCAGGAGCATGTAGGAATGATTGTTGCACTATCTTTTTGTTTGGTTTTGACCTTCAGGGATATTTAAAATTTGTACTTATGATATCTTGTTGTATTGCTTAGAGAGATGGCTCCACCAAGGAGGAACACAGGGAATGGTCAATCGAATGCCGGGGGAACCACTAATCTTCAGGCTATTATTGAAGCCATTAGGGGCTTAACTAATATAGTGCAACATCAAGTAGGAGCCACCAATCCGACTAGTGCTCTAGAGAAGTTTAGAAAGCTTGACCCTCCTGCTTTCAAGGGTACAAAGGATCCAATAGAGGCTGACAATTGGCTTAAGGAGATAGAAAGGCTCTTTAGAGCAATGGAGGTTAGTAATGAGCAACGAGTTATCCTTGCTGTTTTTGTATTGAAAGGTGATGCATTGGAATGGTAGGAGTCCATAGAGAGGATACATGGGAGAGAAGTTATAACTTGGCAGCATTTTGTTGAGCTCTTCCGTAAGAGGTATTTTCCTGATAGTCTGTTGGTGCAAAAGGAAGCTGAATTCATTCGCATAGCACAAGGTACTCAATCAGTGTATGAGTATGAGCGGAAATTTGCTGAATTATCCCGCTTTGCTCCACACATGGTTGACACAGAAGCAAGGAAGGCTAGGCATTTTGAAAGGGGTTTAAGGGAGGAAATTCAGGGACCGGTTTCCATGTTCAAATTGGAAACATATGCAGAGGTGGTAGATCGAGCTCTCATAGCAGAAAGAAATTGCAATTGTCTCTCAAAGGCCAATGATCAAGAGAGAGAGCCAAATCAGAGTAATTTTCTTAAGGGAAAGTCTAGTGAAAGTTTATTCAAGAAGCAAGGGGTGCCTAATTCAAACAAGAAGGCACATAATACTTGTTCAAGATGTGGAAAGGCTCATAGTGGAACATGTTATTTGGAGTCGAGAGCGTGTTTTAAATGTGGCAAAACCAGACACTTTATCAAAGATTGCCCAGATTTGAAGAGTGAGCCAAGGGTTGAGCCTAATGATGTGAATCAAAGGCCAAAAATCCAAGGAAGAGTGTTTTCCATTACTGGGCAAGGTGCTGAGGAATCTAAGTCAGGTACCATCTCCTTATTTTTCTCTTACGAAGTGAAACAATGGTTGTTGAGTCTATGTAACTATTGTGTGGTTATGATAGTAGACAATATAATATGGATTGATTAGGAGCATATCATGTTGCTTTGAGTTCTACAACCTAGTGTATTTCCTTGGGGCGCTTTTGATAAATATAATTTATATGCTAAGTTTAAGAAGTGACATTTGGTCAGATTAAGTGATATTTTTTTACGATTGTTTTGCAAATTTTAAGAGACAAGAGGTTGCATGCTAAATTAAGAAAGTGTGAGTGCTGATTGAATCAAGTGGTGTTCTTAGGACATATGATCTCTAGAGATGGAATTAAAGTGGACCCTATTAAGATTGAAGCACTAGTAAATTGAGGTATGTTTGAATTTTCGAGGACGAAAATTTTATAAGAGGGGGAGAATGTAACACCCCATATTTTTTTATGTAACGACCCAAGGAAAAGCGCTAGCCACATCTGTGCTATACCTCAAAAGGACTAGTCACAATTGAGTCTCCTTTCAGTTGTTAATAAAGCCTAGTTCAACCCAGTAAATACCCGATGTGGGACTCATCACATACCCACACACATCACACAATCAATCAAATTGGGGCATCACAGACATGAAAGGAAAGGGCAAGGCACCAGCGGTGCAACCCAAACATTTCCGATTCCGAAAGCCTTTAGTGAAGATTTCATATAAGCATGAAGGCGTCTCGATAGAGACAATATCCCTTCAAGATACGTTGCTAGCAGAGGCAATGTATTCATGTGGTGGAAAAAGTGAAATTCTGCAGGAAGTGCTCCGCACTGACCTCATTTTTCAAGATGGAGAATTTACAGACCCTCCTTTTCATATTAAATGACTTCTTGATAATCTTCAAGCAGCATTCACCCTCAGACATAAACCTTTATTACAAAAGACCCTTAAGGCTTTGGAATTACATCTTGTTAACACCAGTGCATTTATTGAAGCAGTTGTCAACTCCCTGGCAAGGAGGATGGAGATTCAAGCTCCATAAAGACAGAATTACAGTCTCTAAAAAGCTATCTTACGGGAACAAGCTTTTCAAAGCTCCACCCTAAGATTCAGCAAAAAACGAGACTTACTATTAGAATCTTAGCCCCTGAAATCCAACAGAATATTCTAACCCATAAAGTCGTAACAAGTTCTTATGACAGATGGATGTATCTTTTTAAAGTATTAGTCTCTACAGTATTTATCAGAATAGAAGACATGATAGACGACACATGGCTATATCATAAAGCTACATGGTATGAAACCTTTGGAGAAACAGAAAGAGTTTATGAAGGAACAGGAGACAGATACAATCCCTATCTGGGATTACTTATCAACACGGAGATAGAGGATCCAGTAATTTGCGATCCTTTATCGTTATCTGAAATGCTAGAAGAAGGGTTTATTAGCAAATTAATCATAACTTCTAGAATTCAGATAAGTTTATTTCCCAAAGTCATCCAAGAAGTAACCGCACAGATTGGAGGACTTAATTATATGAGGATTACTATCTAGAGCACTCTTCCAGCTTGGGACATTAGTTATTATATGGAAGCTCGGCCAGCACACATTTTGGTCCTTATTCATGATTGGGGATGTATCCCTGAATAAAACTGGTATACAGGAGATACTTATTTATCACTTGATGATCCAGATGCTCTGACTCAAGAATGGTCTAATTTCATAAGTAACAAGATTTATGAAGTACAGAAAGAATTAGATAGAGGCTTCCACTTATATGGCTACACCAACAGGATAGCCGTGTATGGTCCAAGACCTTCAGCAAGAAGGCTTTTTGGAAAAAGAAAGATTGCTAAGGATCCCAGACTAATGATAACAAAGGATCGTGTTCCTATCTATCTTCTTATTTCATACTGCATTCTATGTAATAATTATGTCGTGATCCATGAGCAAGAGCAGTATGAGGACAACTCCGATCTGCTAGATTATGATAACTATGCGGATACAGATTGATAGACAGACAGAATGCTCTCCCGGACAGACAACGGCGACAGATCACTATTCACCAACATGCGTGAATAGCTTCTAAACAGATCCAATACAGTCCAAACAAATACAGACAGATTTTTAAGTCACTACTGTTCACTAGCATGCATTTCCTAACAGATTTCCAAACAGACTACTGTTCATGAATAATAAAACTTTTACTATTCACAGAATTCTACAAGTTTCCACCGACAGATTAACTTGAGTTAACTAACTTAGGTTACTTTTGAAGACTTACTATGGTTCACTTCATCTTTAAATAGATAGACTTTAAAGATAGAAGACAGATCCAAAAATTTAAGGTCCAGAATTAAGGTTCAAATTCAGCTTCAATTCTCAAGCTTCTCAAATAGCTCTCTCTCCCTCAGAATGACTTTTGTAATCCTTCCTCTCTTGTAACCTTGTAGGCCTTCCCTTCAGGCAGATATAATCTTGTATTCTTTCAGTTTCTAAGACAGTTTTAGTTAAATACAATAGGAAGAACTAAGTCTTCAGAGGATGAAGAATCAGAAGATAATCAATTGACAGACTTGACAGATTCATCAGACATAGATAATTTAGAATCACAATTTACAGATAAATTACAAATTAATAAATTAACCTTGGCATCTTCATCACAAGATCGCAAAAAAGGAAGGATTGAAGAAATATACCCCAAAAAGAATTAGTATCCTAAACCTACTCCCCCTGATTTACAATTTGAAGAAAGACATACTTTTATTAATTCATCTTATTCACTAGATTTAATATATGAGTGGAATATTGATGAAATGTTAGAATATGAAATAATAAATCTTTTACATGAAATGACTTTGCTCACTAATGTTTATAAGAATCATGGAAAATCTGACCACCAGATAGCTCATTTAATCGTCACCAGTTTTACTGGCCAATTGAAAGGATGGTGGGATCACTATTTAAATAATGATGACAGAAATGAAATATTGATAGTGGTTAAAAGGGAAACAGATGGAAATGTTATAATGACAAATAGACAGCCTTCACAAGATGCAGTTAATACTTTAATTATTACCATTGTTGGAAAATCTGGTTTTGTATCTCATACAAAACACACAGCGGAAGCAACAGCCACGGATCTACTTCAATCATGAAAGATAACATGTAACCATGAATTCTAGAATAAAGAACAGAAAGCGTACCTTGATGCAGTGGATTTCAAAACATGACTTGAGAATTCCTTCAATCTTCATCTCAATTCCACATGGTGCCCAAGATGTGTGGTCTCTCAATCAGTCTTTTGTACATAGACTCTCAAAGAAAAAGCCTTCTGTTTCTCCTTGTGGAGAAAAACTGATTTCTTTTCTTTTCATCATACGTACATTAAACTATTCTCATAACTTCTTTATTTAATAACTCTTATTAAATAATGACTGATTATCTAATTGGGTTAGCCTTTTGGGCCTACCCAATTGGGCTTTTGTTTGTGGCTTGAGATGGGACCAAAGGAAACAAATAAGACTCTAGCTCCAATGGGCCTTGGGCTTTTCTGTTAACTCTTGACAAGTCCAAAGTTACCATTAATTATATTCAATACCACTATAAGAATATAATTGCACTCTAGGCCTTATTAATAAATTATATCCCAAGACTTTATTATACACACGACCCCTTCATTAAAATATTCGTAGTAATACAAAGTCATACTATAGACTGCCACTTTGAAGATTACTACATTTTAATCCTTGAGTACCTGGTTTAATCATTTATGTTATTCATCATATATTTATGAAACTCAATTCCATAAATATATACTTTAGTAACTCCTTACTAAAGTGGTTGGACCCAACACTCTGAATAACCAAACCCATTAAACTTATCTCAAGGGAATATTTTATATCTCCGTTAAGAGATTATGAATTCCATCTTGAGAATATATGTTCCATCAACATTAAATGCGGCTGCCCAACATACTGAGGTTTTGATCATAACTTATAAATCTCACTCTTGATATATCAAAGCAACCTACATCTCATGATCAGGTCCATTATTCTCTCAGGATTTAGAGTTGATGTAAATAGAAGTCGTAAGATTTATTATTCATTTGACAGTCGTTAGGAGAATAATAAATCTCACAGGGGCCCAATTCAATATGTCCTAACTCTTAAAACATATCAACATATCAACTAGAAGTCTTCACTTCCATGATCAAGATAAATCATCTTAGTTGAGATGTTATAGTTTTCGCAGATGAAATGCCCAATTTCATCACCGACTACGAACTAAAATTCTGAGTTTACAAAGAACTTGTGATTTATATCTTCTGTGACTTTTCACATAAATCACATACTATGCATCTCATGGACTAAGATAATGTCCTATTAGTTCATTAATAGATAGTCTCATATAATTAAACAATTTAATTATTTATGACATGCCAATAAATTGAATTTTAGGGCACAAACCCCAACAACCATATCTAAACATTTTGTTGGAGATCCTAATCAATATAAAGAAAGAGCTTTAGATGTTTTAATTAATTTAAGATGTCCACAACTTTCAGACTTTAGATGGTATAAAGATGTTTTTATTTCAAAAGTTTTAAGTAGAAATGATTGTCAACAATCCTACTGGAAAGAAAAATTTATTGCTGGTCTACCTTATGTTGGGATTAGTGCCCTAGAATCCTATTGTATGATGTTATGTATGATATTATGTATGACATTATGTTTGACATGATGTATGACTTAATATTGTAATTAATAAAGTTGTTTTATTATTATCTAAAATAACGTTAACATGAATATTCGGACATTATCATTTAGTCCATGAGATGCATAGTATATGATTTATGTGATTTAGTCACAGAAGATATAAGTCACAGAAGATATAAGTCACAAGTTCTTTGTAAACTCAAAATTTTAGTTCGTAGTCGGTGATGAAATTGGGCGTTTCATCTGCGAAGACTATAACATATCAACTAAGATGATTTGTCTTGATCATGGAAGTGGAGACTTCTAGTTGATGTGTTGATATGTTTTAAGAGTTAAGACATATTGAACTGAACCGCTGTGAGATTTATTATTCTCCTAAGGACTGTCAAATGAATAATAAATCTCACGACTTATATTTGCATGAACTCTTAATCCTGAGAGAATAATGGACCTGATCATGAAGTGTAGGTTGCTTTGATATATCAGGAGTGAGATCTTAAATAACAGTCAAAACCTCAGTATGTTGGGCAGCCACATTTAGTGTTGATGGAACATATATTCTCAATATGGAATTCATAGTCTCTTAACGGAGATATAAAATATTCCCTTGAGATAAGTTTAATGGGTTTGTTATTCAGAAAGTTTAGGCCTAACCACTTTGGTAAGAAATTACTAAAGTATATATTTATGAAATTAGATTTCATAAATATATGATGAATAACTTAAAAAGATTAAGCCGGGTACTCAAGGATTAAGATGTAGTAATCTACAAAGTGGCAGTCCACATTTATAACTTTGTATTACTACGAATATTTTATGAAGGGGTTTGCATGTATAATAAAGTCTTGGGATATAATTTATTAATAAGGCCTAGAGTGCAATTATATTTATATAGTGGTATTAAATATAATTAATGATAACTTTGGACTTGTCAAGAGTTGACAGAAAAGCCCAAGGCCCATTGAAGCTAGTGTCTTATTGGTCCATTTTGGTCCCACTCCAAGCCACATACTAAAGCCCAATTGGAAAGGCCCAAAAGGCTATCCCAATTAGACAATCAGTTATTAGGAGAGAAACATACAGAATTTTAAGTATATACACAACAAGTTTGTGAAATGGTGTGTATGTGTGAGTGACCCCACTCAATTACTCTCCCTTGGAAATTGATTGAGAGACCACACATCTTGGGCGATAGTGGAATTGGAGTGAAGATTGAAAGTGTTCCTGAGAACTTCTGATCTTTGGTTTTGAAATTCACTGTACCAAGGTACACACTCTTGTTCTATATTCTAAAACTTACATTATGCATGTTATCAATTCTGAATGAAGTAGATCCGTTATTTTTCCTCGGCGTACACGTATATTACCAACACCTTATTTCTTTGCTCAAAAAGTTAGACTTGATATAGCCAATAATGACGGAATCATAGACTATCCTAGCTTAACTTATGGTGACATAATATTCTCAATCAATAAAACAAGTCTATGGCTATGTAATGATTTAAGGCTAGAAAACTAAATAGAGAAAGAAAAAAGATATGCTAAAAAGGAGCTAGGAACTTTTTGTGAGCAATATGGCTTTGATCTGTTGATTGCTCCCTCTAGGAAAAGAACAAAAGATAAGAAAGATGCAGATAGATACAAGAATAATAATAGAAGATATCATAAAAGTAAGACTAAAGAAAAGAAAGAAGAGTCCAAAAGAAAGAAATGTGATAGATATAGAGAGAATGACATTATTTGCTTCAAATGTGGTAAAAATGGACACACTAGTAGAAACTGTAACTTTCAAAGAAAGATAAATAAACTTGACATATCAAGAAAGTTAAAAAAATAATTTAATGAGTATACTAGAACAGACAGAAAGTGATGAAACAAATAATGAAATTCACCTGATAGATAATTGTGATATCACCTCATCGTCAACAGATCTTCAGATAATGGAAAAGTTAAATTATGTAATTGTAATAATCCTAATAACTGTTATTGTAAAAGAAAATTAAAAATAAGTGTTTTAACAAAACAAGAAGATTTAATAATAGATTTAATAGACAAACTTCCGGATTTACAGTCTAAAAAGGATTATTTGTCTAAACTAAAAGAATCTTTAACTCAAACTGACAGATTTGAAATAGATTTGAAAGATTATAAGTCAGCCTATAATTTTGCAGAAATTACTGATAGATTTAAACCTAGTAAACTTGTAATAATAACAGATTTACAAATAGATTTTAATAATCTAAAGAAAGAATTAAAAGAATTAAAATCATAAAATTTCATTTTAAAAGACATGATTGAGCAGATAGCCGCACAAGTAATAAGTGTAAAGGATAGAATTAAATATGGTAATGAACCCTTGACAGACTCCTCTCTTCCTGACAGAAATAATTATACAGATAAAGTTCTTATGAAGATGAATATAAAGATGAATTTTTAAATATAATTGATAGAATGATATTCTAGAAATGGTATACTGAAATAACTGTGGTTGTTCATAAAGAATTCTCGTTAATAGTTGTTGCACTTGTTGATTCCGGTGCTGACATGAATTGTATACAAGAAGGATTAATACCTTCCAAATATTATGAATCAACAACAGACAGATTAACTCAGGCTAATGGTGATAGACTTAAAATAAGTAATAAATTGACAAAGACATACATATATAATAATGGAATCAATTTCAAAACACCTTTCTTTTTAGCAGATAAGTTGTCCTCTAAAGTTATTTTAGGGAATCCTTTTTTGGCTTTACTTTATCCCTTCTCCATGACAGACAATGGAATATATACTAATATTCTGGAAACAGAAGTATTCTTTAAGTTCATCCTACCCCCAATCCCCAAGGATATACATTTGCTGAAAAAAGTCTCCATATTTAAAGATATGTGTACTGATGAAATTGTGCCAGCAACAGATAGTGTTGTTACTATGAACCCAGTGGCAAATGATGCTATAATCTCTACCCAGCAGTAGTAGCACTTAAGTATATATATAAATTTTCAAAAAGAAAAAGAAATATTTTCAAAAGCCTCTTTAAAGCTTGACAAATTTTATACTAGTTAAAAGATTTTGCAATCCTTCTTTAAGATATTAGTGTCCCTCTCTGAAAGAGATAGAATTTTGAAAGAACTCCTTTTATAGTACTCCAAGTTGCACTACCCAGACTTGATTATTTATGGCATAAAGTCCTTCAGCAAAGGTGTAATTGCACCTATGATAATTTGTTAATTTTAAAATTAACGGTCAATTGCCTGGCAAGCAAGATAGCCATCCTAAGGCTGAAATCTCAGACCATATTTTGCCAAAACAAAAATCTTTAATGAAGATTTCAAACAGTGCATGAAGGTATCTCATCTCAATTGAGACAACATTCCTTCAAAATGCAAGGTCAGTAATGACATTGTATTCACGTGGTTGATTATTAGAAAGGTCTGACAGACATCATGACAAAACAGTTACTATGGCTACAATCACATAGAATTGAGAAAGAAAACTACAAAATAGCTACTATAGCCACCATCAGACAAATCTAGAAAGAAAATGACAACTACGACAGATTTCTATCACTATTCACCAACATGCGTGAATAACTTCTAGACAGCCAGGATAAATGCAAATAGATTTTATAAAGCCTGACAAGATTCCCAAACAGACTATTGTTCATGAACAGTAAAACTTTTACTGTTCACAGAATTCTACAAGTTTCCACTGACAGATTAACTTGAGTTCACTTTACTTAACTCAAGTTACTTTTGAAGACTTACCATGGTTCACTTCATTTATAAAAGGATAGACTCCGAAGACAGAAGACGGGTCCAAAAATTTAAGGTCCAAATTCTAGGTCCAGAATTAAGCTTGAATTCTCAAGCTTCTCAGATAGCTCTCTCTCCCTCAGAAAGACTTTTGTAATCCTTCCTCTCTTGTAACCCTGTAACCTTTCCCTTCAGATAGATATAATCTTGTAACCTTTCAGTTTCAAAGACAGTTTTACTTTGTAATCTTGTAACTCTTCAGGCAGTGTTTTATTTTCAAGCTTGTAACAAAGACAGAAGTTTTCAGTTTTAATCAAAGACATGAGTTTTTATTCATGTAAGATTTTATTAGTTTATGTTTTCATATTCCATACTCTGTTTTAACTTATTTTGAGTATATCTATTTTGTTGTTTTCTTCTTTATCATCTATTTTATCATTGTTTACGCTTCCATATTACTGCTGTGCTCTCCTGGGCACAGTAGTAATATGGAAGCATAAACAATGATAAAATAGATGATAAAGAAGAAAATAGCAAAATAGATATATTCAAAATAAGTTAAAACAGAGTATGGAATATAAAAACAGAAACTAGTAAAATCTTACTTGAATAAAAACTTCTGTCTTTGATTAAAACTGAAAACTTCTGTCTTTGTTACAAGCTTGAAAATAAAACACTGCCTGAAGAGTTACAAGATTACAAAGTAAAACTGTCTTTGAAACTGAAAGGTTACAAGATTATATCTATCTGAAGGGAAAGGTTACAGGGTTACAAGAGAGGAAGGATTACAAAAGTCTTTCTGAGGGAGAGAGAGCTATCTGAGAAGCTTGAGAATTGAAACTAAATTTGAACCTTAATTTTGGACCTTAAATTTTTGGACCTGCTTTTTGTCTTCAAAGTCTATCTATTTATAGATGAAGTGAACCATAGTAAGTCTTCAAAAATAACCTGAGTTAGTTAACTCAAGTTAACCTGTCAGTGGAAACTTGTAGAATTCTATGAACAGTAAAAGTTTTACTATTCATGAACAGTAGTCTGTCTGAAAATCTGTCAGGAAACGCATGCTAGTGAACAATAATGACTTAAAAATCTGTCTGTATTTGTCTGGACTATATTGGTCTATCTGGAAGCTATTCACACGTGCTGGTGAATAGTGATCTGTAGCCAGTGAATAGTGATCTGTCGCCGTTGTCTGTCCGGGAGAGCATTCTGTTTGTCTATCAATCTATATCCACGTAGTTATCATAATCTAGCGGATTGGAGTTGTCCTCATATTGCTCATGCTCATGGATCACGGCATAATTATTACATAGAATGCAGTATGAAATAGGAAGATAGATAGGAACACGTTCCTTTGTTGTCATTAGTCTGGGATCCTTAGCAATCTTTCTTTTTCCAAAAAGCCTTCTTGCTAAAGGTCTTGGACCAAACACGGCTATCATGTTGGTGTAGCCATATAAATGGAAGCCTTTGTCTAAATCTTTTTGTACTTCGTAAATCTTGTTACTCATGAAATTAGACCATTCTTGAGTCAGAGCATCTGGATCATCAAGTGATAAATAAGTATCTCCTGTATACCAGTTGTATTTAGGGATACATCCATAATCATGAATAAGGACCAAAATGTGTGTTGGCCGAGCTTCCATATAATAACTAATGTCCCAAGCTAGAAGAGTGCTCCAAATAGTAATCCTTATATAATTAAGTCCTCCAATCTATGCGGCTACTTCTTGGATGACTTTGGGAAATAAACTTATCTGAATTCCAGAAGTTATGATTAATTTGCTAATAAACCCTGCTTCTAGCATTTCAGATAACCATAAAGGATCGCAAATTACTGGATCCTCTGTCTCCGTGTTGATAAGTAATCCCGGATAGGGATTGTATCTGTCTCCTATTCCTTCATAAACTCTTTCTGTTTCTCCAAAGGTTTCATACCATGTAGCTTTATGAGATATCCATGTGTCATCTTTCATGTCTTTTGTTCTGATAAATGTTGTAGAGACTAATACTTTAAAAAGATATATCCATCTGTCATAAGAACTTGTTATGGCTTTATGGGTTAGAATATTCTGTTGGATTTTAGGGGGTAAGGTTCTAATAGCAAGTCTCGTTTTTTGCTGAATCTTAGGGTGGAGCTTTGAAAAGCTTGTTCCCATAAGATAGCTCTTTAGAGATTGTAATTCTGTCTTTATGGAGCTTGAATCTCCATCCTCCTTGCCAGGGAGTTGACAACCAAGTGCTTCAATAAATGCACTGGTGTTAACAAGATGTAATTCCAAAGCCTTAAGGGTCTTTTGGAATAAAGGTTTTTGTCTGAGGGTGAATGCTGCTTGAAGATTATCAAGAAGTAATTTAATATGAAAATGAGGGTCTGTAAATTCTCCATCTTGAAAAATGAGGTCAGTGCAGAGCACTTCCTGCAGAATTTCACTTTTTCCACCACATGAATACATTGCCTCTGCTAGCAACGTATCTTGAAGGGATATTGTCTCTATCGAGACGCCTTCATGCTTATCCGAAATCTTCACTGAAGGCTTTCGAAATCGGAAATGTTTGGGTTGCACCACTGGTGCCTTGCCCTTTCCTTTCATGTCTGCCTGAAAGGTTCTTTTACTCATAGTAGTCTGCAATTGGGTTTTGGGAAAAAGATAATGTCTTGAAATATTATTTTGAAAATAAATATTTTCATGCAAAGCTTCTTTCAAATTCATTTTTAAAATTCTTTTACCAATGTCTTTCTGTGAAATTTCTTTAAAATGCTTTGTAAGAGAATCATTTTTAAAATTTAAGGTATATATAATAAAACAAACTTTTCCCCGTGCACTTTTATGCTCATGCTAAATAGTAGTGGTATTAGAGTAGTCATGATGAAGTCTGTCAGAGTGAGTGGAATTCAAATTTTTTTTCAAAATCTACTATGATTCTGTCCATGTATGTATTACTATATATCTCATTTTGAGAGAATAAAGCTTCTCCATAAAGTCTTTCATCAATGATTATAATAGGAAAATCTGTCAAGGACTTATAAATAACCCTTAGGAAATTAAATTTGTCTTTGTTCAAGAAATTACCACAATTAATGTTTTCTTTAATGATTAGTAAATGGGTATTTATCAAGACTTCTTTTAATAAAACATCTGTTATATGAGCAATTGAGGATACTATAAAGGGTGTAAGTATATCATTTATTATAATTTTGTTTGGTACATCTGTCAAACTGTCAGTCCATTCATATTGACTAAAAGAAATTTTAAGCATAGTTCCATCTTTTATCTCTTTGTCTTTTCCACTAAATTCTTTTTCACAAGGTGTTTGGACTATATGTCAGTGCCTATGCAAAAAAGCAATAGGAGGATAAGAACAAATCTCTGTCTCTATATCTTGTTTAGATTTCTTTATATCATTATTTGTCAATTGGTCATCAAGTGAGATTTTTGTCTTTAAAGATGACAAACTTGTTCCAGTTCTATAGATTTTTTCTTTATCAATATCTTTTAAGATAGTGATATTATCAAGGGAATAAACTTCTTTTGGGATAAAGGGTAAGATGCAATTAAAAGGTACATTAGTTACGTTAGTTTTAATTCCTTCGTATGTCTCTAAAAGGGGGTAAATCAAGATCATAAAGGAATTTCTTAAAATAGCTTTAGAAGAAATGTTTTTAACTAGAACAAAAATCTTTTCAAATTATATCCCGTCGTTACCTATGTGGACATTAGGTATTTTATTATTAATTATCAGCTTTTCTCGTTAGCTTGAGTTAATCTTTCGGATGATTTTTCATAATACTTTAAAGGTATTAATTCTTCTTGTATACAATTCATGTCAGCACCTGAGTCTATTAAAGCAATTTCTGTCAAAGAAAACTCTTTATTAAATAGTAAAGTGATTTCTGTATGCCATTTTTGAAAAATTACCCTGTCAATTAAACTCAAGAAATTTTGTTTATTGTTGTCATTATCCAAAATATCTAAAGAAGGGGGGTCTATCATGGGTTTAGAAAGTTCTTTCAAATTTATTATTTCTGCAATATTTTGTTCATTTATGTTTGTAGAATTATCTTTTTTTATTTCTTTAATTTCTTATTTTACCATTTTTGCTTTTGTCATTAAGTCTTGTAGAGTTACAAGTTTTATACCTATATCTACTCCATTTTGTTTCTTTCTTATCTCTTCTTTCTTACCTTTTTCTTTCTTTGCTTTTTCTTTCTTTCCACATTCCGTAACATGGTGTCCATCTTTCTTACACTTAATACAAGTAATAGGTATGTTTATAGAATCCTTTAATTTTAGTAAATAGTCTTTTTTATCTTTTAGGTAATTAGGTAGATCATCTATTAATTTCATTGTTATATCTTTTCGTTTCCTTTTTATTTTATTGACTTTAAGTGGGTTGGTTGATTTTAGTTCTTTCTTTTTCTTAACTTGATCTATCTCTTTTTGATGTATATTAAATATTCCCATTAATTCATTTGTTATATCTTTCTCAAAATCTAATTTACTAATTTTTCTAACAATTTTATTATGTCTATCACATTGTTTTTTAGTATGATCATATTTTTTACATTTATGACAAAAAGTATTTTTAACATGTTTGTCATTTTTCTCATTATCAGATGACTCAATAATATTTAAAACTGTTATGTCTCTTTTTCTGTCTATATTTGAGGGTGTATTTAAAATCTCTATTTTTTTAGTTAATTCTGCCAAACTATCATTTTGGGTACATATCATGGATCTTTCAATTGATTTTAGTCTTTCATCAATTTTTTATTTTAAACTATTACTATTATTAGTTTTCCATCCATTGTTGACTACATTTACTTTTACTACACTATCACTATTTTCCTTTTCTCTTAAACTATTACTATTATGATTTTTCCTTCCTTTGTTGACTATTTCTCTTTCTTGTTCTATCTTTTTTCTTATAACTTTCCCTACTTCTTCTTTTGTGTCTAACTTTCTACATAGCTTTTCACTATTCTGTCTTTCAATCATTTCTTTTGCTTTGTCTTGGTGTATGTCTCTTTCTATATTTAGCTCTTTACGTAGAGTTTCTTTTAGGTTATTAGCATTTTGTCTTTCAAAATCTCTTACTATGTCTTTCTTTATTATTCTTTTTTCATTGTCTTCTTTGTCTTCATCCATTATTTCCTGCTTCTTCTTTTGCATTGTTCCTAATGTACTGATAAGTCTTTTTCTTTGTTTTTATATGTTATAGGTATAGGCCTGTCAATTGCTTTATCATCAGACTAAGAAACCAATCGGTTTTGGTGTAGGCAGGAATTGAACCCTAGATCTCTTATTCAACCATCAGAGATTTGCTCCTAATGTTAACTCTTTATCATCAGACCAAGAAACCAATCGATTTTTTGTGTAGGCGGGGATTGAATCACAAATCTCTTATTCAACCATCAGAGACTTTACCAGTTGAGCTAACTAGAATCTACTTGATTGACCTTATTATATTTTGACAAATAGCTCTTGAGATCTCACAATTTTATAAATCATAATTCTATTATATATTTCTTTTAAATTTTATTCTATATTCAGACCTAATATTATAATCTACACACATATATATATATATATATATATATATATATATATAAACCGAAACTTCTGAAACTCCCACAATTTTCCACTCCATCATTTTAATTTATAAAAAAATTCTAATTTTTTAAACTAAATAGTGAGAGAGTCCTAATAGTTATAGGAGTCTCTCTCTCTTTTTTCCTTAATCCTAAAGGTTTAATTTTTATTTTTTCATTACGTGAGTCTTTCTTTCTTTTTTTTGAAACCTAAAGTGAGTCATTTAAAAAAAAAATTCTAATGTGTGCTCTTTTTAAAAATAAAATAGTGAGAGAGTCCTAACAGGAGTCTCTCTCTCTTTTTTCCTTAGTCCTAAAGTTTTTTTATTTTTTATATTTTACGTGAGTCTTTCTTTTTTCTTTTTTGAAACTTAAAGTGAGTCTTTTTTTAAAATAAAAAAAATTCTAACGTGAGGTCTAATTAAAAAAATTATAATTATTTTTTTAATCCTAATTCTAACGTATGTCTCTCAAAAGTCAAAATTTTCGTTTTTATATTATATATAAATAATAATAATGATGTGGCAAGCTCTAAGAATATGAGAATACAATTTGTAGATCTACTATCAAGATAACATAGATTAGATTAGTGGTGGATTGTAGATTTAATTGCAGTTGAGTATTATGTGAAGTCATCACTATAGAATAGCCAATGCCGGAATATGTTATATGGAACCAATGATATGAAAGAAAAAGAATTTTTCTAAACATTGAACAAAAAGTTACTTATTTTCATTCATTTTCGAGTTATACATTTTTTAAAATTAAGTCATAAACCTTTAAGTAAAATAAGTACTTTTAATTTTTATTTAACTATCCCGTGCGTCGCACGTATTAGCGACTAGTTATAAATAGTTCCATGCAGTCAAAAACAAACCTAATTGATACTCATTAATAATAATCAAATTTCATATTTTTAAAAATAATAAAAGAATAAAAATTTATAGTTTAAACATTCCGGTGCATTGCATTTGCACGGCTTATCCATTAGCTGTTACATAGTAATTATATTACCACGTTTGTTTAAACACTTAAAACTCTTTTTAATGCATTCCCACGTAGGTCTAAAATTCCACTCTATCATGTAACGCCAAACAACGACTTCACTCATTGAGTTCAACAAGTCAGTTGCATTGCATTTGCAAATTCCATTCACGAACCTCTCACTACTCTCTCCACTCACGGACCTACACGTAACCGAACTCCGGCCGATTGCCGTCGCCGGTAGGAATTTCTCTCTCTCTCTCCCCACCCTGTTTGGTTTCATAGAAAGTGTGGGAAATATATGGAAGAGAAAATTGATATACTTGTTTTGTAAAGTAAAGTGTGGGAAATGTTTGTTCCATCATTTTGATGCTTATGACTCTAAATTGGGTCCTCACATAACTTAAAATTCTGCAATAATTTATTTTCTGAGGTTGTAAAGATCATAATTTGGTGGGGTTTTTTTTTTTTTTTTTTTTTTTTTTTGGTGGATTAATTTAAGGCTTATTAGTTATTTTTGTTTTACTTTTAATCCTACGTTTGGTGGCTGAGGAATTGTAGGAAAGAAATGAAACTAAAAACTTGATTCTGAGATTTTTGGTTGGTTATGATTGAAAAAACACACATGGGTTAGGCTCTAATTTTTGTGGCAAATGGAAGTTCTTCATGGAATAAATTGCAGAATGTGACAGTGAGCTAAAACAATCAATGATGACTATTGCGGTCAAAAGTGAAAATTTAAGACAATAATAAATTTAGGCCTGTTCTCTCCTTAGACCCGAAGTTTTCTTGCATAATTTTTTGTTTTTTTAAATTTTATAGAAAAGATTAAGGTGGTTTGCCATTTAGTTTAGATGGTAAGCCTACGGGACATGCTTTAGTAGGCGCGGAAATAATCTTGTTTAATCCCATCACATCAAAGTGAAAACTTCAGTTTTACAAGTGCTTCTCTTTACATTGGATGAACATGGTAGATACTTTCCGTCCTTTTCGTTTATAGGAAATGTTTTCTTCCGGGCTTGTTCAATGCCATAATTCGCCTTTTCTGTCGCTAGATAGCTTCCTTGGAGGAAATAAATGGGACCTTACCTTTTAGGGTAAATTGAACTTTCTCTTTCAACTTTGTTTGGCAATCATTAGTAACTATTGTAGCAAAAAGCACCTGTATTATCAGTTTAGATTGAATCCTGATGTATCTTTCATGTACTACATCAAGTGTATTCCAAAGCACTGGTATATAAACCATCAAGTCAGTTAATCATAACATTTTTAATTTAAATTTGTGTATAAGGGGAAAATACATTTGATTGTGCACTATTTTTGAATGAAGTAGTATAACCTCATTTTCAAATTTAAATTAGCAAATTGGATTTTGGACACCTGAGAGTTGAGTCTTCTTGTCTGAAAATTGAAATTTTGACATTCATCAATTGTCATTATGAAGGGGTTACTTTAACTTCTAATTTTGTGACTGGTAAAGGAAGTGAGCAGGTTAATATCTGGCAGCATATTGTAGTTTTAATAAATTAGATAAACTATTATTAGTGGATGAAGTGGTAATGGTTATAAACACTCACACAAGACTAGCGTGCTAAGTTATGGTTCATAGTTTTGTTGTTCATATGAATGTTATTTACACACATCCCTTAATTAACTGCTGCTGTGTATAATATATGTATGAGATGCTATATTGTTGGTGATTAGGAGAAAAGGTACATGCAAAAGTAGTACATGGTGGTGATGCTTTCAAATTTTGAGGATTCTGTATTAGGGAGAAAAAATGCTAGATAGTGCGCGTGTATGTGTGTGCTGGTGTATCTTTTGTGTGTGCGTGCATGCATGCACTGTGTGTCCGATGTAAATTTTTGAAAGGCATGTAATGGCACAAAATGTTGGTTTATACTTATTCCAAAAGGACTGGATAAAATTGTGGCTATGCGCATTACGCATATTTATATCTTGGATTGTTTGAAATTTTTATAATCTATATCAACTCCCTTTTTGGACAGGGGACTTTATAGGGTATGACCTCTTTTGTTTCAACTGAAAGTGAAATGCTGGCAGAGGAGGATATCAGTGCTGTTGTATGAGGTGTTTTTGTTAAACTTTTTCTGGATTCATGCGTTATGGGCCTTACGACAGTAGTTTTACAATGATATGAGATTCAATAGACATGAGAGGTGATAACAGTATTTCACTTCTGAAAATTTCAAATAGAAGAATGGGTTTTTGGTTTTGTTCTCAACCAGACATGAAGTATCTTATCTGCTGATACAACAAGTGATAAATTTAATGGTAATTCCTAAAATTACTTTTCTTTATGCTAAGTGGAGCCTTGGTGCTCATAAGTTTGGTATACGATATGAAGAAAATTAGATGTAAGGTGATGATCAAGTCATAATGCAGGCTTTCTCTTGTGGTTATTGATGATGGACATTGAAAGTTGCACAGAACTGAATGAATTCCCACAGATGCTTCCACCATCACCTGGAACATTTGTGGATCGTGAAGAACTTATCCAACATGTTGGGGACTTTGCTGTGTCCCAGGGATATGTGGTTACCATTAAGCAGTCTAAGAGGGATAGGGTGGTTGTCCTTGGCTGTGACAGAGGAGGTGTTTATCGTAACAGGCGGAAACCTGCTGATGAATCGTCTGCTGAACGTACTCGTCGAAGAAAAACTGGTTCTCGGCTTACAAATTGTCCTTTTGAAGCTGTGGGCAAGAAGGATGATGGCTTGTGGATCCTTACCATAAAAAATGGAACACACAACCATGAACCCATAAAGGACATCTCAGAGCATCCCTCTGCTCGTCGCTTTACAGAGAGAGAAATTGTGCTAATTAAAGAAATGACAGAAGCTGGATTGAAACCTCGCCAAATTCTAAAGAGACTGAGGCAAAACAATCCAGATCTTTTATCAACTCCAAAGCATGTGTACAATGTTAAAGCTAAGCTCCGACAAGGAAACATGACAGGTGTGGTTTTCGTTTGAAGTTGCATGTCCTCAAGCACTCTTTCTTTGACCTTTTTTTTTTTTTTTTTTTTTGTTTCCTGTAATTACCTCATTTCTTTAAATCATCATTTTCACCTAGGCTTAATTAAAGAACCAAATTTTGTTAAGCTCTCCTTTCTTTTGAGCCATCTTACTCTAGATAAGTCCTACTGAATGGAAATTAAGTGTTAATTTTTTTGTTCCCTTCCCTGACATGCTTGTGGAGATTTTGGAATTGGAATTCAAACTTAGGTTTAGGTATTGCCCTTGTTATTTTCCACCAGTGAAGCTAGCAGATATTTTCAATAGATAGGTTGGTTAATTTGTTGATATCATAGGGAACGCATGTAATGTGGTCATTGTGGTACTCTCATTTCCTAGGTTCAATATATTGGAGCATGTTTTGACATATTCTTCTGATAAAATTTAATAATCTTGATGCTGAGTACTGCTAAGGATAATTCAAAAAGGTATGGGTGCTTTTTAATGCTCACTGCAGCTATGTTAATGATTAAACAATAATATCCACCATCATCCCGATGTACTAGGGTTGCACCCCTTTATGTGCTTTTTTGAACACATTCTTTACTTATAAAAAAATGTTTAGCCTGATATATGGTCCCTGTAGAACATGGTTGCTACATATTCTTATGAATCTCAGGACTAACGCTTGCCTATTTCTAGAATGGAGCTTCATTATGTTTGTCTTATGTGTATTGAATTTATAATTATTTATTATCCAGGAGGCCAGCTGGTTAAGTGACAAAATAGGTTCCTGAGCCTTTGCAGGGTTAGCCAATAGCTGTTGGATCCGCTATTGCCTTGTTTTTCTTTCCTCCCGTTCCCCCCTTTTCTTGTGTTCAATTGACGCTAATGAATTAAATGACAGCGGGCTTGATATAAATTATTACTCATAACTACATGAGTAAGCTCCTTTAATAAATGTGGTAATTACAAGCATAATTAGGTACCTTTATGCGACATCAGGAGATATCATCATAGTTGGCCAATTACTAATTGCCATTCCCAGGTCAGAGAGCTGCCCCAAAGGCTATATGATTCAGTTTTTTAATTGCTGAATCTCTTCATACTCTTTGGTTATGCTTGGGAATTTCATTTCCAAATGAGGAAGTTCTGGCTGTCTATAGTATTGAGGATTGTTGCCTTCGTCAATTTTTGGATGGTTTTGGAATTCAGGTTAAACTTTAACTGTTGATTTTTTTTTTTTTTTTTTTTTTTTTCTTTTCTGGATAGGTAATAAGAATTTTATTGATATAAAAGATCATCGTGTTCACGATGATGAACACTCTGAAAAGAAAAAATGACTGCTTATGGCCATATGAGTTCAGAATTGTTAGAATTAAAAATGGAACTTTTTTCCCTTTTCCCTTTTGGTTTCTTCAGAGGGCATTATTTAAGTAAATATTGTAACTCTGTTGTTTATAAGATGATTAGTCTGAGAGAGTAACAATCAATTTTTTGCCCTCTTTTCAGTTGAAACCCTTAAAAATTCTCTGCAAATCAGTAAGTATATGTACAACCTATAGCAAAAATTTATTTGAAAAAGAAAGCGTGTCAGTTTCCTTACAGTGGAAGATGGCGTACTTATGTTGCAGTGAGGAACTTCAAGCCATTGAGACCTCAGAAGTCTGCTATAAGAAACAATTATCTAGCAGTTACCGAGCCATCTTGGAGGCAGCGCAACCCTCCGGTAAGCTTCGATGTTACTCTGCTCAAGAAGTCTTATCCTTACTACTTGGAGGAGAGGAAACCGTTAAAAAGAAAATGGAAATAATCTATTTCTGTTAATACCTCCTGAATTGCTCTGTCTTCTCTCTTTCTTTCTCTATTCTCTCCCCCCCCCCCCCCCCCCGCCCCTCTTCCTGGCCTTTCTTTTCATTGGGGTTTTTTCTTACTGTATTCTTTTTCTTGTAATGTATATCAGAGGGTTCCCAATCTCATTGGAGGTAGATTTGTCGATTCACAATCATTTGCATCTATTGATGTTTTGAACCCTGTAAGTGTAATATATGCCTTTAAAATCTAATTTTCCAGTATTTTTGTATCAAGTTTAAGTCAATAATAAATTTTCTTTTTTCCCTAATTGATAGGCAACACAAGAAGTTATTTCTCAAGTTCCTTTAACTACAAATGAGGAATTCAAAGCCGCAGTATTTGCAGCAAAACGGGCTTTTCCATTGTGGAGAAACACACCCATTGCGACTCGTCAACGCATCATGTTCAAGTTCCAAGAGCTAATTCGCAGAGACATTGTTAGTGATTGGGACTTATTTGTTTGACTCAAGTCAAGTTACAAATTTTTTGTTGATCTGTTATTAGTTAATATTTATCTTACCAATCTTTTTTCTAGAATAAGCTTGCTATGAATATTACTGCTGAGCATGGAAAGACATTAAAGGATGCATATGGTGATGTGTTACGTGGGCTAGGTTAGTCTCTTTTGTGGTCTTTAAAAGCTCAATAGGTGTTGGTTATGCTCTTACAAGGTTTTTGATTATCATTCATAGAGGAGGTGGAACATGCTTGTGGATTGGCAACCCTTCAAATGGGGGAATTTGTTTCCAATGTATCTAATGGTATTGACACCTACAGCATTAGAGAGCCACTTGGTGTTTGTGCTGGGATTTGCCCCTTTGACTTTCCGGCTATGATTCCTTTATGGGTAAGCTCACTATACTTCTGTTTTCTCTATTTATTTGCTCTTTAGTTCTACGCTGTAGTTTTTGGTCTAGGCTGTGTGCTCTTTTTCTGCTTATGAATGTGGTTATGTATATCACTAATGTTGCCATTTAGAGAACAAGTAGTTGTTTAAATCATGTTGGGACAGTTATTTATCTAATATTATTTTTAGTGTGCTTTTCTCTCTTCTTCTTCTTCATTTTTTATTTTTTATTTTTTATTTTTTATTTATTTTTTATCTTAAACAAAAGAAAGAGAAAAAAAAAAGGGGGGGGGGGGGGGTATGTGCTCTTTATTGTTGGATTTTGTCAGGTGCATGAAGACTTTTGTGAATTTTTTTTTTTGAGAAGAAAGACTTTTGTGAGTTAATCAGGGCTTATTCAACTGCTTAGGAATGGCATTATGCTTATAACATAAGAGCAGGAGAAATATACTTTGAACTTGTGATTGGTCTCACTGACAAAAAAACACAATAAAAAGAAGGGGTAATTACATAATAAACCCTAGAGTTTGACGTTAGTTCCAAATTAAATCCTAAAGTTTTTTTTTTTTTTTTTTTTTTGATGAATTATTCATACCAAACAAAGGTTCACAAATCATTTAGCGAAAGCAGTACATCATCCAGATACCTAGGTAGAACTTAATGCTCAAGCTTCACCAATCACTAACGATAAGAAACACACCCCGACTGCAAACAGCCTACATACTCAAAAACACAAAGTGACTGCTGCAGATGCAGTCAAAAACCTCTGCATCACAAATCTACAAATCTAAGTAAGTACTTTACACCCACAAAATAAATGGATCTCTCCGCTACAAAATGGAGGTGTTATTACTTGCTTAGTGCAGAGATTAATCCCCCAATAACAACATAGCACCGTATTCCTTATAGAGTTCTTGAACTGCCCTTTAGCAACTACTCAGCACTTGACCTCCCAAGTCCTAGCATTGTGTTGACAATAACACATGGTATACAACAGCCCCCATACTAATTTGCACATAATTTCCTTCTGAATTTCCCCTTTATATATATATATATATTAATAATATTATGTAGATTCCAATCCACCAAGCTGGATCACTCAACCTCAGGCTTCCTAATCAAACACCTCTTGATCACCTCCTCCTAGATTGTCTTAGAAAACCCATACCTAAAGAACAGATGGTCCCTGATTTCCACACAACCCCAACAATATAAATACGGAGAGGGTCACCTTTGTGGCTCCATTTGAGTAACCTGTTGCAGGTATTCAATCTATTCCTAAAAGTCAATCAATTTGTAAAGGCATGTCTTGGAGTTGCAGCTAAGAACTAGATCAATTTCCACCAATTTACTTCTAAAACTTGACTTTAATTTAACCTATCAAAAAAAAAAAAAAAAAACTTGACTTTAATTTCATTCCAAGTTTCGGCAGTTGTGTACTCTCTTGATTTAGCTGGAATTTAAATAGGCTTATCCCTCCCTTCAATCCCAACTCGAGGAAGCATACTCTGAAATTAAATAAATCATTAGACATCAATGGCTTCTAAGTTCTAACACCAATCACTGTAATGATCACACTAGGCACATTGGCTTCCATACTACTTTATGCATCACATACCATCCCATGTGACCATGTCCAAATATGGTCTATAGCACCCCTAAAGGATACTACCAATCATGGCAGAGAGAAATATGAGAGTTTTACCCCCTTCAAACCTTATAAAAGGCCTTGCTAAGCTCTTAAATTTAGAAGTTTCCTCCGCCAACTGCAGCTATGAGGGACCTTCACAGTTCACAAATCCTGAAGTTTCAATTGCATTATTTTTTACCCTGTTGTTTCAAAATTTTTAGTTGAATCTTTAGTTGGCCTCTATTAACCCATGAGATACGAAGGGTTTCTAGAGGGGCTCACTTCCCTTGGAGGAACATATGGAGTCTAAGGTATCTTGAAAGATTCTCGCATGGATAACAACATTGGATAAAATTTTAATGGTGGATAATATACAGAGATGACGTGTGTTTGTTGTCGATTTGTGTTGTATGTGTCAGAACAGTGAGGAGTTAGTTAATTACCTTCTTCTTTTTTGTTCAGTGGCACAAGATATTTATTCTTTTGTGTTTGCATCATATGGCGTATCCAATTAGGCTGAAAATGGTGATACTGGATTGCTGGCACAGAAGATTTCAATGTCATAAGAGTTCAAAGATATGGAAGGCTTCCTTTATGTGTAATATGGAGAATTTGGTTGGAGCAAAATAGTAGAACGTTTGACGGTGTCAAAGACCTTAATCATTTTATTAAACAGCCCATGTTGAGATGTTTGTATGAATAGATGACTACCTTGGGCTTGGGTAGCATCCATTCGTATTCTTGTTTAGAGTTTTTAGATCTTTTGAGTTTGAGGTCCTAATTCTTTAGGAGTAGTTTGATTCACAATCTTTTGTGTGAAAAATCTCCTTTAGTGAAAAAAATCTTGTAATATATATGTTTAAAAAAAATGGAAGATACCAAAATTCCTCCATATGAATTATAGGTAATGTTTCGGCACCTAAAAGGCTCACAAAATAGCTTACTCACATAAAGTAAAAATAAAGGAAACTTGCCATTGTTAGATAAAATTAAAGTCCAGTGTGCATTGATTTTGAACTACAAATTGTAATTGCAACTTCATGGATTAATTTGAAATCAAGGTCAGGTATTTTTTATTTTTTATTTTTATTTTTTAATCTAATTACCCCTTCAAAGAATTGCAACAAGTTTGTCGTCAAGATGGAGTTAAGAACGTTATTACTTATTAGTAATTCAATACGGCCATCATTCTGCATCATAGTTAATTTTTAGTATTTTTATTGCATTTCAAACTTTATTTGGATTATGAGGTATTCCATGGATTGTTTTCTCTCATTTATAGATGTTCCATATTTCAGGTCTTAAGCTGTAGTTCTTCATTTTATTTGTTTTTGGGGGGTGTTTCCATATGCATATTGTGTATTTGGGATATGTCCCCTTTTAATACTTTCATTATATACCCCTTCCCCCTCCAAAAAAGATGAAGAACTAAAGAAAAGTTCAATAAATTTTTCATGGGAATCTCCTCCCTACCTTTTTTTTCTTGTGCAGATGTTTCCTTTGGCAGTCACATGTGGCAATACATTCATTCTGAAGCCATCAGAGAAGGATCCAGGTGATTGTCAAATCCTTTCTATTATTGTAATATATGAGATCATAGAACTTTTGCTCCTCATTACTATGATGCACTAAATAGTAGAGTACAAGGGATTAATAACTCTCTTCTTTGGTCTCAAATGACAACATGTAAAAAAACACCTATCTTGAGGAGGATTGCTTCGTGATGTGTTTGGTGCTTGGGATAAGAGGGCTGATAGTTTATAAATTATCCATTTTGTGGTGTTGGTGTGAACCAAATATTGGACATATGTAGCCTTGCACTTACTATATATTATAAAAACCATATAAAACAAGGGGAGGGAAGTTACACTTTGCTGAACATCCCAATAGAGAGAAGGGATAAGTAATGCCATGGATCTTGAACTTTGATCTTGCCTTCTACCACAGTGACTTCACTGTTGGGGATCTTGCCATTGATCTTGCCTTCTACCACCGATCTTTTTGTGTAGTTGGCCAAGAATGGTGTGTGGATGGACTTGTGGTGAAACTGAGCTAGATTTGGAGCAGCAGAGGTGAGGGCTTGACAGCATGGCATTTAAATTGATTTGTTTGGTTGTGGGTGATGGTGGTTATGAGGGAAGCAATAGTGCTGTTGGTGGAGATGATCTATGGGTTAAAATTGGTAGTGATGGAGATAGGTCTAGATTTTGATATTAACATGTGGCAGTGGTAGGTGAAGTAGATGGGTGGTGTTGGTCAATCCTGAAAGGATAGGGTCCTCTTCTCCCCGTTATTCTTAGAGTTCCTATTATTTAACAAAGGGAAGAGGCAAGGAGGTTGAAAAAAAGAAAAGGAAACCATATCCAAACTCCAATCCTTTCATGCACCAGATATTGAAAAGGATATATTATGTCCCTTAATATGACATCTTATTTGTCAAAAGGGGATTTGAAGTATGTTGTTTTAAATTTTTCCTGAATTCACTGTATGTTATGGATTTTTCTTAACATCCACACAAGAGGCATCCAATTAAAGACCTAAAAGAAAGTGAAAAACCTGATACCTAATATCTGTAACGAATAGGAAATCCAAAGATAAATTTCAGTCTATGTGAATTGAAATTGTGTTGATTACATTTCATCAAACATGTGGAGTGCTCAGCATTTATAATATGAATGTATGTATGTATGTAACTTTTAATTTTGCTGTGGTAGGTAAATTGTCCGTTTCTATTTTTGTAATTTGTTCATTTCTTATAAATTTCCTTTCCCATTAGGAAAAGATTTTGTGCTTCCAATGACCAGAAAATAGATTTCTTTTGAGATTCTAATGTTTTTATCTTGGTAATTAAATAGTCACTGTAAAAAATGAAAGTAAAGCTACCCGAGTAAATGGTACATGTACATAGACAAAGTTACAAGCAGTCTAGAAAGCGTTTGATTCTAATGCTTTTATTCTTAAGAATTGGACTTACTGGCTCAGTCATTGTGCATGCAAATGACATTAATATGCACACATATGTGCTTAATAACCTACTTGGTGTGTGTTTGTGTGTATACTTTTCCAGGGGCTGCTGTAATGCTTGCAGAGTTGGCTGTCGAGGCTGGTTTGCCTAATGGTGTCTTAAATATAGTTCATGGCAGCAATGTAAGGCTTCTAATAATTGTTTATCAGATTTTGTTCACTCCATTAATACCTTCCTTTAGTATGGGTATATGTAATTGATCTTTACATTAAAGCCATCAGTTTTTCCAATTGAATACGTTACAAAATTGTCTACTTCTGTTTGGTCTACTATGCCTTATGATGAACATGGTTTTATCTTCGTGCTCAACCAAAATTGTTTGATTTTGATGCTTTTATGATGCTATCTGCCTTATCACAAATGGATTTTTTTTCTTCTTTTTCTATCATCTTTTAGCTTTTCACTTTCTTCACATTGACTTGGGACAGGAAATTGTTAATGCTATTTGTGATGATGATGATATCAAAGCTATCTCATTTGTTGGTCCAAATGTGGTAAGTTATTCCTTAGTGTTGACAATGATACAAGTTGCAATTTGTTACCTCTATTTGGAGTTTTTTTGTTCTTTCTTCTTTGATGAAACAGTATGTCATTTGTTTTATGCATATCTGACAATGAGCAACATGGTTGTTTTAGGCTGGTAATCTAGATTCTTGACATTGTTGTTGGTCGTACCATAAGTCTTTTACTTCAGATTGTTGATCAGTTATTTATGTATTGTTCAAAGGCGGGCACTTACGTATATGCAAGAGCATCAGCAAAAGGGAAGCGTATCCAGGTACTACTATTCATGCATATGCTTTGGTAACAAGCCTGCAGTTTCTCGAGCATTGTGGTTGCTGTTTTATTAATGCAGTAGTTGAAGTCAATGAAAATTGGCTGGCTGACTGACTGTTGTCTTCAGTCCAATGTTGGAGCAAAAAATCATGCAGTTGTCATGCCTGATGCAAGCTTGGATGCTACTTTAAATGCACTAGTTGCTGCTGGTTTCGGTGCTGCAGGACAAAAGTGCATGGCACTTAGCACAGTTGTTTTTGTTGGAGGCTTAAATCCATGGTATTCTGCTTTGCTCCCTTGCTTATCTTTGTGTTTTTTGAGTTCGTATTTGTTGAATCCAAACTTTGTAACTTTGAGCAATGTGTATCACTCTTTCTTAGGAAGGTGTTTCACTCTATTGTGACTAATCACATCACGTCCTATTCCATTTAAGTAATCCACAATGAGGATCTCTATTTATTATTTGAATAATTTTAATATGTAATAGTAGTTTTTTGAAAATAGTTTGGAGGGCATTACAAAGTTCATAGGTATTGGGTAGTATACATGAGAGACACCAAAAAATCAAGATCTAAAATTGCAGTTCTCTAAAAAGTCCCACAAGGAGTGAAAATTTTTTTTTGCTAACAAGTGGGGAAGGATTTGAACCCAAGTTCTCCTCATTGGAGAGAACAGCCAGTGCCACTGAGCCACAAGACTCTTGGCGATGTTTAGAAATCCCTTTTGACTCATAAACTTATCAAAAAAGAGTCAAAACTTCTGTTTAGGCAAGGAAAGCTTGACCCTGTCAAACATTTTATTATTTCTCTTGCTCTCTCTCTCTCTCTCTCTTACACACACACACACACACACACACAATGAATGAAAAGAAATCCATGTCCACTCACAAAGCAGTCTCAAGAATAAAGACTTTTGTTTAGGCAGGAAAAGTTCAACTCAGTTGGATGTTCTAGTCTCAATCTGCCTCTCTCTAAAGATACCCATGAGGCATTAAGGGCTTGTCTTTCGTTCCAATACTCCTATACTGACTGAAGGACCCTTTGCAGAAACAAACCTACAATTCCAGAGCTGTCTGGGGCATAAACCACGTAAAGCTAAACAAAGACAAAACTAGAGACCACATCTCCCTGGAAAAAGAACAAGGGAGTAATACATGATCCACCAATTAACTGTTTGTACACATATAGCACTAATTTACATTGATCTTCCCCCAAGTTTTCAAATTATCAATAGTGAGATTCTTCCCAATGGCAGCTATCCACCCAAAGAAAGCCACTTTCTTATGCTACTTTACCTTCCAAATGCCCTTTCTTGGATAACAAGTAATTGAAGCCTACTCAATGTCCTGTGCTGTCTAGCTTATGGGGTAAATGTCTCTCTAGTTTTAGACCCCTGGCATAGGTTATAGCCCCTCTTTAGTGGGCCTATGGTTAATGTATATTGTGCACCTAAATGAAAAAGGTAAAAGTAAATTTATGTTTCTAACATATGTTTTTTTTTTTTTGAAATAAAATTTATTTATAAGTAAGTTTCTTAGATATGTTTAGATTGATTTGATTATGCTGCTTCTTGGATTCAGTTAGTTGATAGAGATCATATGGCATGGTGTAAGTGGTTTGTTGTAAGAAGACTTCATTATTTTCCAGGGAAGATAAACTAGTGGAGCATGCCAAAGCAATTAAAGTAAATGCTGGAACAGAACCAGATGCGGACCTTGGCCCAGTGATTAGCAAGCAGGTGGATGCATATTATTAACCCTTGACCAATTTAGCAGCATTAAAATCATAAAGAGAGTTGTTGATGTGGCAGTAATTTTCTCTTATAATTCAATAATCATAAATTTTCATGACATTGTGTGCTTTGCATGAGGCATAAGTTTAATCACTATGCATTTGTTATTTTGGATGCAGAAGTGGAAGCACTTTGAACATTTCTCATTCTACATTTAAATGTGTCTTATTTATAATTTCATATTCTGCAACATTCTTAATTGTTGGCAGGTAAAGGAACAAATATGCAAATTGATCCAAACAGGTGTTGATACTGGTGCAAATCTAGTCCTTGATGGAAGAAACATTGTGGTATTGTCTTATGTTCTACCAATTTAATCTTTCAATTAGGATAGTTTGTTTTTGTTTTTGGATGTGTTGGTGTCTCTATGTATTATGTTGTTCTATTAATTGTTCTTTAGAAAGGATAAAGGATGCAGCAGAAAATTTTAAGTGAGGGCTGGCAAGGTTATTCTCTTTAAGTCTGATTGTCTGGAACTAAATTCTATCATGTAGAACCTGGTATGTAGGGGTGACTGAAGCACTTGGATTCTATAATTAAACCTTCTTCAACCTGGCATGCTCAGTTATTTAGGCAGAACTCAATTTTGAAATTTTAATCAAGATTTTTCCAAAGAGATCTAAATATGTGAAATGTGCAAGGATTGCAGACAAGCACAAATGTTTGGTTGTAAAACGTATGCAAGAGAAATGGAAGCAAAGAGTCATTATTTTTCAATTCAAACACAATATTAATATTTCGAGTAAATTACAGCAACTACCCTAGAGGTTTGGAGAAATGTTAGGGATGTCCCCCCCAGTTTCAAATTTGACACTCCACCCATTGAGGTTTGTGATTCATATAACAGATGTACTATTTCACTCTATTGTCATTACTTACAATAACAAAATATACTGTTTTCGAAATAGATTCCCTTATAGACTAACCAAAGGAGTGAACAAACTAAGCAGTCCTTTTTTGCAATTAGATGAGTTGGATAATTAGATGGTTAAGTTATAATTTTTTTTTTTTTAAAAGTCACCATGTGTCTAACCAATCGGTCATTACAAGAGATAAATAGCTCAAGAGAGCTATTTGAGTCAGCTTGAAGGAGGATGAAAGATAGATCAAAAGAGGGGAAAAGGTACATAAATAAAGGGAGAAGCAGAGATCGGAAGTGAGAGGAAGAAACAACCAGAAAAAAGTAATCTTGCTCCATGCTTCAAGGATATCTTCTGGTGTTCTGGAAGATTCTTTCATTTATAATTTTATATACGAATGGGCTTAACTGAGAACTCAGGACTAACTAAAGGCATAAAAAAAAAGTCTTCAGACATGTTTTCTTAAATATATTTTTTAATTTATTTTGTTCATGATGTAAGCTGATGATTACTTTGGGGGGTGGAGTGACATTTTCAAAATGAGGAGGCAAGTCTTTCATATTTCCCAAAACCTCAAATGAGGTTGCCGTAATTTATCCTAAGAACAGAGTTTTCTTCCAAACTAATTTGGAGGAACTTTCTTTTAATCCATTACATGGTGGTTCAAATGATCATCCACATGTACTTATAGTCACATGACCTATTTAAAAGTCATGTGACTTGTTTTGATGACATAATGAATCATCAACTTTGTATTTATCCTAATATTTTTAAGTAGAATAGAATTATGCCTTTTGGCGAGAAAGGTTAATTCCTTTAGAGGGGTTCTTATCTAGAGCCCTTCACTTCCAATGGCTGTAAAATTGTCCAACGTGACATGACATGGATGACTCGCAATTCATTTATGCTTTCACTTTGTTAAGACAGAATTTATCAACAAAAAAAAAAATTAGATACATTCCATATTAAGGAATTAGGACACAACAATATATTATGAGTCCTTATAACAGGTTGACACCAGTATTCTTTCTGTGTAGCTCCCTTTGTTAAGACCATACTGCTGTTATTTTTGTTCCATAAATCACCAACAATCAGGAATATATTGCAAAGTTTTTTCCCTACACACATGGCAGTAATCAATCTGTCTATTATCGGATTGTGGTATGAGTTTAAGAAGCTTGTTTATAGCTACAGTTTTCTTTGTGGTTTGATAAGCGTCTGGACCTAATATATGGTGTTGATTTTTGGATGACAAAAGGTTTCTGAATATGAACATGGCAGTTTCGTTGGTCCCACCATCTTGTCCAATGTCACAACAAATATGGAGTGTTACAAGGTATCTCTTACAGTGTTCTAGAAGCAATCATGCATTGTAGCGGAGAGGGGAAAGGTGGCCATTATATGTTAATTTTAGTATTATTCTGGCCACCCTTCCCTCTCCCCTCCTCTCTGCCTCTGTCCAAACATGAAGTTCAATGACACTTTGTCTTGGATTCTGCAGGAGGAAATTTTTGGTCCAGTTCTTCTTTGTATGCAGGTTGCTACAATGCTGCTCATCTCTCCTTCATGTTTCTTCAGTTAGAGTTGTTGCTTACCTGTTTAAAGATGTTAAGATACATTTTTCTTTGTGCCCAGGCTGACAGCATTGAGGAGGCCATTAACATTATTAACAGACATAAGTATCCTCAAATTTAGCTTCCCTTGACCCTCTTTGTAGGAAGAGAATCCTTTAAACCTGTAATATTCTTATACCTATGAGTTTCCCTCTTACAGGTACATCAATGGAGCTTCTATCTTTACCACATCTGGTGTTGCTGCAAGGAAATTTCAAACTGAGATTGAAGTTGGGCAGGTAGACAACGTTTTGCATGTTACAAGGCAAAAGGATAGGAAAAATATTAAAAGCCTAAATTTGGATAAACTACATGTGTTTCTTGTTTGGTCCATTGTCTTGCACTGCCCTATGCCCACTCTTTTAAAAAATCGGAAGTGCTTTCAATGGGTGGAGTTTTAGGACAGTAGTTATCTCCACAAATTTGGCCTGCATGTTTTGTTTGTAATTCTCACTGCATTAGTTGATGAAATTCCCTAATATTTGTTATACGCTGGTAGTTTTTTTATGAAGTATTAATTTATTTCTTCTTTAAGTTAGTTGTCATATTTTTTGCTTTTGTCACGTGAACTTGGTTTGACTCAGGTTGGCATAAATGTTCCCATCTCTGTTCCGCTGCCTTTTTCCTCATTTACTAGCTGCAAGCCATCCTTTGCCGGTGATCTCAATTTTGATGGTAACATTTATTTCTTTCCACCTTTTTTAGAAGCAATCATGTAGAGTATCGGATAGTTTGAATTTGTCATGAGACTGAATTGCAGGCAAGGCTGGAATTCAGTTTTATACCCAGGTTAAGATGGTGACTCAACAGTGGAAGGATTTACCGGGCAGCAGTGGTGCATCCCTGCTAATGCCAAGTTCTTAGAGGTTATAATGGACATAAAATGCAATGTATATGTATATAATGCACATATTTTTTTTAGAACAGTATTATTAATGTGAATCTTTAATCACTGTGTAAATATATTTTTTAAGATCACCCAGAACACATGTAGCCTTTACATCTTTGTGTATTACAGGTGAGCACTCCCATGGCATGTTTGGATGTATCAGGGATTTGCTTCATATAATGTTATGTTCCAGTGTTCCAGATATACTGTTGTTATAAGTTTTATTGTTATTATTATTATTATAGAAGTTGTATCATGTTTATTAGCGCCATTTTTAGAGGTGTTGCTTTGAAACTGTGTTTAGAATTAGAATGGATTTTATGCCCCTTGTAAAAAAGAAGGCCAGTCTGTTCGTCAGGTTTAAGCTGGAGATCAGTACAAGGTTTACATGAGATTTAAAGTTTGATAAAAAAATCATCAATATATATACATAAAAATGAATTAGCCAATTAAGCAAATGCATATATTAAATATCTATAGTTGTGCATTAATTATTTGTATATACTGAATTTATATGATTAGTTTATAAGTTTTAGATAAATCAGTTAAGAGTACTACTACAACCATAGACTATTTTACAACATTTTTACAAACTATTAATGTGGCAAATTCTTATTAGTTCTAATATGGATCTACCACTAACATCACATTTATATTTACCAATAATTATTTGAAAATTACTAAAGCTATATCAGCAGTTTGTAAAAATGCTGTAAATTAATTTGTGTCTATAGCATTACTTGTTAGTTAATATTAATAATTATTAATTGACCCTATAAATAATTTATGCACAACATATATGAATTGCATTAATTATTTATATTTACTGATTTACTTGGAATAGTAATAATTGATTTATGATATGACATTCTTTCTTATGTTTAATATTTTTTTGGTTCTTTCGAGCATCAAACTTATGTTTAGTTGCTTTGGAAAAATTTTGACACAAAATCCATAAAAAATTAAATATTGGTGAATTCACTAAATTTAATCTTAATCATTTAGATTTCCTAACTTCTTATAATAATATGTAACATGACAACATGTAATATATATGAACTCGACTTCCACATCAAATTTAAATAATGTCTCTCTAAATAAACTTTTTTTCCCAAAAAAGAAAAGAAAAAACAAAGTCCACAAATAATGTTTTTTTTCCTAAATAATGTTATTTTTGTTACACTTTGTTTGTTTCACTTGGAAACCTTCTATAAAGATAGTTTTTCACATTTTTTAGTGTTTGGTAGCAAAAAAAAAAAAAAATGGTCAATGGAAAACAATCTTTAGTCAACAAAAAACCTTAATAAAAATAACTTATTTTCTAAAGGTTGTTTTCCAAAAAAAAAAAAAAAAATGGAAAACAATCTCTCTCTCACTCGTTGCATCTCCTATACACAAAAAATTTGACAAAACCTTTCACGCTTGTTCATATGACAAATTGACAATGGTAAGTAAAAAAGTATTGTTAGTGATGGATTTAGATAAAAACTAGTAAAAGTTTGCCAACTCAACTTGTGAAAAATGTTATAAATTTTTTTGTGCATTGCTTTTTTTTTTTTTAAAAAAAAATTATTTGAGAAGTGCTACATTCATATTATTTTCACAACAAATCTTAGGTGTTAAGTTGTTACTGATTCTAATTTGAATTCATTATTAAAATTAATTTTTTGTTATTAATAATAGCCTGCAACAACCTACCACTTAAGATTTATTGTGAAAGTGTTGTGAACGTAGCATCTCTCTTTCTCTCTTCTTGTTTTTTATTTGATAAAAAATATTATTTTATTTATTGACTTATATTTTGGCTTAATTAATACTATCATAATGAAAAAAAAAATAACATTATTGGTTAAAATTTGGGGGCCTTTTTTCTATTAGGGGTCATAGGAGACCCAAACATTTGCTTCTAGTATAGAGCTGACTCTATATGTATGTACGGTTCATATGTGTGTGTGTGTGTGTACACGTTACTGTCCATATATATATAAGAGCAAGATGAGTGGTAGAGATAATGAAAATTTGACAACTAATTTTGATTATTTCTATTGTCAAAATTTTAGTATGAAAACCAAATTAATTCTTGGTTTTTATTTATATTAATGACATTAGTTGGTTTACATAATACACATGTTTTAAATTATACAAGAAATAGTTTTTTTTTTTAAATTGCATACCAAATACCAGAAAACCTTTTCAAGCTCATTACCAAACAATAGAAAATAAAATAGTTTTTCAGAAAATCATCATTAGAAAATAAATTATTTTTCAGAAAATATTAATGCTAAAATAAACAGAGCATAATATAGTGTTATCTTGTATTGCTGAATCATCACGTGTGAGCTGTGATATACTACCTGACAAGATTTTTATTACTCAGATAAATCTCGAGTGGATGATTTTCCATTACTTACATAGATTTACCACCGAAGAATACAAATTGCACAATTACGAAACAATTTATGGCTTTCTCAAAAAAAAAAAAAAAAAAAAACGAAACAATTTATGGTAAAAGGTAAAAACATCAAACTTATGCCAAGAGAATTTAGTTCCGTTGGCATATGTTAGAGTCACATAAGTGCTTGTTCAATAGAAAATGTATCACATTTTAGCCAATTAACTAATTAAGTCTCCTTCTTACACCTTATAAGAGTTACCGGCTTTTGTAAGGGGTAAGTTGTGTGATATTATGCCTTTGTCCCCATTCCCTGTGTGTGTTGTCTGTTTACTTTCCTTCTCAAAAAAAAAAAAAAAAAAAAAAAACTAATAAAGTCTAAAATTCAACCTCATCACTTTATTTAAAGGTTTTTTTTTTTTTTTTTTTTTTTTAATTTTAATTTTAAGGAGGTCATTTAAAATTGTGTAAAGAGTAAAGACATAGAGTTGCTACAGTAACTATATAAATTTATACTGACATTATTTATTTTGCATTTAATTTTTTATTCTTTCTTTTTGTATCCCGATGATGAAGAAAAAAAGTGGATGGTGGTTATTGTGTGTATAAAGAAAAAGAAACAATTAGAAAAATAAAGAAAATTGATATTTTAATAAAATATAGTGTAAAATAAATAATCTGATATGTGGTGTTTTGAAAAGTGTGTATTTTAAATTAAAAAAAGAAGAAGAAGTAAGCTCTTATGCTAAAATAAACAAATTATTTTGCACAAGCTCGAATGTTTATAAAAGAATCTGACTTTTTGATTGATGTAATAACTAAAAACTATATTAAGTAACTAGAATTATATTATAAAATATTAGCCTCATGCCCTCATTACATGTGCTTCAAGCGTGCGATTAGGCTTTTTTATTTTTTATTTTATCTTTTGGGATTTAGTATCATAATTTTTCATTCATCACAATTTGTAGTTTACACGTTTTCCTACTAATATTAGGTATTGACTCATGATTTTCTTTTTCACAAGAATTTCATCCTACTTTCTCTCTTGTTTCTATATCATTTTCATTCTAGAATCTATCATCATTGACAAACCAATTGTAATAAAATAAATTAAATAACTACATTTTTCTACTTGAAATTCTATAGTTCACAATTACAAAATTACAAAAAGAATGCCAAAAAAATGAAAAAAAAAAAAAAAAAAAACTATTCACACATGTAATTCATTCATATACAACAAATGATAACTTTTAAGGAGAATTGAAAGGGAAAGAAGGGGGAAGAAAATATATATATATGGTAAGAAAACGGTGTCATCCCTTGAACCTTTTTCATGTTTGACTTCGACCTCATTTGGTCTTCTAGTTCCTTACTCCCCCCCACATAAAACCAGATATACAACAATTGCAATGGCTCTAATAATCCTAAAAATAGTTATAATGTTTATTATTTGAAATAGTTTTCTTACAATTTCCATAACAAATAAATCAAAATCATACACAACAATCAAAATTATATGAGCAATAAAACAATAGAAAAAGATTTATTCAAATTAAAAACGGGGAAAAAGCCTAAATTTTAGGACAAAGTTTTAGGATAAATTTAAAGATAGTTAGCTAAAAAAATACTAATATGAGTTGTTTATTTTTTATAAAAAAAAAAATGAAGAAGTTGTATTATACTTGACTAACGTGAGAGAAAGAAAGGGGGAAAAAGCTATTTGAGACTATCTAAAAAAAGCTATTTTATTTTTAAATTTTGAATTTGACAAAGAAACGTGCATGGGGAGGAAGAATCGTGGATCAAAAAAACTATCTAACTCTATTATTTAAACTTTCTAAATAGATGAACTTTGGTACTCCAAAGTCCAAATGGGATATATATATATATATATATATATTTTTGGGAAGAAAATACAATTGCAAGGTCTGAGACGACCTAGAAAGCGCTTGAGCATGTTATTAGTAGTACTAATAAGTAATAACATCATTCCCCTATTTGGGTTTCATCATTTGGCATACTAAAATACCCTCAAAATCATATGTTTAAAAAGTTTAAATAATATTGTTAGGCATATAAAATTATTAATTTAAAAAATCCTAAATTTGAGATAAATTTAAAAATCAGTTCCATCCATGTCTCTCCTTCTCCACGTTTCTTTGCCAAATTCAAAAATAAAATAGCCTTTTTTAAATAGTGTCAAACAATTTTTGTTTTCCTTTCTTCTTTGACGTTTGTCACAAGTATAATACAACTTTTTTATTTTTTTTTAAATAAAAAATAAACAATTTAGGCTCCCCCCCCCCCCCCCCCCCCCCCCCCCCTCTCTCTTCTCATCTGAATAAAACACCTCTCCCCAGTTCAAAGAAAAACAGTGGAAAAAAAAAAACCCTCTCATGTTTATACTATTTTTTGAGAAGAATTTATACTATTTTGAATACACTATTTTTTTTAGTTAATTAATTATTTTAATTCAAAGATACCCTTTTATTCATATCCCTTAAAATAGACACTCAGTTGACAAAATCAAATATAAATAACTGTGTCTCTTCCTCCTGTTTAATCTAAATAAATTAAATAAAAAAAAAAACCTCTTTTTTCTCTCTTAGGGGAAGGAATAGTCTTTTCCTACAAGGTAATTCTCTCAGTATTGTTTTTTTTTTTTTTTAAATTACTTTATTGCTCATATGATTTTGATTGTTGTATGTGATTTTGATTTATTTGTTATGAAAATTGTAAGTAAAAGATTTTAAATAACAAACATTGTATCATAACTACTTTTAGGGTTATTGGAGAAATTGTTGTTCTTGTATATCTGGTCTTATGGGATCAAAAGTAAGGAACTAAGGACCAAATAAGATCGAAGTCAGAAAATGAAAAAGATTCAAGGGATGGTATCGTTTTCTTACCCTATTTGTCCCCCCCCCCCCCCCCCCACTTTTTTTTTTCAATTCTCCTTAATTTTTTTTTTATTGTATATGAGTGATTTTTTTTTTTTTTTTTGAGAAAGGTGTATGAGTGAATTAAATGTGTGAATTACATTGAATTTATGCCAAGAGGTTTTAATTCTATAGGCTTCTTAACGCTTTTTTTTTTTTTTTTGAGAATCAAGACCGCGTGATATTATTAAAATACTAAAGGTCTGAAATACAAATAGATACATGTCTGTTGGAACATACTCTATCCAGACTAATAAAAGAAAGAAAATCTTGCTCTTTTAACGCATTTTTAAGAAAGACGTCTAGGTTCAAATCATCTATCCAATTTTTTTTTTTTTTTTTTTTTGGGAGACAATCTCTCCAATTGTTGTAATAAGTAAATAATAACTATATTAAGTAACTATATATTATAAAATATATAAGATATAGTATTATATGGGCCAGGCCAATTGCACTACAAAAGCTGAGAGAGTTAGTGCTGAGTCTGCTGACTGCTGAGTCACAGCCTCGTAGACTATCCGAACATAATCATCATCAACATCCTCGAAGTAAAAAATGTTGCGGTTTTCGATTCAACGAGGTTGATTTCATAAATCGAATTTCATTTTTATTACCAATTCAATTTGTTTTTGTTTTTTTTTGGCGGTATTGGTGTTGGTAGTTTAGAAAATATAATTTTGATTGTTGTTGCAGTGAGGAATTTGAACTTGAAGGCTTTGAGTTTAAGGCCTCAAATCTTCGCTTTGAGAAACACTCATTTCTCTACGGCCACAGAGCCCTCTTCTAAGCAACCTAACCCTCTGGTATTCTTAAAACATACATATATATATATACACACACATGTAACTTTGCTTAGGATTGTGTTTTCTTTTTTTAAAATTAAATTTTGCTTTTAGAATGTTAAGTTTAGCTATCAAATGGTATGTTAATGGAAGAGTTTTTTATTTTTATTTTTATTTTAAAAAACCCTGTAATTTTTGTGGAAATGAATCAAAAGGAGTTGATGGGAAATGGTATTTGGGTTGCATAAAATCTGATTAAAGATTAAAGATTTTATTTTACTTTTTGGACCAATAAATTTACAATTTTTTTGTTTGTTTGTTTTTGTTTTAGAGATCTAATGAGCAATATCACAGTGAAGCTAAGGAATTAGAATTTTCACAGAATTGTAGAATGTATTTGTCCAACAAAACACAGCCAGTCAGTGTTGATGCTTCTAGAATTTAATATATGCTATTTTCTCATTTTGTTTTACTGGTCTTATGTTATCAGAGGGTTCCCAATCTTATTGGAGGCGCATTTGTTGATTCGCAATCACTAGCTTCCATTGATGTTATAAACCCTGTAAGGATCTTAAGATGCACCATACTGCTTACTTTTACATTTACTACAGAATTATAAACGCAATATTTTGCTTTTTGGTGGTGGTCTGATTGATTTCTGATTTGGTAATAGGCAACACAAGAAGTTGTTTCACAAGTTCCACTGACTACAAATGAAGAGTTTAAAGCTGCAGTATCTTCAGCAAAGCAGGCTTTTCTATCATGGCGTAACACCCCAGTTACAACCCGTCAGCGTATCATGTTCAAGCTTCAAGAGCTTATCCGGAGAGACATTGTAAGTCTGTCAGAGTCATTGGTATATTTGGTTTCTCAAAATCAGTTGATTGACAAATTTGGATCACTCTGTTGTTGTTCCAGGATAAGCTTGCCTTAAACATCACAACTGAACAGGGAAAGACATTGAAGGATGCCCAAGGGGATGTGTTCCGTGGGCTAGGTTAGTGTGTTTTCTTTGCACTTTGCTCTTTTCTCTTTAAGAGGATTTTGTAGTCACTTAGTGATGATGGACCTCTTTGCTGTCTTTGTTTTCCTCTTGTAGAGGTGGTTGAACATGCTTGTGGAATGGCAACTCTGCAAATGGGGGAGTATGTTTCCAATGTATCAAAAGGAATTGATACTTACAGCATTAGAGAGCCACTTGGCGTATGTGCTGGGATTTGTCCCTTCAACTTTCCAGCGATGATTCCCTTGTGGGTAAGCCTGCTATATGTTTTACTCCCTGTTACTTACTTTTAAGACTAGTCCTTTCCATTTCCCATAATCATTGATTATAGTTTTGCTCTAGGGTGTAGACTGCGTTGCTTATTTGAAATCATAGGCTTGTTATGACAGTTACCATATGGTTGAATTAGGTTGAGAAATTCAACCAGCAAAGTTGTGATTAAGATGGAGAAAGCATTTTGTTAGAGTGAAATCTGGTCAAACACACTCTCTCTCTCTCTCTCTCTCTCTTGCACGAGAATGCATAAATGAATGAGATTTTTCTCAAAACAAAGGGAGAGATTTTTATGCAACAAGCATAAAATGAACACAAACAGCTGCAAATTGAATCTAAAGTACACTAGTTTAATCATTTTCGAAACAGTAAGGCATGCACCTATGGACACAGCTCCTGTTTAGATGTCTTTTTTTTTTTTTTTCATTCACCAAGCTTTGATTGCCAATTTTAACACATTTTCCCAAAAAGCAGGAAAAAATTAGGTGCTCTGTATTTTATTTTGCTTTTGCAAAAAGCAAAAAAACGCTATTTTCCTTAAGTTGTTATTTCTCACAAGCATAAAATCACTGGTTTTTATTTTATTTTATTTATTTTTATTTTAATTGTACTTTTTCTGGGTCTTTGTTAATTAGTTTTTATGGTGCTTAAATAGTAGCTATTCATTTCTCCCAAGAAGAAGATAATTTCTAAGTGTTGGTTTTATGATAATTTTGCAGATGTTCCCAGTTGCAGTTACATGTGGGAATACATTTATATTAAAGCCATCTGAAAAAGATCCAGGTAATTCTGATCTTCTTCTTGGTAGTGTAGCCATTGAGCATTATCTTCTTCATGATACTATGAATTATATAATCCTAGAAAAAGGATTCAAAATTTTCTTCCCCCTTGGATCTATGCAAAAGAACTTATTCAGTTGTGTTGGTGCTTATTGCACATGAGCCTGCCTGCATAGGTTTGTGAAGCACCTGGGATTGAGGATTGTTGAATATTTTGGAGTTGTGACCAAGTTTTCACTGATGAATTAATTTTTTAGATGCTTGATATTGGATTTGTTGAGCCATATAGCTGTTTGACTTTATAGATCTAAAACTACCATTATATAATCTTTGCTTGTTTGCTAAAAATCAAATTCGTACTGTTATCAAGAAAGCAATAAATAATTTTCAGGCCTTTATTTTGTTAAGTGAAGTTGGGTTTCAAAATTGAAGGAAGAATATTCTACGAGCTGAATTTCTTAAGGCAAGCTAGAGTAACTATGCAAGTGAACCTTGTCTTAATTACAGAGATGGATATGTTCGGAAGGATCCATAGCTTCTAGCATAGCACCAGTACCATAGAGTACTTGATAATCTTTTTTTTTTTGATAAGTATCATAGAGTAATTGATCATCTCCACCCTTTGTTCTTAGTTCTTTCCATAGGGCTAGTTATTGAAACCGTAACTGCTGTGATGAGGTTATGCATGTGTGAATTATGCATTGCTAATTATGCATGTGTGATGAGGTTATGCATGTGTGAATTATGCATTGCTATCTTTTTAAATTCCATATATGAGGTTATAATTAAATTAGTGTGCATGTTAATTGAGGTTACCTTTCCATGTCAATATATAATTTTTCATATTTTTGTTGTTATGTGTGGAAAAAAAATTGAATTTTTGTGCTTCTACTTGGAAGTGATTTGTATATTTTTTCCAGGGGCTTCTATACTGCTTGCAGAGTTGGCAATGGAGGCTGGTTTGCCTAATGGTGTCTTAAATATCGTGCATGGCACCAATGTATGCTCTTTACTTTAATGATTGTTACTAGCTATTGGATCCTGATAATTTTCCATATATTAATGCACTCAAGGACTCATGTGGGATCTTTTATTGATTAGTTACTTTTAAAATGATAAAGATATAAAGTTGTGATTTTAATGAGTTTACTATCTGATGGGTCTATGACTTATGCAGTATGATTTTTTTTTTTTTTTTACTAATCTGGTTAAATGATTATTTTTTTGGAAGACAAACTTGCAATGCTTCGGTGATTTGATGTCACTAAATGTTGCATCTCCTAAAGAATTGGCTTTCTTAGTATCCTTCATTTTATGGCAGGATATTGTTAATGCTATTTGTGATGATGAAGATATCAGAGCTGTATCATTTGTTGGTTCTAATACTGTAAGTTATCTCAAAACATTAATTTCATGAATCCAATTTCTATGTGTTTTTTTTTTCATAGTCTGTACCCTTTGTGATCCTGTTATGTGTCTTTAAAATTTGAACAGTTTAGGCTTACAAAGTAGGTCATATAAGTAGAAACAAATACTTATATGTCATTTGGTTTCTTGTCCAAGTGATGAAAGACTCCTTCTGTGACTACATAACCAAATAGTCAGCCCTTGATTTGCTGACCTACAATTTCGGTCAGCTCCAGTAACTGAACTCAATCTTTTAAGGTCTGCATGATGTATAGGACAACTCAGCATGACTTTGAAACTGGGTTTAATTTCCATTGAGATTTTAACTGTTTTAGTTTTAAATTGGAAAGAGTAATTATAATCTGTAGGGAAAATGTAGCTTTTGCCTTCATGAGTTGTTTGTTCTAGGTTTATTTTTTTCTTTTAAGATATTTTTGTTATGAAAATTGTAGCTTTCTTCGTTCTCATGTTGTTGTGAGTTGTGTCAACAAGTTGTATCGCAAATGGAACCTTCTCACTTTTTAAAAGAGGGTTGGGAATGAAGTAATGGGTCAAGACCAGCGCGGGTGTGTATACTTTACCAATTAAAAAATAATAATAATATATATAAAAAACTCTCACATTGTTTTTTATCTTAACATTGATATTTTCCACTGACCACCTCAATATAAGCTAGTTTGTCCCAAAAATTGGCGATTAGGACACTATTGCTACTTTTGCATGGCCTGCATCATGAAGGTGTTCATACACAGTTGTTTAAATTCAGTCTGAGATTTATTAAAAAAAAAAATTGTTTATGTTCCTCCATTGTATAGGTGAAATAGAGTAGATAGTCAGCTTGGCTCTATTCATCATAGTTTTGTTGTCATTGGAGCTTATTTATCATCTATAATTTGTAACTCAATGTATCTTAAACTCTTAGCCATATTCTTACATGATATTCTTATTCTTTTATCAAAGGCTGGAATGCACATATATGCAAGAGCATCAGCTAAAGGGAAGCGTGTTCAGGTAAGCATCATTTCTACTTTGGCAAAAAGTATTCCTTTACTCTTATGAATAATGTGTTTCTTTTATATGCATGCAACGGCTAAAGTTGAATTGAACTCACTATTTTGTTAACTATTATCTTCAGTCCAATATGGGGGCAAAAAATCATGCAATTGTCATGCCTGATGCAAATGAGGATGCTACTTTAAATGCTCTAGTTGCTGCTGGTTTTGGTGCTGCTGGACAAAGGTGCATGGCACTCAGCACAGTTGTTTTTGTTGGAGGCTTAAAGTCATGGTAATATGCTTTGTTTCCTGGCGCATTCTATTTCTTCATTTTTATGCCTTTAATATTAGTCTATCTTTTATACTCCTATCCTGGAAGTCGGAGGTTCCATTTCATGTTTGTTATACTGAAGGTAGTGGATATAGAAGTTTTCTAAATCGAGTTTTGACCTTCAGTAAGTGCATGTACCTATAAGAAATTGAAACGCTTCATCTACTCTCATCTTCTTAACTTAGACAAATTGCTCTACTTTTATCTTTAAACCATCCTTGATCAGTTTGCAAGGTTTCTAATCTCATTTTGTATTCTCACCTGTTACCCATTCTAATTTTGGATTCTGTAATTTCCTTTTGCTTCTCCCATTTTACCCACTCCTATTCTGATAGCAGGCTATTATTATCTTTTTTACTATCCAGTTCTATGTTTCCTTGGTCTTATAAAGTGAAGACTTCTTTACCTATCAAAAAAAAAAAAAAAGTGAAGACTTCTTCTCTCCATTATTTTAAACACTCCCTGTCATAACATGTCCTCATCCTGCAGTGAATTAAGTTTTCCAAAGGAGTCCTAACAATTATAAAATTGTTCTGGAAGCTGGAATTATCTTCTCTGAAAACAAAATCTTAATATCTAGACCTGGAGGGTCTTCAGAAAATGTCCACATTGAGGATAATGAAGTAAGATATTTGATTTTCTGATGTATGTGAATGTGACATTAATGTTCTGAATGTAAGGTTGAATAAGTGTTAAATTTGCATGTATATATAGCTTTCAAATTCATCTTACATCCAAAGGAGACAAAGATGAATAAGCTTTCAAAACTTCCAGTTCAATTTCTTGTTTTCTGGAGAAGGATGGTTGAATATGCTAGTATGTTAGGCATAATACCTATCTCATTTTTATGGCATCTACGTGGTAGAAAAATAAATGAAAATTAACCTAATAAATATTCAATGAACTATGATTCTATTCCTCAACTTTTACAAACATGTGTCTCAGTATGTGACTTATAGCAAACCTGTCAGAGACAGATTTCATACCTGTAGAGATGTTGTCTTGAATAGGTATTCCACACATTTTGACCTTCCATTTAAAGCAGGTTCTTTCAGGACTTTAAGTCTGTTGATTTACATGGGTATATTTTAGTCTAAACCTTCAAAAATAATTCATTTTAACCTTTTCAGGGAGAATAAACTAGTGGAACGTGCCAAAGCTCTTAAAGTAAATGCTGGAACAGAACCTGATGCAGACCTTGGTCCAGTAATTAGCAAACAGGTGCGTACACAATTTCCAAATTTTTACCAACTTCAGACAGCTAATTCTGGCAACAAGTGAAGCTGAAAACTTCCTTACTTTCCATTATTAGTTTTGCATCATTTATGAAAACTTTTATTTAGCTATATGAGTTGCAGGTTATTGGCACTTCTTGGTCTACGTTTGAATCAGTCTTCAGTGGGTTTCAGACTGGATTACCTTTAAATTTTACTTGTGTTTACAGGCAAAGGAACGAATACACAGATTAATTCAAAGTGGTGTTGAAAGTGGTGCCAGACTGGTCCTTGATGGGAGAGATATAGTGGTACTTTTTGGTATCTTTAACATTCTACTGTCTTTCTGTGTGTCGTACCAGAATTTTTTGTAGCTTCTGTAATGAATAGTGGATGACATCTTGTGTTATGCAAGAAGCATAGTATATGTACTTTTCATCATAGCTGGAAATAGTAAGAAGCAGGAATTGTGGTGAATGAAAGAAGCAATTGGATGCATAAGATTTGATTTGGTAGGTGATTGAAGGAACTTTTATGAATAGGAAACACATTAAAACAGTACAAATAGTCGGTATCTTTTGATCCCGAACTGTATACGTTGTGTATACTTGGGTGACACTCTTTATTAATGTTTGAATAAAAATTTTATTACTCATCAAAAAAAAAAAAAAGTTGGTATCTATACTAGCTTAACAACTTAAATATGACTTTGAGGAAGCCCCTCTACAATTCAGACTTGTTTAGCTTAATATCAATTTGATTTGCCTCTGACATTTAAGCACTCAGTTAGACATGAATGTAAGTTTATGGGCCTCTATGAACTTGGGCAATTTCACTGCATATCTATCTGAGTAAGTTTAAGCATTAGATTTGTGTGGGTAATTTATTACGTCTTTCACTCTCTTAAATTAGTTTCTATAAACATAAAAATTGCAACTGTTTTGGTCATGTGAAACCTAAAAAAAAACCCCTGTTATACGCATTTCTTTCTCAAGAGTGATAATTGGTGCTTGACAGGGTGGTGGTTCCCCATTTGTTTAATTTCAGCATTTCAGAAACTGGTCTACTAATCAATTTATTAATGATTGACAAATAGGTCCCCAGATATGAGCATGGGAACTTTATTGGCCCCACCATTTTATCAGATGTCACAGCCAACATGGAGTGCTACAAGGTATCCCCTTTCATTTAATCCTTTTCTTCCCATATGTTGTCAAAAGAACCATGTTATTCCCATTGGATGAAAAGAGTTGAACTCTGACTTCAGAACAATGCTGATGTTTTTCTACCTCTGCATTTGCAGGAGGAAATTTTTGGCCCAGTTCTTATTTGCATGGAGGTGTGTTCATTACTCCATTGTTTTTATCAATCAGGTTTTTGATTGCCTACTATGGAGATATTAACATACAACTTTTCTGTCCCTCTCAACATCAGGCTGACAGTTTCGAAGAGGCCATAAATATTGTTAACAGAAACAAGTACTTCCTTAAATTTTCTTCTCTTGTTGTATATATTACCATACCTTTTCTAATTCTCTTAAAGAAGTATTACATGTGATTTGTATGTGACTTATACTTCTGGAACAGATATGGCAATGGGGCTTCTATATTTACTACATCTGGTGTAGCTGCAAGGAAATTTCAAACTGAAATTGAAGCTGGCCAGGTAAGAGTGACTTCATCAATTATTATGTCTTGGAGCTTCGTACAGATTGGTTTTCAACTGCATGGCAATTATTTATCAACTCTATGAACCACTTTTTCTGACACCCTTTTCACCACATTTGTGTCATTATATATGATGGAAAGATTTAAAACTTTGCATGATTTGATAAAATTACTGAGCTGTATTGGTTTCTTAAACTATAGTTTTGCCACTGCCAGTGCTTTAAGTGGCCGGAATACATAATTCTCAACTTTTTCTGTTTTGTCTCAGGTTGGCATCAATGTTCCTATCCCAGTTCCTTTGCCGTTTTTCTCATTTACTGGCTCTAAGGCATCTTTTGCAGGCGATCTCAATTTCTACGGTGAAATATCTTCCTTCCTTTGATCTGTAACTCTTTTTTTTTTTTCTTTCACTGTAGTGGTCACTTGTATTTAATTGATTTTATTATTATTTAATTTTCAGGCAAGGCTGGAGTTAATTTTTTCACCCAAATCAAAACAGTCACTCAGCAATGGAAGGATTTGCCAAGTGGCACTGGAGCTAATCTGGCAATGCCAACTTCTAAAGTGTAATAATTTATGTTAATAGTTTCTTTTCCAGAACTTATTGTGAACTCTCCAATAAATTAATAACAAGGTGATCTTTCTTCTATGCTTGTGCTCACTGGTGAAACCAGAAAACTTTTTCAAGGGAGACCATGGTTGTATATTGATGTTAAAATTTTTGAAGTTAATACATTTTTGAAAATTTAAGGTCTATTGACAAGGCAATAAAAATCAAAAGCAAATTTTAACCATCATGTTTGATTAGCAAACTTGACAGAAATAACAAGCCAAACCAAATTGAAATTTTTTTTTTTTTAAATTTATTTATTAAGAAACCACATTGGCTAATATTAGGATTTGTTCTTAATGGCAAGTTATCTCATATTTTCGTTGCCAAACGACAAGATAAATTTGACATGTACAACTTCAAGTTCTTAGAACTTGAAAATTATCGATGCAACTACAACTCTAAGTGGTGGTTTTTGAAAGTTTTGTAAAGACCCATTTGCATAATTGATTACCTACATGACCAGAGTGTCCCATTCCATCTGCAGCCTATAATTCGAGTGCAATAATTTCTGGATTATGTTGTATTTTAGTGGACTATCTTTAAGTTCAATCAAGACATCCTCTGCTTTAGCCAAGAGGGAGAAAGAATCTATGATTGAATTCAGGAAAATAATTTCAATACAAGAGGTCTGTGATGCAAAGAAGCTTATGTGTAAATTGCACACTTCCCTCAGTCCCTGTAGCAACCAGGCCACCCTCACAAAAATAAGAAAAAGCAATGTCCATATTTGCAGCCGTATGGGCTTCCTCTTCTGTAATACTTAAACTGAAACTAGTTGGGCAGATTGAAAACTGAAGGCACCTCTTGGATACTAGGACAATCCTTTTTAATTATTTTACAATTTTCCCCAATTGATCCGCTTGATTTCCTTTCATAACTGTTCTTTGTGAGAGAAGGTGCTTTTTCCAATATGGAGAGTTGACCATCTGAATCCTTCCAAGGAAGCAGCCTCTGGTGAAGCTGATGGCATTTTTGAGACACTATATTTATCTTCAGTGATTATAGTACTTATGAAGTCCATCTCACTAATACAGATGTCTTTTTTTACCCCCCCAACTTGGTGTGGTTTAGCTTTGGACACTGCAACATACAATCCAAGCTTATTTTGATGCCAAAAACTATACCCTCCACTTTTCACAGCAACCTAAGCTTTAGTTATGTCTCAAAAACTACGACTTAATGGCTGTATATCTGCAATGGATCTAATATAGCATATCAAAGAGAGACACTATCCACACTTGAAGAGAAAATTTTAAAGTTCATACCTTCTTTGTGAGTTTTTGAAGGTGAAGGCTTGGAACTATGGTATATCTGTGGAGCATAACCTTCATTTGCACTTGATGGACCAATCCACTGCTCAAGAGACTTCTTCTCCTGCCTTGACTTCTGTTTTCTCCTGAATCTTCAAGCCAGACAATACTAAATATCCATTTGTTCCGAAATTCCCTTCAGAATCCAAACTCATATTCCCAAACAATCTCAGAACTTGATTATGTTTCTCTAAATTCAAAATTGATCATCTCTCATCTTGCAAGCTCTTAGAAAAACCTTGGCTGTAAACAATGCAACTCAAAGAAAAATACATATAATAATCGACCAATTTTTCCTCTAGGTAGAACTCCAATATAACAATTTTGGCATAGAAGCCATAACTTGCAACTCACAGTTATTAGTTTAGAACAATATGACACGGAAGTGTCCAATGAGCAATCAATTAACTTGTCAAAATTTGAACATCAAATTGGTAAAATCATATTTATGTCCCTTACTTCAAAAAAAAAAAAAAAACGGATCAAATGCATTCCGTAACTTGCAAATCAAAATTGACCTATGTTTGAAAAAAAAAATGACACCCTAATCATCAATTACCTTTTTTGTTACGTACAAATTGATTCGTCCACTCCTTAGAGATAGAACTTATTGTAACATAGAATTAATTTAAGACCCTTGTTCTTGATAAAGGTAAACCTACTATTTTATATACAGAGAAAATAATTGAAGCTAAATCCCCACATATTAAAATTTGAAATCTCCATAGCTAGAAATTTGGTCAAAATATGGTAGACTGATATGGACACACAAAATAAATAAATAAATGAATAAAAACAAGTAAATAATATAAGAGAAAAGTTAATCAACTAGCTCTGGATGACAAAGCACGATAAAATTATCAATTATGTAACATGATTCTCCAATTCTTGATAAAAGAGACCACAAACAAGACTAACACTATAGTTTTACCCCATTTGCCAGAAATTGGTGGAAAAGAGAAGATAATCTACAGCCACATATTGGTAACTATAAAGGACCAAATTAACAAGATTCTGAAAGTAGTTGTCACTTCCCATTGATTATGAAAATCCAGAACAAACAGTATGCTTTACTAATATTCAATTTTCAATTTTGCATACCATTCAATACATTTTCGAGGATTGAAAAGCAAGGCAGATTGGGGAAATCTCTTAAGTAATCCAAGTTAAGACAACTGGGCAAAAAAATGCACAAGAGTATATTTTTCTAAATGTACACAGATCACCAAATTGCCATGCTTACCAATTTGATTCTGTGTACATTACGAATTACATTCAAGAAGCTTCATGAAAACATTTCTCAAGAATGAAATCAAAGAATTGAGAATTCAATAAGTAACTAACTTTCAAGTGTCCAAATTCAATTTACTAATACTCTCAATAGCCAAATTGAAGCGGATCTATTACAAAACACGATCACCATTATTATCACCAACAACTTCCACTTCAACAAATGTATATAACGAAAGGAGGGAAACAGTATATGTTAAGAGAGAGAGAGAGAGAGAGAGACAGAGGATACCCCAATGAGAAGAGAGGCCTGCAAGTACATTGCAGGAAAAGAAGAAAGGATAAATGCATGACATAACACAGAGAAAAGCTTAGAATCAATTTCCTCATAATCATAAATTAAAAGGTAATAATTCTGAAAGCATGAGATAAAATAAGACACATGAAATAATAATTAAACAAAAAGAAAGGATTCCATTATGAAATGAAAGACAAGGCCTTATAAGTTATATCATCTGAGCACACACTTGCACACACGCGTGCAGAGAGAGAGAGAGAGAGTCAGAATCTCAAAAACTGAATTCCTTCATTAAAAATAAATTTTAATACAAGAGGTCTGTAAAGGAAAGAAGCCTGTGTTGTAAACTACACACTTCCCTATAGCAACCAGGCCATCTCCCCCCCAAAAAAAAGTCCATCTTTGCAGATGTCATCAATGGAGAAAAAAAAAAAACGAAAAAAAAAATGTTGGTCTGACACTCTATACAGAATCCGTTCCTTGAAAAATACTTTCAAGACAAGCGAATTTTTGTGTATTGCTCTAGCAGTTTGCTCTAACCAAAGAGGTAAAATTAAACTTGATAAGCAGCTTTGGGGCAAGGTATGCAGCAGATACTGCATTAGAGGATGGTGCAGTAGGCTCAAGTTCCTCTACCCCTCCATCATTCCTGAAGATATTAGAGCAATCTTTCCCTGTAGCCACTCCTTGCTGTACCCCGTCATTCTCTACCCTTGTTCCTTCACCAAAATTTTGTTGGACTTCACCCGTTGATTGCGCATCATCTTGAAATCTGTCATGTTCTTTGGAAGAACCTTGCTGGCACACAGATGGAGAAGGAACTAAATCAGAAACAAGGATCTCAACTGCAGTAGAGCTTGATGAACATCCAACAGAAGATGAAGCTCCCACTGGTGGGCTAAATCTGATAGGCCCTTCAACTCCTAGACAACTTTGTGAACAATCCACAATAGGACATCTTGCAGTGATTGAACAATCCTCTAATTTAGCTTCCACTGCCAAAGGTGAATTCCTGGTCCCTGCCATAGAATCATATTTTCTCAATTTATGGCCTGTGATAGATTCATCTCTTTTTCTCTTCTTTCCATTACCGGCTTCATCAGCTTCAGCATCACCACCAATTTCCCTGGCTACTCTCTTGGGACGGGCAGGCCTAACTCCACCAGGAAAGACAAACAGCGGAATATTATTTCGTTTTATGTGACATACACCAATCCACATCCCAGGCTTTTTACAGGTGTACATCCCCACTGTGTTCTTAAATTCCTCAACAGTAAAGCTTATATCAAACGGTTCACCTTCCTGAGCACAAACACCTGGTTTCCGCTGCAAGCCCATAAAATAACAACGGTGGAATTTTTTGGATTTGTCCAAACATTCACCAGGATGTGGATGGCACTGTAGCATTCCTCTTGTATCTCTCTCAATCTTCGAAGTCAGCAGACGAAGCCGAGATTCAACCCATCCTTGCCAATTCATTAAATCAATTTCCTTCCGAGCAGTTATATCTATCTGTAGATAGTTCTTATATGCTTCAAAGAAAAGAAAATTCTCAAAAAGAGAATTCCAGCCAGTCACACTTGCATCCATTGCCTCACAAATATTGTTTCCCCTCTGAAATTCTTGCTGCATAATACAGAGTGTACTTGAAGAGACATTGTAACTGGAGTTGATGCAAGGATATGCCGGTGTGATTATGGGCATTAAATCGTTCCTGTCTCTGAAATTTCTTCTAGGATCCCAGGACTGAAGCACCAAAGATCCTCCTTCAATGGGACATAGCAAAACAGGATTAGGCCACCGCCATTGGCTATACACCTTGAAAAACCGAGAAACCAACAAACTAGGCAATGCAGTTGGGTATAACTGGCATATCCGAGCAACCAGAATAGCCCAATTTATGCCACCCAGAAACCCTGCAACATTCGAATAAATGCCACGCTGTTTAGCCCAATATCTTATGCATCTTAGCGCCATCTGAAAACTCTGGACATTAGGAACCATATGCAAGATCTTATCAGTAACTCTAGATCCATTAAGACTAAGCACACTCTTCTCATCCAAATCCTGCAGAAAACACGGTACAGAAAGATCCAAATCATCCGGAATAACCCACAACCCCAAATTTGCATAAAGAAGATCAATGGAAACCCCATTGAACTTAAATTTCATGACAGGAACATGAGCATCAGGGACAGGATGCAACTCTTGCACTTCAGGCAACTCAGACAGCATCCTATGAAGTTCACCAAAGAAATCTTCCTCCCTTGTAACGTGCCTCGGCCCAACACACAGCGTGTCAATATCAGCACCGGGGCCATTTACACCCAACCGATAAGACCCAAATGTAATGATAACAGCATTTACTTCTTCCACCATCTCCTCATTATACCCCTTAGCCTCAGTAACCTTTTTGACCCATGATTTCACAATTTGGTCCAACCTCCCCAGCACCTCCTGCCTTTTCAGAGCTTCCTCACGACTCTCATACAACCCTGCATTCTCCATTAACTTCTGTAATTCCCGGGTCCTACTCACATCTAATTCAGAAGGCTGAGCAGTCGAAATCGGTTCCCACATTTGATTCGATTTGGGCATATCCGTTATCAATATAATATTGTAGCAACTAAAATTTACCCAAACAAGAAAATAAGAACAAAAATTATTACGGAAGATTGAAAAAAAAAATTCAACAATGGGCAGAAAAATTTATTCAATATTCACTAAATTCGTGAAAAAGGCAATGTAATACAATTCTATTTAAGCAAAAATTCAAAAATTACAAACAAAATTAAAAACCCAGATACATAAAATTTGGCAAATAGAGAGAAAAAAAATTACAAAGATATATAGCAGTAGAATGAAACCCTAAAAATGGGTTTCCGTTTGTGATTGAGTTGGAGCGAGCCGAGGAGTCCAAAGCCGATTGTTTCTCTTTCACGCAGAGACAGAGAGAGAAATCTTTCTTTCTTCTTCTTGAAGATTGCTGCTTTTTCACGCGCAGAGAGAGAGAGAAATCATTCTTCTTCTTCTTCGATTCAGATACAGACTCAGGATGAAAGATTGCTGCTTTTTCACGCAGAGAGGGAAATTTGAAAACTGAAAACTGGAAAGTGAAAGTGAGAAGTCCGTTGGGTACTGGGAATCCTTTTATTTTATTTTATTTTGTTTGAGGTCGGTGGAAGTGGAAGGTCGGTGGTATTAAATATTACTTTAAAATAAAAAATAAAAATAAAAACCAAAGAAAACCCATTTTAATATTCGTTCCCAAATATATTAATCAATAATTTATAATAATTTAAGAATTTTTTTAATAAAAAATATAGAGGTTTAAATTGGCTTGTATTATCTTATTTTATCAATCCATAGTACTATTATACTGATTTTATTTTATCAATATTGAAAATTTTGTAGCTAATTTTAGTCAAAATTGATATAATTGAGTATAATTAAACAACTTACTTTTTTTTTTTAATTAAATAAGAGATTTAGGGTTTGAACTATGCTTACACCAAAAATCGTTTGATATCTTATTTTGATGATAAAGAACAATTATCATGGAGTGAATGTCGTTGATTGTGAAATTCTATTATATTTCTGTTTTGAGTTATCATAGTAATATTCATTGATAAAATTATATTATTTTAATTATCTAATATAGTTATTGTAGGGGTATTGGACTTGGGAGTCCATCATTTGTTTGTGTTATGGGTCTGTGGCCCAATACGAGGACAAGGGGTTGTCCGAGGAGAAGAAACCTTTATTAGAAAAGACTATGTTAGTAAATAGAGGTTAGCTTTGACCATAATGGCTCAAGAGGGTGGGCCAAGGATAAATATATCCTTGGCTGATTGATGCCGAGTCTGAAGGGGTTGTCTATCGCTCAGGGTGATGTTCCAAGAAGTCTCATTGGAGTTGATAAGTATCGTAGAGATATCAGACAGGAAAGTGCCCTAAAATATCTAAGGAGAAAGCTACAACCACTACAAAAAAAAGTTCTGTGGCCACGTTTGTAAAATGTGGCCTTAGGTCAAAAAAACGTGGTCACAGGACGATTTGGCCTATGGCCTCGTTTTTTTAGGCCGCGTTTTTAAATGTGGCCTAAACCCCGTGACTATAGGCCTGAGGGGTCCTATGGCCACACTTTTCAAACGCGGCCTAAGACCAGGACCTATGGTCGCATTTAAAACGTGACTATAGGTGAAAGCTATAGCTGCGTTTAAAACGTGGCTATAGGTCCTCAATCTACAACCGCATTTAAAAAACGTGACTATATACCCTTAAATATATATATTTTTAAAAAAAACTTTGATTACCAAAAATTAATTTTCGGTAATCAAAAGTTTTTTTTAAATTAAAATTAAAAATTAAAAATTAATACTTTCAAACTTTAAAATTTCAATTTTAATTAAATTAAGAAATTCAAAACAAAAATACAAACCCAGCAAATTCAAATTCAAACAAAAACCCAGAAAATTTCAAAATTAATCAAACACAAAATGCTCACAATACAAACACAACATGCTCTAAAATACAAGAACACAAACAGAACATCTCCTTCAAGGAAATCAACCCGAATTGAACACAAAACTATTCAAGGAAAACAAAAGCACAAGCTCAAAAATACAAAAATCCCCATAACAGAAACACAACCAAAAAGAGTCCATATGCTCAAACCCAAAATTAATCAAAACACAATCAAACAAAAGAAAATAATTTTCGGCCATGGGTCAGAGAAAAATAAAGCAATGAGAGATAATTTTTTGAGGCACTTTAGCTTCATTGATTCAAAATCTTCAAATCTAAAGTAAAGAGAGACTCAATCTTCAGATCTACTGCAAAGAGAGACATAAAGTTAAAGAGAACAAAATGAACAAAACTCAAACAACAATGAACAAAACCTCATATTTTCATAAACCCATTCATACAGCATCAGCGAGAAAGAGAGAGATTGAGAGAGTTTTGAGATTAATATGAGAGAGCTTTTTTTTTTTTTTGGTAGGACCATACGAGAGGTAAGTCTGAGATTTCATATTTTGAAATCTCAAATTTGGTTTTTATTATTTTTATTATTATTATTATTTGTTTTTATGGAATATTTTGGAATATGCCATAGAATATTCTATGGCATATTCCATATTTTTTTTATAGATGGTTTGAAACCATCCGTGTTTTTTTTTTTTAATTGGAATATTGTAGAATATGCCATAGAATATTCTAGGAATATTCTATGGCATATTCCATATTTGTGTTTACAAGTGCTGAACCCATTCGGTGGGTTTTTTTATTTATTTTATTTTTTATTTTATGTAAATCTATAGCCACGTTTAAAACGCGGGTATAGGTACTCCTTTAATATATATATATATATTTGGCTGGACCTATAGCCACGTTTATGAACGTGGCTATAGATTTAATCTATATAGTCGCGTTTAAAACGTGGCTATAGACTTAACCTATAGCCGCGTTTTAAACGTGGCTATAGGTCCTCCTTTAAAATGGAATTTTTTTTTTTGGGCTAGACCTATAGCCATGTTTATGAACGTGGCTATAGACTTAATCTATATAGCCGCATTTTAAACGTGACTATAGACTTAACCTATAGCTGTGTTTTAAACGTGGCTATAGGTCCTCTTTTAAAAAAAAAAAAAATTTATTTAGACCTATAGCCACGTTTATGAACGTGGCTATAGACTTAATCTATATAGCTGCGTTTTAAACGTGGCTATAGGTCCTCCTTAAAATATATATATATATATATATATTTGGCTAGACCTATAGCCACGTTTATGAATGCGGCTATAGGCTTACCCTATAGCCGCGTTTTAAAAACGCAGCTAAAACCACTTATAAACGTGGCTATAGGTTTACCTATAGCCGTGTTTTAAAAAGGCAGCTATAGGTTAGCTATAGCCGCGTTTTTGTAAATGTGGCTAAAAAAAACGCGGCCATAGACCCGCGTGTTTTGTAGTGTACCTCCGCATTAAATATACTGCAGCTAACTCTCTGACTGCATTAATGTGGAGATGATACCTGAATAGTATTGTTTCAACCTTACAGCTACTATATGGTGACTTAGCGGAGGGGCTGATGGGATAAGTATCAACACCAACCCTCTAGCATGCACGTGTAAGGTGGGAATGAAAATGAAAGATAGTATAAAAGAAGAAGGTGGCAACAAGAACATGGGATGGGGAATTCAAGAGTAAAACACTGTAGCATTCAGGAACCAAATTTGTAACCGAACTTGAGAATAATATATAAGAATAGACCTCCTCGGATCTTGTCGATGACGATTTTTCTTCAATACAAACCTTTTTCTTTTCATTCTCTTATCATCTGAACCCATTCTAGTGTTCGTTTGATTAACTAAAACCCAGTTTTCCAATCCATTTTCTACAAATTTATTGTTTTGGGCTTTTTGGGCCTAAGTCCATTCACGTAGTGGGCTAGGAGTTCAAATCTGGTCCTTACAATTGGCGTCGTCTGTGGGAACTAATGGTGTTATAATGAATCCAACTTTCAACCATGGCAGGTTTAGGTCCACACTAGGTAGAGTTTATGGGGTCTCAATGTCAAGACCACCCCCGTGATCTTGAACGACAAAGAGACCGGGAGGGAAGTGTGCATACTACCCATACCAGTAAAAGCCAGGCTCAGGGTAAAAGCCATGTCTCTCAGGAGGAGAGTGCTAGAAACATACAGGAGATAGATCACCTGAAGAGAAGCTTACGTCATGAACGGCGAAGGCGAGCTCTATCCAATCCTGACTTCTCTTCTGATGGTGAGGAGGATGGTAGCTATAGGTGCAGATCGAGGACTCCCACTAGCGAGTCTTTCTCGTATAATGAGAACTATCATCATGACGTAGAAATAGAAATTCGTCCTCGGTCAGCTTAGGAAACGACGCTATGAGTAGAGCCATTTACTAGATTTCTAGGTCACCTTTCACGCGCTGGATTGAGGGAGGGAGACTTCCTCAGCGGTTTTCCCAACCCACGTTCACCATGTACAACGGAAGAATGGACCCTGTGGAGCACGTTAGCCACTTCAATCAAAGGATGGCCGTACACTCCAAGAACGAGCCTTTGATGTACAAGGTATTCTCGTCCAGTTTGGGGCCTATGGCGATGAGGTGGTTTAATAGTTTGAGGGCAGGTTCCATTGATTCTTTCAAGGAACTTACTCAAGCATTTGGATCCCGCTTTATCATGTGTAGCAGGGTTCCTCGACCTTTAGCTTCTTTGTTGTCTTTGTCCATGAGAGAAGGAGAAACCCTGAAGACATATTCGGACAGATACTGGGAGATGTTCAACGAGATAGATGGTGATTTTGACGATGTAGCCATTAGCACTTTCAAGCTCGGCCTACCTGTCGAGCATGGCTTAAGGAAGTCTTTAACTAGGAAACTTTTTACCAGTATACGCTAACTCATGGATCGGATTGACAAGTACAAGAGGGTTGAGGAGGACCAACAACAAGACAGGGGAAATGGCAATGTTATCCCTCAGGAGAGGAGGGATTTTAGGTCGGACCGCTACAACAATAACAGACTCGAAGGGATTTTGCTGGGCAATCTTCGCCTGCAGCTCCTCAAGTGGTAAACACTGTGTTTAGAGAGCCGGTGCATCAAGTTTTAGAGAAGATCAAGAACGAGACATACTTCAAATGGCCAAACAAGATGAGTGAAGACCCTTTAAGGAGCGGGGACATACCACTGAGGATTGCCGAACATTGTGGAATCATCTGGAACAACTGGTCAAAGAGGGGAGGTTACAGCATCTCTTGTACCGCCCCAACGGGCAAGGAGACTAGTCAAGGTCTAGGACTCAGGGGAGTGCTTCTTCAAGACCCCTGTTAGGACATATGTGTTTCACTTGTTAAGAACCTATGTCATTCTTTTATGTAATTGGCTAATCCTTTGACAAAACGCACTTTACTTGTAATTGGGTAGATCTAGGTGTTCTTAATACTTCAAGAAACAAGGTTTCAAGATCAAGTGTTAAAGTAATTCAAGTCTGTCCAAGAAACAAGTTGAATAGTGCAAATTCATTAAATCTCGATAGCTGGCTTGACAGCTGCATCTATCGAGCTTAAGAAATCTGTTTCAGCTCCGTGTGCTCGACACTTGCTTGACAGCTCCTATCTGTCGTGGTTTAAGAATTTCAGAATTCTAATATGATTTTCTTGGGATCCGTGAATTTGTCTTTGGGCCTTCTTTTCACCTAACCTTAGACATATAAAAGGATTATTTTAAAGGCCATCAAAGAGTTCACAAGTTGCACAAGCATTGAGAAAAATTTGCTCAAGCAAATTGTGACCAGAGACGGAGTTTTGCCCTAATTCATCTCTTCTGAAAAAGTTGCTGTGTTTGTACACCATAGGGTTTTGTAACCAAGCATCTTCTTGATCTTCATCGTGGATGAACTAAAGAACTTTGCAGCCAACAACTTTCTCTAGTTGGTGATTGAAGTCGCGTACTGGGATCCGCACAATTGGTTAGTCACATACTTGGGAGCCCTACATCAAAAGGAGAAATTGTCACTACAGAACAAGTCCAATTGGGTATTGGGGTAAGGGTTTAACTGTAGGTTGGTATAAGGTACTGAGATTCATTTACTTGTAATCGCTTGTTGTGATAATAGTGGAATTTCGGGAGTGGTGGCCTTAAAATCACCCGGTGGGGGTTTTTGCCGTGTAGGTTTTCCCCATTCGTAAACAAATCACCGTGTTAATTTATTTTCCGTTGCATACTTTAGTTATTGGTGATTTGTTTGTGCTACCACGCGCTTTGCATGTTAATTTGATTAATTAATAAACTTGGGTAATTAATCAATTAATCCATCACAAGGGGTCAATACGTTTTTGGCCTATCAAGTGGTTATCAGAGCAGGCACACTTTGATTAGGTTTAATCTTTGCTGTGTTGATCCATTGACCCCTGTTTGTCATGGATAGATGACAGTTATTAATTATATCTCATTTATTTGATGGCACTAACTATGCATACTGGAAAGTATGCACAAGAGCTTTCTTGCAGTCTTTAGATAAGAAGGTGTGGCAAGTTGTAGAGATTGGCTGGACTAAGCCAAAGGAAGCGCCGGCCGATTGGGATGAAGCCAAGATCAAGGCGGCAAACTTTAACAGCAGAGTATTGAATGCTTTATTCAGTGCGGTCACCAATGAGAAGTTCAAGAAGATATCCTCCACTGAAACTGCTAAGGAAGCATGGACCATCCTTTAGACAACTTATGAGGGAACCAAGGCTGTCAAGGATTCAAAGCTTCAGAGGCTCACTACAAGCTTTGAAGAGATAAAAATGGAGGAGGATGAGTCATTTGATGAGTTCTATGCCAAGCTTAAGGACATAGTGAACTCAGCCTTCAATCTTGGAGAAACCATTCCTGAACCCAAGATTGTAAGAATAGTGCTCAGATCTTTGCTCGAGAGATTTCATGCCAAGATTACGACGATCGAGGAATAAAAGGATATTGACAAGATTCCTTTGATTAAGCTGGTTAGAAACTTGCAAACCTACGAGCTAGGGTTAACAAGAAATGGCAAGTCGGGTAAGGGCAAGAGCATGGCTTTGAAGGCCAAGAGCAGTGACATTGATGAGTCTTCAGATGATGAGGATTCAAAGATGAAGTTCTACATTACAAGGCAATTCAAGAAGTTCATGAAGAATGCCAATGGGAAGGGCTTCGACAAGGACCGTAGGCAATCCAGTTCTTCTCAGTTCAAGAGCCAAGACAAAGGGAAGAAGGATGCTAGGGATGGCGGTCAGTACACTATTCCCGCAGGACCTAAGTGCTTTGGGTGTCAAGGCTTCAGTCACATGAAGCAAGAGTGTCCCACATATCTCAAGAGCATTGGGAAGAGCAAGGTACTTGCTGTAACCTTGAGTGACACTAAGCTTAAGGATGATTTCGACAATGAGGATGACGGAATCTTGAATGCCTTTACTACCTCTGTCAATCCTATTGAATGGATTTTTGAAGATGTGGATGAAGAAGAGGAATTGGTGGAGTCCAAGTTCGAGAAAATGGATGATCAAGATGATATCCATACGACCTATGAGAAACTATACAAGTTGTCAAAGAAACACAAGAAACTCTATAAGCTAGCCACCAAGAAACTCAGTGATGTGGAACTTGATCGGGAAGAGCTTTCCACAAAGTTTGATGAAGCTAATCAGACAATGGTGCACTGAGGTTTGAGAACAATTTCTTGGCTGAGAAGACCAAGAAGCTTGAAGCGGAGCTATTTCAAGTTAAAGCTTAATTGGAGAGGACTTCAAGTGCGAAACTTGACGAGATGCTCAGCATTCAGAAATTTGCTTCAGATCGAATAGGATTAGGGTATGGTCTTTCTTCCTCTAATATTGCTTCTACTAGTACTACTGTTTTTGTTCCTCCTGCTGATAATGTTGAAATTGAGAACAATTTTGTTAAAAATGAATTAGCTAGTGAGAACTTAGACAAGGGTAAATCTATCTTAGGATCACCCCCTAAGTAAGATAAGAAAGATGTTAAAAACCCTAGGGCTAAGAAGACTAACTCTCAAAAGCCTAAACAGAAGAAGCAGCATCTCTGTCATCATTGTGGAGTTGCCGGTCATACTTGACCAAATTGTTATAAGTGGTTAGCCACTCAACAGAGCAATGGCATGATAGCATCTGGAAGCCAGAATCAACTTTAATCATCTCTTGCTCCCCTTGGAGATCTTCTCAAAGCCCTCATGTTCCTTTCGAATTTGAACGATTTCAATTCTTCCCCCTCACCACCGGTTCAAGGGTTTAATCAAAGGAAAGGTTTGTCCAAGGTGTGGAAGGAAAAGGGTTCCAAGTGATTCTATCACTTTCTTCTCTCTCTTTGTGTTTTTGTTTTTGCATAACTTGTGTGTTTTGCTTTTATTATGAGTCAGTCTAGTTTTTGCTTTGCTTTGTTTAACATGTTTTTGTTTGTTTATTTTTCAGTTTTGTTTATTTTTTTTCATATAATAATAAAAAAAAATTGAAAAATTAGAAAAATACAAAAACAATGTGTGTTTTGTGTACATTGGTACTTGTGTACCTTAGATGGCCATTGAAACAAAGTTTTCTAAACTTTGTATCATTTGTAGTAGGGGTGTCCAGACCCGACCGTGACCCGCCGGACCGACCAACCCGCCCGATCTTCACCCGAGTTCAGCCTGAACTGACGCTCCCGTCGGTCGGTTTCAGGTTTCCGCGACCAAGGCCCGACGTCGGCGGGTCAAGTGGCGGGTTTTCTTCTCCAAAACCCGAGCCACCCGACCCGACGAAGGTTATATACAATCCGGAGAAATCACGCTCAAATCCGAGGAGATCCAGCGAGTTCTCAACCATATGTGGTGAGATTTAGCCAGATTCGGCCATTCCCAGCAGATTTCAGCGATTTTGGTGCAGATTTCGGCCATTTTGAAGCAGATCTGGTGATTTTTTACATTTTTTGGTGATGAATTTGCAGATTCCGGCGATGATCTCCAGCTCCGACGGCGACCCGATCTCCACCCGAACCTAAAACCGATTCGACCGATTGACGCCGGCGGTCGGTTCCTGGTCACATTTCCGTCCACCCGACGCCGGCGAGTCGGGTTCGGGCTGGGTCGAAAACCGACCCGGCCCGACCTGTGGACACCCCTAATTTGTAGCTTAGATGAGCATCTCTATGCACAACTAAGCAAGTGAGCTTTGTGGCTCGTGTTTGTGATGAGTAAGATTAAGTGATCTCTTGTACTTAAGACTCGTATCACTCTTTTTGATGGAAAGGACTAGAAAATCCTAAGAGAAAGGCACAAATAACCATCTCAGCACTGTTGCCCGCCAATCATAAATGACATCTGTATGCTTTGATATAGCAAAAGTGCAATGTCAATGACATTTGTGTGCTTCGGCATAGCAAAATTGGAATGTCAAATATCATTGGGTATTTCTTTTCTCTCTCTTATATGCCCATGCATGATATGCTTATTAAAAAGAAAAATATGCAAAGAAAAATAAAAAGCAAAAAGATCAAAAATGCTTTAAATATGATCGCATGTGTGTATTCTAGGAGATGTGGGAGTTATAGAATGTACCTCGAAGGTGATAGTCCCTATCAAATAGTTATGATTATATGTGAGTTAAAGTGACTTTCTCATATCTCAAATCGTCATAACATGTATACACTTAAGCAATCTTGTGATGTTTTTCACACACAACACACAATATTCTTTACTACTCTTGATACATGTGCAGGTACAATGTGATTTGGTCATCACAAGGTTTTACATGTGTTTAATGTATGCTCACTAAACTGTCTTGACTTGTTTTTGAAATATAAAATTGGTTAGACTTGTTTAGTGTGTGTGTGTGTGTTTTTGGGATCCATGTGCTTAAAATTGTTGTTGAGAGATGATTTTGAGAGCCTAATATGTTGATTGGATCATTGGTTTGAGTTGCATGCTTGATTGCATTCATGTCTGTGTTTTTCTCTTCTCAAAAAACTGTTTTTAAAAGCTAGCTTGACAGCTCCTCGACACCTCCTCGATACCTGGCTATCTGTCGAGCTCCTCAGCTTTTTCTTATTGCAATCTCGACACTTCCTCGACAGCTAGGTGGATCGATCGAGAAAGTTCTTATCCCTTCGATAGCTTCTCGACAGCTGGTGGATCGATCGAGCTTTTGTTCTTGTGTCTTTGCTTTGTTCCTTGACACATTCTTGATAACTTCATCTGCTGACGTTGTTTTTCTCAACACCTTCCTCGACAGATTTCTCGACACCTCTTGACACCTCTATCTGTCAAGATTTACTAAACGCCTATATATTTGTTCAGCACGATCCATTCTTCATTTCTCTCGATCTCTCTCTCAATACCTCTGTCTATTCTCCTCTCAAACCTCTCTCAATCACTCCAAACGTGTTCCTCAAGGTTTCTTCAAGCTTTTTCAAGTTTTCCTTCACTTGGTAAGCTTCTAATCTCTCATTTTCATGCATCTTCATGTTTTGAAACCTAGGTTTTGGGGTTTTTGAAATATTTTGGGGTTTTTCAAAATTGATGAGTTATTGTTGCAATTTTGAGATGGGTGTTTGTTTTAATGAGTTTAAAATCTCATGCATTGCATCACATTAGCATTATAACAGTATTATCATGCATTTAGCTGTGTGCAAGTTGATTGTGTGCTGGTAGGATTGGATTGGGCTGAGCCCATGATGAATTTTCTATTGCATGTCACATGTTCATGCATTTCTCATGCATACGTACTCTCTTTTCAATATACTTGCTATTTGAACTGTTTTGGAGCTTTTCTGATTGTCTCTCTTTCTCTCCCTCTCTTTCTGTTTACGTTAGTCATGTCTATGGCACCTAAGCGTAAATCTGCTCCGTCCCGGAACCCTCTTCGTTCTGGGGCATCGTCTTCGTCTGATCCTACTCCCTCTCATCTTCGATTCCGTGATGAGGATGCCCGGAAGGCTTTCTTGGAGAACTTTTCCCGACGAGGCATTCATTCTGAACGTCAAGTCATTCTGGCGGACTTTGCCGACACCGACTTTCCCGATGTCATTCACAGTCGAGGATGAGAGTCACTGTGTGACGTCCCGGTCACCTGTCCTTTCGTGCTTATACAAGAGTTTTACTTCAATATGCATGGAATTGATCGTTCAATACCTCACTTTTTCACTCTCGTTCGAGGTTCGCGCTTTCCTGTAACACCGCAACTTGTTGCAGATGTACTTCGGGTTCCTAGGGTAGAGTTTCCTGACTATCCTAGTTGTGAGTGTCTGAGGACTGTGTCCAAGGATGAGCTCATGTTTGCTTTCTGCGAACCCCCTTTTGATTGGGGAGATCGTCAGTTTACACCATGTAGGCCTTTTGCTAAAGGTCCTAGATTCTTGAACATGGTGATGACTTTTGTTTTGCACCCACTCTCTCATTAAAACTCCATCACAGAGCCTCGTGCTCGGTTTTTACTATCCCTTCTTGAGCATCTTACTATAGACTTCCCTTCTCATTTTATTCTTTCCATTATAGATGTTCATCTGGATTCGGCGTCCCATTATAAGCTCATCTTTCCTTCCGCTATCACGAGGATTTTACGCCATTTTTTCGTCTCTTTTCCAGTGTCCGACCATTTCAGTTTTATGTGTGCCATAGATGCTGTTACCGTTAAACGTAGTGAGGCGCAGTTTAGGTCACGACAGTCGGATTCAGTAGCTCCTCCCTCCTGTTCGACTCCTCCATCTTGATCTGCTCCATCCACATCTGCCCCCTCCTCTTCCATGGGTGATGTGTCACTCAGAGACATCATGGCGCAGCTTTAGCGCATGGATGCTCGCCTTGATACACTCTCTATTGAGTTGTATCAGGTGAATGGTCGCGTCGGCCGTATTGCACGGCGGCAGGCGACCATGGGTGGTTTCGCTTCTGAGGCTTCTCCTTCACCTCCTTTAGTGGCTTCTGATGATGATGGCGATGACGATGATGCTTCTGATGGAGATGCTAGCTCTACCGATGAGATGTCTACTTGACACTCTACCCTTTGTCACTCGTGACAAAAAGGGGGAGTAGTTTTGGGTTATATGAGAGTAGTCATACTTAGGGGGAGAGTTAGTATAGGACCATTTTGTTAGGGGGAGTGTTGATATAAGGGATGTAGTGAGGATATTATGTATTTTTTTCTTTTCTTTCTTTTATAGATACATTGTTCTTGTACTTTGGGTCTTGTGACCATTTTTGACATACATTGTACTTATTTTCTTTATATGTTGATGTATGTTTCTTTCACCTACCCTTACATGTGTTGTTTCTTTTCTCTCTTTATGCACATGTTTCTTATTAATTGTATGCAATCTATTATTTCAGTTTCACCCTAAGATGCCTTGATGAGTTTTGTTTAAAGTTTTTCAGAAATACAGGTTGTCAAAGTCTACTTGCCATAAACTCTCTTCTTGCAAAGTTTTTCAAGAGTTTGTGTTAGGATAGATTTTATTGTATTCAACAAGTGAATACGAGTTGAGTGACTTATGACTTCTCTCATATGTTCATTTGTTTGTTGTGGTTTTGTCACGGATTGCCAAAGGGGGAGATTGTTAGGACATATGTGTTTCACTTGTTAAGAACATATGTCATTCTTTTATGTTTAATCATTTGACAAAACGCACTTTACTTATAATTGGGTAGAGCTAGGTGTTCTTAATACTTCAAGAAACAAGGTTTCAAGATCAAGTGTTAAAGCAATTCAAGTCTGTCCAAGAAACAAGCTGAATAGTGCAAATTCATTAAATCTCAATAGCTGGCTCGACAGCTGCATCTATCGAGCTTAAGAAAGCTATTTCAGCCTCGTGTGCTCGACACCTGCTCGACAGCTACTCGACAGCTCCTATCTGTCGAGGTTTAAGAATTTTAGAATTCTGATATGATTTTCTTGGGATCTGTGAATGTGTCTTTGGGCCTTCTTTTCTCTTAACCCTAGACATATAAAATGATTATTTTAAGGGACATCAAAGAGTTCACAAGTTGCATAAGTATTGAGAAAAATTTGCTCAAGCAAATTGTGACCGGAGACAGAGTTTTGCCATAGTTCATCTCTTTTGAAGAAGTTGTTGTGTTTGTACACCATAGGGTTTTGTAACCAAGCATCTTCTTGATCTCCATCGTGGATGAACTGAAGAACTTTGCAGCCAACAACTTTCTCTAGTTAGTGATTGAAGTCGAGTACTGGGATTCGCGCAATTGGTTAGTCACGTACTTGGGAGCCGTGCATCAAAAGGAGAAATTGTCATTACAGAACAAGTCCAATTGGGTATTGGGGTAAGGGTTCAACTGTAGGTTGGTATAAGGTACCGGGATTCCTTTACTTGTAACCGCTTGTTGTGATAATAGTGGAATTTCGGGATTGGTGACCTTAAAATCACCCGGTGGGGTTTTTGCCGTGTATGTTTTTCCCATTCGTAAACAAATCACCATGTTAATTTATTTTCCGCTGCATACTTTAGTTATTGGTGATTTGTTTGTGCTACCATGCGCTTTGCATATTAATTTGATTAATTAATAAACTTGGGTAATTAATCAATTAATCCATTACAAGGGGTCAATATGTTTTTGGCCTATTAACCCCCAATAGGCACAATCAAGGGTCCGACTCCCCTCCCGTTTGAAACCCTCCCGTTTTCTCCATTTTTTATTTTGATGAATGACACGTGGCAAAGAAGCAATCTAACGATTAGAAAAACGCCAACACAATCTCTCTATTTTTCTAATCTTCTTTCCCTCACCTCTCTTCTTCTTTCTGCAAATTACCGCCATCACCTGAGCGTGAGAGACCCATCAATAGAAGCTTTATTCAACACAAGATTCCAAAGAAAATCAAATCCAGCAAAACAAATCCAGTACCTCTCATCTCTAGATCTTTACCCAGAAAGACAAGAATTAAAAAGAAGAAAAAAAAAAAAAAAACTGCTGCGAAAATCATTGTCAAATATAACAATATAAAAATCCGAAGACAATACCATTATCAATTTATTTGAATCATATAGACATAATATAGATCACAAAAGAGGGAATATTACTACATAGCAGAAACACTATGCCCAACCTCCAACGGCAAACAGTCCCAATTAGGATTTTGACGCCTTTTATCTCCAACTGCAGACCCATCCACACCGACGAGCCACAGTTTGATTTGCTTTGAAATCTGGTTTTGAGTCATAGCTTGCAGTGTGGGTTGCGTTTGCAGTTGCCCAGTGACGGCGGTAATGTTGTAGAGAGAAGAGGACAGCCAAAAAATGAAATTAAGATGAGAAAATTTGAGAAATTGAGTTGGCGTTTTTCTAATTCCTGAGTTGGTTTTTTTTCTTTTTTTAATTCTTGTCTTTCTAGGTAAAAGATCTAGAGAAGAGAGGTACTGGATCTGATTTGCTGGATTTGATTTCCTTTGGAATCTTGTGTTGAATAAAGCTTCCATTGATGGGTCTCTCATGCTCAGGTGATGGCGGTAATTTGCAGAGAGAAGAGGAGAGGTGGGGGAAAGAAGATTAGAAAAATAGATAGATTGTGTTGGCGTTTTTCTAATCGTTAGATTACTTCTTTGCCACGTATCATTCATCAAAATAAAAAATGGAGAAAACGGGAGGGTTTCAAACGGTAGGGGAGCCGGACCCCACAATCAATGTCATCTTTGCTGCACTTGGGAGGACTGGATCTCAGCCCTCCAGGGTGATGTCTGTAGCTCGGCTGCCAGCTGAGGATGCGAATTTAAGGCCGAAGAGGGCTAAATTAGAAATTCGACCGGCGTTAAGTTTCTAGGATGAAGACAAGGCAGGAACCATCTAGCCACATGACGACGCTTTGGTAGTAACCCTCAGAATAGGAGGGTATGATGTGAAGAGGGTATTGGTGGATCAGGGCAGTGATGCAGAGATTATGTATCCTGATCCGTACAGGGGGCTGAACTAAAAGTCCGAAGACTTGACAACCTATGATTCACCTTTGGTAAGTTTTGATGGAAAAGTTGTTATTCCAAAAGGTCAAATTAGGTTGCCCGTGCAGACAGACTCAGAAGTGGTTGAAGTGGACTTCATTGTGGTCGATGCCTTCTCTCCCTACACGGCCATAGTCGCCAGACCCTGGCTTTACGCCCTGGGGGCTGTTTTTTCAACTCTGCATCAGAAGGTGAAATATCCGTCAGGAGATCGGATTGAGGAGTTGGTAGGGAACCAATCCATGGCTAGGCAATGCCTTGTGTCTGCAATTTTGCATCAGTCGGCAGCTGAGTCCTCGGCCTTGGTTAAGGAAGGTTTATAGTAATCAAAGTCTACAGAATTACATGCTAAGGGGCCAGCCGATGAGGCTAAATGTGAAGATTTAGAGAGATTTGCCATAGGTGATGATCCGGAGAAGTTTTTCCAGGTTGGAGCTTAGCTACCACCTCAAGAGAAAGAGGAGTTGGTGGAATTTCTTAAGGGAAACGTTGATGTATTCGCCTGGAATGCCTACGAGGCTCTAGGGGTGGATCCGAGCTTCATCTGCCATCATCTGAATGTCAATTCATCTGTCACCCCCAAGAAGCAACCGCCTCAGCATTCATCCAAGAAACATTTTGATGCTGTCAAAGACGAGGTCATGAAACTTAAGCAGGCTTGAGCTATTAAAGAAGTCTTTTACCCTGATTGGTTGGCTAACACAGTGGTGGTAAAAAAGAAGACTGGGAAGTGGCGTGTATGTGTAGATTTTAAGGTCTTGAACAAAGCCTGCCCAAAGGACCCTTTCCTTATGCCTCAGATTGACCAGCTGGTGGACGCGACTATGGGTCATCCTCGGATGAGCTTCCTGGATGCCTTTTCAAGGGTACCATCAGATACCTTTCAAGGGTACCATCAGATACCTTTGGCCTTGGACGACCAAGAGAAGACAACTTTTGTCACTCCTACTAGAAATTATCATTATAAGGTGATGCCCTTTTGGTTTGAAGAATGCAAGAGCTACTTATCAGAGGATGATGACCAGGATATTTGAGCCTCAGTTAGGAAAAAACATCAAAATTTACATCGATGATATGGTGGTAAAGAGTAAGGTAGAGTTCGATCATGTTAATGACCTCGAAAATATTTTTGATATCTTGAGGAGATACAAGCTACGGCTTAATGCCTCCAAGTGTTCTTCTGGTGTCGGATCAGGGAAGTTCTTAGGCTACATGGTCACACACCGTGGAATTGAAGTCAACCCTGACCAAATTAAAGCAATTAACAATCTGCAATCACCTCGAAATCTCAAAGAGGTTTAGAGGCTTACGAGGATGACCGCTGCTCTAAATCGATTCATCTCTCGGTCAGCGGACAGATGCAGGCCTTTCTTCCAATTATTGAATAAGTGGAAGGGATTTGAATGGACCGAGGAGTGCGTCCTAGCTTTCCAGCAGTTGAAAGAGTATTTGTCTCGGCCACCCATCATATCTAGGCCTGAGGTGGATGAGGTTTTGTTTGCCTACATTGCAGTGGCCTCCCACGTGGTGAGTTTGGTACTAATACGAGATGATAGTGGCGTACAGAGGCCGATTTATTATGTGAGCAAGTCCCTACATGAGGCCGAGGTTCGTTACTTACCGTTAGAAAGGGCCATTATCGCCGTGGTGCATGCTACACGCAAGCTTCCCCACTATTTTCAGTCACATATAATTGTTGTCCTAACCTAACTCCCACTCAGATCTCTACTTCGGAGTGCTGATTACATAGGGAGAATTGCAAAGTGCGGCACGATTCTAGGGGCTTTTGATATTAAATACATGTCTCGCACCTCTGTAAAGGGTCAGGTCCTTGCCGACCTAGTAGCTGAGTTTACTGAAATCCCAGTAGAAGAGAGGGTTGAGGAGCAAAATATGGATGGAAAATCAGTTAGGATAATCTTCGTACAAGAACCTTTGTCCTGGAAGGTCTACGTTGATGGTGCAGTGAATCACAGGGGATCTGGTGTGGGGCTAGTCCTAATATCTCTAGAGAGGATCACGATTGAGAAATCCTTAAGGTTGGGCTTCTCGGCTACAAACAATGAAGCTAAATACAAATTTCTGCTGGAAGGGATGATCATGGTGCAAAAAATGGGTGGAAAGGCAGTGGAGTTGTTCTCTGATTCAAGGTTGATTGTTGGCCAAGTCCAAGGAGAGTTGGAAGCCAGAGATCCCAGAATGCAAAAATACTTAAACCAGGTTAGACATTTACATTCTAGGTTTGAGTCTTTTAATTTATCACAAGTCCCTAGAAGTAAAAATACACATGTGGACTCTCTTGCCACATTAGCAACCTCCTCGGCACAAAGTTTACCTCGGGTAATCCTTGTAGAGGACTTATGTAAACCTACCGAGGTGGGAAGAACTGTAGTTCATGTTCATCAAATAAGGACAGGTCCTAGTTGGATGGACTCTATTGTATCGTTCCTCAAGGAAGATGTTTTACCAGAGGATAAGTCCGAGGCTGACAAAGTACGGAGAAAGGCTCCTTGGTTCTGGCTGTCCGAGGACCAGAAGTTGTATAAGAGATCTTTTTCTGGCCCGTATCTGCTGTGTGTACACCCTGAAGCAGTTGAGATAATCCTGGAAGAATTGCATGAAGGAATTTGCGAAAGCCATACGGGGGGCAAATCTTTATCACATAGGGCCCTTACGCAAGGCTACTGGTGGCCGAAGATGCAGAAAGAAGCACAGGACTATGCAAAGAGGTGTGACCAGTGCCAGAGGTTTGCCCTAAACATTCACTAACCTAGGGGAGTCCTTAATCCTCTCTCCAGTCCTTGGCCTTTTGCTCAATAGGGTTTGGATATTGTAGGCCCTTTCCCTAAGGCAGTAGGGAACAAGAGGTATTTGTTGGTCGGCACAGACTACTTCACCAAGTAGGTTGAAGCTGAACCACTGGCAAACATCAGGGACGTGGATGCCAAACGATTCATTTGGAAAAACATTGTCACTAGGTTTGGAGTCCCTCGTACCCTCATCTCGGACAACAGACTCCAATTTGACAGTAAAGCCTTTAGGAGATACTACTGTGACTAGGGAATAAAGAACAGGTATTCCACTCCGACATATCCACAGGGGAATGGACAGGCTGAAGCCATTAATAAGGTCATCGTGAGTGGACTTAAAAAGAGGCTAGATGATGCAAAGGGGAAATGGGTAGAAGAGCTGTCACATGTCTTATGGACTTACCGGACTACACCTCGTAGGTCCACAGGAGAAACGCCATTTTCCATGACTTATGGGGCCGAGACTATTATTCCTCTAGAGACTGGATTCCCTACGCTAAGAATAAGTTCCTTCACTCCGAGTAGCAACGATGAACTGTTGGGGAGGAGCTTTGACTTAGTTGAAGAGCGAAGGGAAAGTGCCATGGTCTAATTAGCCTACTATCAACACAAGCTCAAGCAAGGATATGATGCCAAAGTAAAGATAAAACCACTGACAGTTGGAGACTTGATCTTAAGAAAGGTTTTAGGGACTGCAAAGAACCCAGAATGGGGAAAGTTGGGACCCAACTGAGAAGGGCCATATTGTATCACATCGGTGGTTGGAATAGGTGCGTACTATCTAGAAGATCTAGAGGAAAAGGCTGTACCACGTCCCTGGTATGTAAATAACCTTAAGAGATATTATTATTAATAAAGGCTTCCTATACCTAGTGTGGGTTTGTTATATTATGTGTCATACGTTTTTCACCATCTATCTAAGTATCAAACAGAATTTTGGCAATGCCTGTATCCTCGGACCACATACCTTGGAAAAATTGATAACTTTTAATTATCATTCCAAGTATTAAACAGAACCTAAGCTATGCCTGGTTCCTCGGACCACATACTTTGGAGAAATTAATGCTCCCAGACATTCCAAGTATTAAACAGAACCTAACCCATGCTTAGTTCCTCGGACCACATACTTTGGGGAAATTAATGCTCCCAGATATCTAAGTATCAAACAGAACCTTGGTAATGCTTGGATCCTCGGACCACATACCTTAGGAAAATTGATAACTTTTAATTATCATTCCAAGTATTAAACAGAACCTAAGCTATTTCTGGTTCCTCGGACCACATACTTTGGGGAAATTAATGCCCCCAGACATCTATCTAAGTATCAAACAGAACCTTGGTAATTTCTGGATCCTCGGACCACATACCTTGAGAAAATTGATAAATTTTAATTATCATTCCAAGCATTAAATAGAACCTAAGCTATGCCTGGTTCCTCGGACCACATACTTTGGGGAAATTAATGCTCCCAGACATCTATCTAAGTATCAAACAGAACCTTGGTAATGCCTGGATCCTCAGACCACATACCTTGAGAAAATTGATAACTTTTAATTATCATTCCAAGTATTAAACAGAACCTAAGCTATGCCTGGTTCCTCGGACCACATACTTTGGAGAAATTAATGCTCCCAGACATCCATCTAAGTATCAAACAGAACCTTGGTAATGCCTGAATCCTTGGACCACATACCTTGGGAAAATTAATAACTTTTAATTATCATTGCAAGTATTAAACAGAACCTAAGCTATGCCTGGTTCCTCAGACCACATACTTTGGGAAAATTAATGCTCCCAGACATCTGTCTAAGTATCAAACAGAACCTTGGTAATACATGAATCCTCGGACCACATACCTTGGGAAAATTGATAACTTTTAATTATCATTCCAAGTATTAACAGAACCTAAGCTATGCCTGGTTCCTTGGACCACATACTTTGGGGAAATTAATGCTCCCAGATATCTATCTAAGTATCAAATAGAACCTTGGTAATGTCTGGATCCTTGGACCACATACCTTAGAAAAATTGATAACTTTTAATTATCATTCCAAGTATTAAACAGGACCTAAGCTATGTCTGGTTCCTCGGACCACATGCTTTGGGGAAATTAATGCCCCCAGACATCTATCTTAGTATCAAACAGAACCTTGGTAATGTCTGGATCCTCAGACCACATATCTTGGGAAAATTGATAACTTTTAATTATCATTCCAAGCATTAAACAGAATCTAAGCTATGCCTGGTTCCTCGGACCATATACTTTGGGGAAATTAATGCTCCCAGACATCTATCTAAGTATCAAACGGAACCTTGGTAATGCTTGGATCCTCAGACCACATACCTTGGGAAAATTGATAACTTTTAATTATCATTCCAAGTATTAAACAGAACCTAAGCTATGCCTGGTTCCTCGGACCACATACTTTGGAGAAATTAATGCTCCCAGACATCTATCTAAGTATCAAATAGAACCTTGGTAATGCCTGGATCCTTGGACCACATACCTTGGGAAAATTAATAACTTTTAATTATCATTGCAAGTATTAAACAGAACCTAAGCTATGCCTGGTTCCTCGGACCACATACTTTGGGAAAATTAATGCTCCCAGACATCTATCTAAGTATCAAACCAAACCTTGGTAATACCTGAATCCTCGGACCACATACCTTAGGAAAATTGATAACTTTTAATTATCATTCCAAGTATTAACAGAACCTAAGCTGTGCCTGGTTCCGAGGACCACATACTTTGGGGAAATTAATGCTCCCAGATATCTATCTAAGTATCAAACAGAACCTTGGTAATGCCTGGATCCTCGGACCACATACCTTAGGAAAATTGATAACTTTTAATTATCATTCCAAGTATTAAACAAAACCTAAGCTATGTCTGGTTCCTCGAACCACATACTTTGGGGAAATTGATGCCCCCAGACATCTATCTAAGTATGAAACAGAACCTTGGTAATGTCTGGATCCTCGGACCACATACCTTGGGAAAATTGATAACTTTTAATTATCATTCCAAGCATTAAACAGAATCTAAGCTATGCCTGGTTCCTCGGACCATATACTTTGGGGAAATTAATGCTCCCAGACATCTATCTAAGTATCAAACGGAACCTTGGTAATGCTTGGATCCTCAGACCACATACCTTGGGAAAATTGATAACTTTTAATTATCATTCCAAGTATTAAACAGAACCTAAGCTATGCCTGGTTCCTCGGACCACATACTTTGGAGAAATTAATGCTCCCAGACATCTATCTAAGTATCAAATAGAACCTTGGTAATGCCTGGATCCTTGGACCACATACCTTGGGAACATTAATAACTTTTAATTATCATTGCAAGTATTAAACAGAACCTAAGCTATGCCTGGTTCCTCGGACCACATACTTTGGGAAAATTAATGCTCCCAGACATCTATCTAAGTATCAAACCAAACCTTGGTAATACCTGAATCCTCGGACCACATACCTTAGGAAAATTGATAACTTTTAATTATCATTCCAAGTATTAACAGAACCTAAGCTGTGCCTGGTTCCGAGGACCACATACTTTGGGGAAATTAATGCTCCCAGATATCTATCTAAGTATCAAACAGAACCTTGGTAATGCCTGGATCCTCGGACCACATACCTTAGGAAAATTGATAACTTTTAATTATCATTCCAAGTATTAAACAAAACCTAAGCTATGTCTGGTTCCTCGAACCACATACTTTGGGGAAATTAATGCCCCCAGACATCTATCTAAGTATGAAACAGAACCTTGGTAATGTCTGGATCCTCGGACCACATACCTTGGGAAAATTGATAACTTTTAATTATCATTCCAAGCATTAAACAGAACCTAAGCTATGCCTGGTTCCTTGGACCACATACTTTGGGGAAATTAATGCTCCCAGACATCTATCTAAGTATCAAACAGAACCTTGGTAATGCCTAGATCCTCGGACCACATATCTTGGGAAAATTGATAACTTTTAATTACCATTCCAAGTATTAAACAGAACTTAAACTACGTCTGGCTCCTCGGACCATATACTTTCCCTTAAATTGCTGAGTGTTGGGGCAAGGCCTTGACTATTGTGGACTTTGTGAAATACATGTTTAAGGTAAATTAGTTTCCTTAATTGACTACTTTGGTGTCAAGTATAATCAATCCAAACAACAATGATTTTCACTGCAACACGAGTCTCAATTAGATGCTCATGAGCATCACTCAAAGCATTTATGGGCATACCTATGTCTGTGTGAAAATGGATTGTCTCTTTAAAACCTTTGTGCATGTCACAATACTGTAAAGATTCCCAGAAGTAGAATTATTCTTTGCCAAAGTGATAAACGTAGTAGTTTTCATTTGTTTTGATACTAACCATGTTGTGCGTGAAATTTGTGCTATCACTTAGACGGATCAGTAGTTCAAGATATGGTCATTTATCACGGCTTTTCTCAAAGTTTTGAAGCAAAGAAAAGTTAAATTGGAAACAACATTAACACCAAAGTTATAAAGAAGAAAATTTACGTGTCTCATTAACATTGAGCCTCCAACAAAGGCAAATGGATTACAAAAGCTTGGTACAAATACAAAACTAGGAAACTAAAAAAGAAAAAAGAAAAAAAGAAGAAGACCATCTATTTCTTCATTTTTATTACAAGTTTATCTTTTGGATCCTTGGGAGGTTGTGTACTTGCTGCCGTGGTGGACACTTCGGCCTTATCATTAGGATCCTCTTTTGGGGGTATGGTAAGGGTTGCCAATACTAGCTCCATACTTTGAGAAGTTTCTTTTTCCTTGGAGGTATTCCTTGGAGCAGGAGGAGGTAGGTCAGAGCCTTGGACTGCTTCTCTATTGACCTCCCTTGTCTTTGAGGTGTCCTTGGCTTGGTCTACCCTTTCTGTAGCAGTGTTGGCTATAGGAGGAGCCTTGAGTGGGTCGTCTTGAGCTTCGCCTACCTCTGAGGAAACTAGGTTGGCCTTAGAGTCCGAAGAGCTTGAAGGGTGTATGGCTGGGGGGTAGTAGATACTTTCTGCTTTCCTAAGCAATGAGGAAGCCTCAACCCCGGCTTGGTTGAGGGCTTCACCCCATGTTAGGGCATAGTAAGTCCTACATACAGTTGGGACCTCGGCCCTAAGGACGTCCTCGGTCTCGGCCACTCGAATTTCATACCCATGCTGCTTAGCTTCATCCTTAGCCTTCTCTGCCTCATCCTTGGCCTTCTCGGCTGAAGCCTTGGCCTTCTCAACCTCCTCCAATTTCTTTTTTAGCGCGGTGATTTGGGTCTTAGAGGAAGCCAGCTGGTCCTCAGCATTGCGCAGCAGCAGCCTCTGGCTCTCAGCCTGTTTCTCAACATTTTCAAGGGCGGCTACTGCATATTTTCTTTCTTTCTCCTCCTCATGCAGTTTTTTCTTAAGCTCTTGATTGCTCTTTTCGGCCATGTTGAAAGCATCTACCGCGGCAATATGCCTCCCTTCTTCCTCCTTCATTTGCCGATGATAGTAATTGGTCATCTCCTCGGCTCGGGAGGAAGCTTGGACAGCCTGCCAAAGAAAGAGACGAAAGTTAGAAAAGGAAAATAAGGGCACATGTGAGTTGAAAAGGTGTGCAGGTTCAAGGTGTGTGCACTAGAACAAACTGAATGCTAAAGTGAGAGGAGAGGTTGATTTAAAAGGTATTTATATTAAGGAGGAAGCAAAAAGTGGGAAAATTCCCGCTCGGTACCCAACAAAAACATCAGCCGTTGGATTTGTATCGCACTGTAGAACGTGGGGGACATAAGGCCGTAAAAATTTAATGAGTGCGTTTCGTAAACCGAAGTGACGAAAGCGTGTCTTGGGCAGTTAAAAAGGTGTATTTGTGAGCAGAGGTGGGACAAAATGAGCACAAAGCAAATCTGGTGACATCGAAATTCTCCTTTCTTCTCGAAGAGCCAGAAAGAAGAATCTCGATGGGCTATTGTAGGGGTATTGGGCCCAGGAGTCCATCATTTGTTTGTGTTACGAGTCTATGGCCCAATCTGAGGACAAGGGGTTGTCCAAGGAGAAGAAATCTTTATTAAAAAAGACTGTGTTAGTAAATAGAGGTTAGCTTTAACCATAATGGCTTAAGAGGGTGGGCCGAGGATAAATATATCCTCGGCAGAATGATGCCAAGGTTCGAAGGGGTTATCTATCGCTCAAGGTGATGTTCCAAGAAGTCTCATTGGAGTTGATAAGTATCGTGGAGATATTGGACAGGAAAGTGCCCTAAAATATCTAAGGAGAAAGCTGCTACCTCCGCATTAAATGTACTGTCGCTAACTCTCTGGCCGCATTAATGTGGAGGTGATACCTAAACAATGTTGTTTCAGCCTTACAGCTACTATATGGTGACTTAGGAGAGGGGCTGATGGGACAAGTATCAACACCAACCCTCTAGCATGCACGTGTAAGGTGGGAATGAAAAGGAAAGATAGTATAAAAGAAGAAGGTGGCAACAAGAACAAGGGATGGGGAATTCAAGAGTAAAACATTGTATCATTCAGGAACCAAATTTGTAACTGAACTTGAGAATAATATATAAGAACAAACCTCCTCGGATCTTGCCGATGATGATTTTTCTTCAATACAAACATTTTTCTTTTCATTCTCTTATCATCTGAACCCATTCTAGTGTTCGTTTGATTAACTAAAACCCAGTTTTCCAACCCATTCTCTACAAATTTATTGTTTTGGGTTTTTTGGGCCTAAGTCCATCCACGTAGAGGGCTAGGAGTTCAAATCTGGTCCTTACAGGTATAATAAACCCTTAAAAAAAATATAGGTTTAATAAAAATAATTAGCCTCTTACATACTTTATGTGCATGATCAAAGACTGTTTTTTAATAAAACAAATCCATTGTGTGATATTCTTTTTGCTCAAAATAAACAAATGTATGAATGTAAAAAGGTTTTGAATCTTTAGATAGTTATTAAAAAGGTTTTGAATTTTAAGATAGTTATTAATATCGATAAAAACATGAGATATGGAGTTAGATATATTTAAGAGATTTTTTCCCCCCAATTTGACTACTTAACCTTTAATATCTTTTATTTATTTCAAATTTTATTTTAACCATTTTTCAAGAAAAACAATTTGAACTAAAAAATAAGAATAGTTGTTGAAAAATAGCAAAAAATAGATACCAAAGAATCTTATTCCAATTACATAGAAAGATGATGATAACTGTGGGGCAGCAAAAATTGGCCTCCATGGAGTTCTTCACAGATTCACACTCAAATTATTCAAACGAACAACATATAAGTAAACAACAGGGATAAACACTCCACAATGGGAGACTCAAGCAATTGATGTCTTTTACCTCAAATACTACAATTTCAACCTAGATATTACAATAGATAACTCCCAAGTTCCCGAGGTGTTACCCTTACTCTCTCTCTCTCTCTCTCTCTGTGTGACTCATTTTTCTTCTAAATGTTCCCTTCCCCCATTTTTGGATCCTTTGCCTTTTGCCTCTCCTCTCCCTTTTATAGCTCCAATCCTTGCTCTTATCACTGCAGTTGTCTTGTTGCTTGCCAGGGTCTTAGGGATATTTTTCTTAACTTTATTGGTTCCCTCCCCATCCCCACCTTTATCCTGGAACTTTGACTTTTGGGGGTTGTTTGTACTATTCAGGCTGTCTTATTTGTATTTAATGCGATAAAGGTTAGGTAAGAACCCCATCATTAATGCGGAGGTAAAGATCTTCAACCTTCTTGCATGTTTCAAAAGTTTCCTGTGGTTCTAGGAATCTCCTAGAAATCACACGTAGATCATTTATGCATCATACCTCGGGTAAGTTGGCACCTTACCTTTTCCACGGGAAACTGATTTCTTGTGTCACTCATCTTTTCCTTAATACTTGGGATGACCCAGCTTTCCTTCTTTCATGGTTTATTGCCCATTGAGCCTTCCTTTCAATACACAGGCTAGGCCCAATTCTTTCCCCGTGGCCCAATTACTTCTTGGGCTTAAGGCCCGAGTAGTGACTGTTCCACTCCCCACAATAGCCCATCACGATCTCCAAGTCATCATAACTAATGTGGGGAATCGTGGTTCGAGAAAAATGTGGCAAACATTAATTGGCATTTATGAATAATGGCAGTGTCAGGCAATAAATGCCGCGGACACGCCTGTGCTTCTCGCCCCACGATCATCAGCGCATGTTGCTGAATGGATGGCTAGATGGGGCCTTTGGAAAATGGAAAATGGGCGGGAAAGGAAATGTCTCATCTGTCCCTTCCTCTCCCTCACTTTTCCTATATAAGGGAGACCTCAGACCCTATTTTAGGCTCTTTCTCTATTATTATTTCGTTAGAACTCTAAAAAACTTCTCTTTTCTCTTTTCTCTCCACCACTTCCTTCTTCAACAAAATTCAGGCGGCCTTCAGTGACCTCCTTTCTGCTGCTTCTCATTCCTGTTGTAAGTTAGTTTACTTTTCTTCCTTTAGCTTAGTTTTATCTTTGTATTTTTCTTCTTAGTTTATTTTTTGTTTATAATGGGGAAATTTAAATCTATGGTTGACACCCCTGAGAGATTAGCTAAGTTTAGGAGGAAATTTAACTTTCCTGATGACGTAGAAGTGAGTTATTTCCCAGAATCCGAGGCAATACTTTCAAGAGGGGAAGGCAGAGTGGTAATCCCACTCGTTGCCATTGTAGAGGGGGGAGTGAGGATCCCCATAAGTGACCTCCTTACTAACTTCCTACGCCACTTTAAGGTCTGTCCCGACCAATGTACTCCTAACGTATTTAGGATCGTTAGTAGTGTAGACACCCTTAATAAGAGGCTTAGACTGAAGTTTACCAAGCATGACATCAACTTCATCTATAGTTTTCAAGATAGTAAAACCTCCGGGTTTTACTTTAAGATTCGGCACAGGGAGGTGAGGCTCATTTCTGGCCTTTCGGATTCTGACAAGGAGATAGAAGGAGACTATCTAATCGTCCTGAGGAACTGGTACCCCGGTGGAATCCACTGCCCCATATGTACGGGTAAAGCAGGTGGGTAAATCTTATAGGATTTTTTCTTTATACCAACTTATTATTTCTAATTTGTCTCATTTTCGAGCTCTTTTAGACATTCTATGTGACGAACTTTTGCTCATTTCTTTTTTAGAGCATCACGCTTTCAAGAAGAAGAGGCAATTGATCAACTCGATGGACTTGAACAGATTATTGAGATCTCCAATCTATCATCATCCTGACGGCCAGCTCCATGCAGTTTATCTCATTCTCAGATATTCTCTTGTGTATTAAAGCTTTCAAGCTGCGGGAAAGGCTATCACTATAAAGTATCATTTGCTCCCTTATATCGACATCTGCTGTAAGGGATATATCCTATCTCCCTCAGAATGTGGTCGCCGAGAAAAGGGAAGATATTGGAGCAACTTTCCTCCTACTTTCACTCCCGTGGACCTTGGGGTCATTGTTGCAGAGCCAACTCCAGCTGACCACCCGTGACGCCAAAGGAAGAAGAAAACAGGCCACGCTCCTACCCGTAACCCTTCGCCACCCTGAGAAGAACTTGATATTTAAGCTGTTATTCCCCTAGAAGACTCCTCAACCGAGATGACATTCCAACGAAGTGGGGTTACTCTTACATAACTTTTGGCCACTCCAATTGTGCCCATAACTCAAACTCCTCCTACTCCAGCTGCCAATGCTCTCATGGCCATTCAAACTGCTCCCGTCACTACGACAGTTGCAACTCCTACCTAGGAGACTAGGGCTAGTCATAAGTGTCCTAGGGGAGCAGGCCAATCCTCTGCAGCTCCTGATTTCAAAAACTCCCCCCTGACCTAGGGGACTCTCAGGTTGATGCCACAGGGGCTCCTTCTTATGTCCACACTTTCATGGTGGATGGGGTTCCCCTCCTTGCAATGGATAGGTTTAGGCCTTGGAGAGAAGGTCGTAGGGGCAAATTGGCTGAGAGTGTTGGTGAAGCTCTCTTGCTTCCAGCAGATATGAACCACTAGACCAAGTGGGATGATGAATCCATCTTGCTCAACATGAAAAGGGAAACCATCATGGTAACAAACTTTTCCTTGCCTCCTTATTGCTATTTTCACTTCTTTTTTATTATTTCATTCAAATTAAAAAAAAAAAAAAAAAAAAAAAAAAAAAAAAAAAAAAAAAAAAAAACTACCTTTGTTATATGGCAGGGATATCAATGTTCCATGGTGATCGAAGAGAGATACCAAGCTACCAAGGCTAGAGCCGAGGAATTGAGTAATGCCAACGAGGATCTTCTAAGGAAGATCTCGGATGTCATGAACAAAGTTTCCGAGTTTGAAAGGCTGCGGTTTGAAGCCAAGGAGAACACCAAAGCCATTACTGAGAGGGCTGAGGCTTTGGAGAAAGAGTTGCAAGAGGCCAGGAGTGCTCTCGTGGGGAAAGATACTGAGTTGAAAAGCTATGTGGCAGCTAATGATGCCAAAATGCAAGAGGCCTACTACCAAGGCCAGTATGACTACATCGCCTCTGTAAAGCCCGAGGTGTAGCAGAACCTTCAAGTCTACTTCACCAAAGGGTGGACTGCAGCTTTGGACAAGCTAGAAGTGGAGGTTGCATCTCCCTTGAGGCTAGAGTGTAACGTTCCTATCCCCAGAGAGCTAGTCATTATCACCAACCCCGAGATTCAGGCCATCATCAACGATGAATCCCTCGTCCGCGAGGTTGAAAGAACTGGCCCTATTGCAACCTCGGGATGAGAGATAACTAGCTCCATGGTAGTGTCCTCCGCTGATGAACCACCACAAGTTTAATTTTCTTCTAACTTATGTTGCTTTAGATACAACTTTGTAGTTTGCCCAATTTAAGGGCTCTCATTTTGTACTTAATTACTTCTTCTTCTTTTTCTTTTTAAATGTTTGAAACTTTTATCTATGAAAGTATTTTTAAGTTTTTGCCATTAGCTTTCAGTTATATTAATAATTTGCTAAGTTTTGATAATATCTGATAGTTGACTATTAGATCATACTTAAAGCAATAATCTTAGCTAATCACTTACCCGGGTACTTGCTCTGTGGAACTCATCCCTTACGCACTATCAAGTCTCATCCATGCCTTTCACTAGTGTCCATACGTACTAAATAAAGTAACAGTTTGAATCCCATTCGTTGCAAAGATGAAGTTCATTACCATGGAGCTTGTTTTCTTCTTATATAAGGTCTTTACCTAGCTTTCTGTTAATGACTATGGAATCATACTAAGGTAGAAAACTCAGTTCGCAACTCACCTGAGGCAAAGACAAGGTCTAGTACCTCAAGGTTTACTTTCAATAAAGTTTTGATTTCATTTTCTGTTAGTGACCTTGAAGTCAGGCTAAGGCAGAGAACTTAGCTTAAAACCCACACGAGGCAAAGACAGGGTCTAGTACCATGGGGTTTACTTTCAATAAAGTTTTAATTTCATTTTCTGTTAGTGACCCTGAAGTTAGGCTAAGGTAGTGAACTCAACTTAAAACCCACCCGAGGTAAAGACAGGGTCTAGTACCATGGGGTTTACTTTCAATAAAGTTTTAATTTCGTTTTCTGTTAGTGACCCTGAAGTCAGGTTAAGGGAGAGAACTTAGCTTAAAACTTACCTGAGGCAAAGACAGGGTCTAGTACCTTGGGGTTTATTTTTGTGAAGTTTCAATTTTATTTCCTGTTAGTGACTCTGAAGTCAAACTAAGGCAGAATACATAGCTTAAAACTTACCCAAGGCAAAGACAAGGTCTAGTACCTCAGGATTTATTTCCCCTGTTATTTCGGCATCCTGAAGTGGGCCTTCATAGGATTTCTTATTGTTTACTGAACTAAGATAAAACATAAGTGTAAGTAGTGCATATTTTCTTCTTTAAATTAAATACATTCCATGGCCTAGCTACAAGTCTTTCATCCAAGTCTTCTAGCCGATAAGCTTCAACCCCAACAATGGACGTGACCCTATAGGGCCCTTCCAAAGTCGGGCCTAGCTTTCCTATAGCTGGGTCTTGGGTATTTCCCAAAACTTTCCTCAGCATCAAATCTCTTAGAATGAACTCCCTATTTTTGATTCCCTTGTTGTATCCTCGGCAAATCCTCTACTGATAGTTAGCCAGCCTTACTGAAGCCACATCACGACCTTCTTCTATCAGATCCAAATGCTTGCAAAGTAATTGATCATTTTCTCCCACTTCGAACACGTCAGTCCGAAAAGTAGGGAGCCCAATTTCCACGGGTATTACCGCTTCTGCACCATATGTCATCAAGAAAGGAGTCTCTCCCGTGGAGCGCCGTGGAGTGGTTTGATATGCCCATAGCACATTCAGAAGCTCTTCCGCTCATCAACCCTTTGAATCATCTAGCCTCTTTTTCAAGCTATTTATAATGGACTTGTTGGTCGCCTCTGCCTAACCATTGCTCTGTGGATAAGAGGGAGTAGAATACGTGTTGACAATTCCCAATTCTGAGCAGTATCGCCGAAAAGCCTTACTATCAAATTGCAACCCATCATCTGATATTAGAATTTTTGGCTCACTAAATCGAGTCACGGTATTTTTCCATACAAATCTCTTGACATCCGTATCTCGAATATTAGCGAGGGGCTTGACTTCCGCCCACTTGGTGAAATAATTTGTCCCCACCAGGAGCTATCTTTTACTTCCCGTGGCCTTCGAGAGAGGTCCCACTATGTCTAGCCCCACTGGGCAAAGGGCCACGAACTAGATATAGGGTTGAGAGGACCCCTGGGTTGATGAATGCTTAGAGCAAACCTTTGGCATTAATCGCATTTCTAGAGTACTCCAATGCTTGTTTTTGCATGTTTGGCCACCAATACCCCTGAGTAAGGGCTTGGTGCGCCAACGACTTGACTCCCGAATGACTTCCACATATCCCTTCGTGCAACTCTTCCAGAAGTGTTTCAACTACCTCAGGATGTACGCACAACAGATAGGGCCCTGAATATGATCTCTTATATAATTTCCCTTCTTCGAAGAGCCAGTACTGTGGAAACTTACATCTGATCTACTCGGACCCTTTCTTATCCTCGGGCAAAATCCCATTTCGGAGATAAGCTACAATAGGATCCATCCAGCTTGCGGATGGATGTATGCTCAAGACTAAGCCTTTGTCAAAAAGAGTTAGGCTGGAAAAAGGTAAAAGTTCAACTGACACAATCCTCGGAAGGGGATCTGCCACTGAAGAAGCTAGAGTAGCCAGAGAGTCGGCATGACTGTTGCTGCCCTTAGAGATATGTGAGATCTCTACCTTCTTGAATTGATACTTTAGTATCCTGACCTCCTTTAAGTAGCTTATCATTCTCTGGCCCTTAGCTTCGAACTCGCCTGTAATCTGACTAACGGCCAGCCGTGAATCACAGTGCAACTGTACTCTGTTCGCCCCTACTTGTCTTGACATTCTAAGTCCCACGAGGAGAGCTTCATACTTTGCTTCATTATTTGATGCAGAAAAACTTAGTCTGAATGATTTTTCCACTCTGACTCCTTTTGGAGAGACTAGTATAACTCCAACCCTTACCCCTCGGCAGTTTGACGCTCCATCCACATACACCTGCCATATTTGTTCCCAAGGTTCCATTGTCCTGCTTCCCTCTATTTGCAAAAATTTAGCTTGCTCGGGAGTGAATTCAGCAACGAAATCTACTAAAACCTGCCCTTTGATGGAAGTCTGGGTCCTATACTGAATATCAAAAGCTCCCAAAAAGGCCCTTCACTTAGCTATCATTCCCGTAAAATCTGACCTCCTGAGCAACACCTACAAGGGGTGCTCAGTTAGCACAACTACTGTTTGAGCTTGAAAATAGTGAGGCAATCTCCGTACGACATGAATTATTGCAAGCGCAGCTTTTTCCAAAGGGAGATAACGTGTTTCTGCTTCTACAAGAGTCTTGTTGATATAAAAGATTGGCTTCTGAACTCCTTGATCCAACTTTAACAAGATAGCACTCACCGCATGATCAGTCACAGCTAAATACATATACAATGTTTCTCTAGGTACCGGTCAAGACGGGAGCCCGAGATAAATTCAACTTCAGCTCATCGAATGCTTGTTGGCACTCATCCGTCCACTGAAAGCCTTTCCACTTCTTCAGCAGTTGGAAGAAAGGTCGACACCTATCTGTAGATTGTGAAATGAATCGATTAAGAGCCGCAGCCATCCTAGTAAGTCGCTGGACCTATTTAGGGTTCCTAGGAGACTTCAAACTCTACAAAGCTAAAATTTTATCTGGATTAACTTCTATACCTCAGTGAGTCACTAAATAGCCCAGAAACTTTCCCGAGCTAACCCTAAAGGCACACTTTGAGGCATTCAACTTCAAATGATGATTCCGTAATGTTTCAAAGGTCTCCGCAAGATCAATGAGGTGATCCTCCGCGGCCTTACTCTTCACTACCATGTCATCAATGTATGCCTCCATGTTTCTGCCCAACAACTCTTTGAACATCTTGGTAACCATTCTTTGATAGGTGGATCCCACTTTCTTCAGTCCAAATGGCATGACTTTGTAATGAAATTACTTGTAGGTGTAATGAAAGAAGTTTTCTCTTGGTCCTCAGGGGCCAAAGCTATCTGACGACATCCTTGAAAAGTATCAAGAAAACTCATCTTGGGGTGCCCATAGGTTGCATCAACAAGTTGGTCTATCTTAGGCACTGGAAAGGGATCCTTTGGACATGCCTTGTTTAGATTCGTGAAGTCTACACATACTCTCTATTTGCCATTCTTCTTTTTTACCACAACCGTATTAACTAACCACTTGGGATAATAAACCTCCTTGATGGCCCTAACTTCTTTGAGCTTCTCCACCTCTTCTTTCACCACCTTGGTGTGTATATTTGAGGACCTAAAAGGGTTCTATTTCTTCAGCGGGCACAAAGGGTCTATGTTAAGCCGATAACAAATAAACTCTGGATCTACTCTAGGGGCTTCATATGGACTCCATGCAAATACATCTAGATTGCTTACTAAAAACAAAATTAACTCTACTTTTTCTAAGACAGGAAGGTTAACTCCTACTTGAAAGTACTTATCCCCGAGGTCCATGTGTATTTTCTCCAATCGCTCACATGTGTCCTCGGGTGGAGACTGTAGCTACTACAAGGGGTTTTTCAGTTCAGGCTTTCCCTTATTCCTGTGCCCTATGACAGCTATCTAGCATCTCCGTGCCATACTTTGGTTTCTACGTATTTCTGCAATGCCTTGCTCGGTTGGGAATTTTACCTTCTGATGCAAAGAAGAAGGAACTGCACCCATGGAGTGGATCCAAAGACGTCCAAGAATTATTGTATAAGTAGAGTAGGAGTGTACTACTATAAAGTGGACCATTTCCTTTCTTTCTTCCACCTCCACGGGAAGAGTCACCTGTCCAGTTGGCAGAACGATGCTTCCATCAAAGGCCACCAAAGGGCTATTATACTCTGTCAAATCCTCGGGGGTAAGTCCTAACCCTTCATATAGGTTAGGGTACATTATCTCTGCCCCAATTCCTTGATTTATCATAACTCTTTTTACATCATATCCCCTAATCCGCAGTGTAACTACCAGTGCATCTTCATAGGGCTAAACAGTATCCATAAGGTCTTTTCCCATAAAGCCAATGCATTCGTGTTCCCAACGTCTCTTTTTATGTGTGGGCCTTCCAATTCTGAGTTAGAAGCTAAGTTCACGGTCAATATCCCCACTCATCTTGTTCGGCTAGCGGAAGTATGACTCATTCTTTATTTTTTCCATAATTTGGTATACAGGCTCTTTGTACAACTAACTAACCATTTCGAGCCTCATCTTCTGAGCCTGAGAGAAAAAGTCCCTTCGAGGTCGGGGAACTTGATCTACCTTAACCTATTTCTTCTCTATGACGAGTGCTTTTGCTTTAGCCTTATCTTGCAACTGATTATCTTCTAACCTCTTATACTCCTCCACCCGCTTCATTAATTTATTCATATCTATGACTGGCTTCAAAGCCAGAGAAGCCCTCAAGTTGGAATCAATAGGGAGCCCCACCTTGAAGGTACTTGCAGCAATTCCCCCATTATCTCCCCCGATCTCGTTGTATAATTCCCAGTAACGATCCGAATAAGCTTTGAGGGTTTCGCTTTCTTTCATTGCCAATGAGAGGAGTGAGGTGAAAGGCTTCAAGGTCCTACTGCACGTCACAAATCTTGCCCCGAACGCTCTGATCAGCTCGTCATATCCTCGGATAGCCCTTTTTTCCAGCCCATCGAACCATCTCATAGCTATTGGCCCCAGGCTTGAAGGAAAAATTTTACACATCAGAGCCTCGTTTTTAGAATATATGGTCATGCTTTCGTTATAATGACTAACATGTTCCACGGGATCCGTTTTGCCATCATAAATAGTAAAAGTTGGCCTTGTGAATCTTTGCAGTAAATCAATTTTCTCAATATCTTTTGAGAAGGGGGACTGAGATATCTAATGTAGAGCCTTAACCATGGCATCATCATTGGAAACCTGTGGCACTACAGGGACTCGAGAATGAGGTGCTAACGAGCGCTGAGGAATTGGTCCTTTATGCTTCTCCCTATCTTGCTTTTACTTTCTATTCTTGTGGTGAGGTGGAGAGACTGTCCTCTCCCTGTGTGGAGACTACTCTCGCTTTCCATAGGGAGGGGGTGATCTCCTATCTCGCTTTCTATTCCTATCGTCTAGCATGTGTTCATCTGCTCGGGAGTGACTGGGTGCCGGTCTTGGTCCTCTTCGACGATGAAGCTCTTTGTCTTTATGGCAGAGTAACTCTTTATCCTTCTTAGCGTTCTTCTACAGCATCATCACCTGCTCCTTCAACCTTTTCACCTCCCCATCCCTAACATAGTAGGACAAACCTTCTGTATTGGTAGCAATACCTTCTCCTTGTAGAGGTGGGCTAGGTTGTCGTTGAGTCTCCTTATGAACTTCAGATCTCACACGTCAATCCAAATGAACAGATTCTTCTGAAATGCTAGGTCGCTCCAGATGAGCGGGACCACTCCGTGATCAGTTTGCCAGAGTCTAAAACAAAACAACTCTTGAGTCTTCTACTTAGTAGAGTGATTTCCCATAGACGACGCCAATTGTGAGGCTGCAAAAATTGGTCCCCATGGAGTTCTTCACAGATTCACACTCAAATTATTCAAACAAACAACATATAAGTGATCAACAATGGATAAAAACTCCACAATGGGAGACTCAAGCAATTGATTTCTTTTACCTCAAATACTACAATTTCAACCTAAATATTATAATAAATAACTCCCAGGTTCCCGAGGTGTTACTCTTACTCTCTCTTACTCATTTTTCTTTTAAATGTTCCCTTCCCCCATTTTTGGATCCTTTGCCTTTTGCCTCTCCTCTCCCTTTTATAGCTTCAATCCTTGCTCTTATCACTACAATTGTCTTGTTACTTGCCAGAGTCTTAAGGATATTTTTCTTAACTTTATCGGTTTCCTCCCCACCTTTATCTTGGAACTCTGACTTTTGGGGGTTGTTTGTACTGTTCAGGCTGTCTTATTTGTATTTAATGCGGCAAATGTTAGGTAAGAACAAGGGAGTCAATATCGTACCGGAGGCTGTACCCGTTTGGCTAGCGGTGTGATATATTTCGGATACTGGTCAATACCGGTGTACCGTTTCGGATTTACCGCTATTTTTTATATTTATAAATAAATAAATAAATAAATATATATATATATGTGTGTGTGTGTGTGTGTGTGTGCGTGTATTATAATAAATATAAAAGTTTACCATAAAACATTTTCTCAATTCAGAACTAATTATTCATGATTTTAGACTTTAGTATCAATTAAAAGAAAAAAAAAACACAATAAAAAATAGAAAGCTTAAAAGTTACCATTGCATACTAAGAAAACAAATAATACTAATAAGTTAATGCAAATAAGTTATCATTTTGCCCTAACAAAAATTCAAAAACTCAAAAATTACAAAACTTAAAAAAAAAAAAAAAACTTTTTTCTGTACCGGCCGGTATTGCCTGAAATTGGCCGGTACATGACCGGTACGGCCGGTATTTAAACCAGTACGAAACGTTGATTTTTCGATACCGGCATACATACCGGTACGGTACATACCGGCCGGTACCAGTACGGTATTGACTACCTTGGGTAAGAACCCCATCATTAATGCGAAGGCAAAAATCTTCAACCTTATTGCATGTTCCGGAAGTTTCCCGTGGTTCTAAGAATCTCCTGGAAATCACACATGGATCATTCGTGCACCATACCTCGGATAAGTTGGCACTTTACCTTTTCCACGGGAACTGATTTCCTATGTCACTCATATTTTCCTTAATACTTGAGATGACCCGGCTTTCCTCCTTTCATGGTTTATTACCCATTGAGCCTTCCTTTCAATACATAGGCCAAGCCCAATTCTTTCCCTGTGGCCCAATTACTTCTTGGGCTTAAGGCCCGAGTAGTGACTGTTCCACTCACCACAATAGCCCTCCACGATCTCTAGGTCATCATAACTAACGCGGGGATCGCGGTTTGAGAAAAAACGCGGCAATCATTAACTGGCATTTATGAACAGTGGCGACGTCAGGCAATAAATGCTGCAGACACGCCCATGCTTCTCGCCCCATGATCATCAACGCGTGTTGCTGAATGGACGACCAGATGGGCCCTTTGGAAAACGGAAAATAGGCAGGAAAGGAAGGGTCTCATCTGTCCCTTCCTCCCCCTCACTTTTCCTATATAAGGGAGACCCCAGACCCTATTTTAGGCTCCTTCTCCGTTATTATTTCGTTAGAACTCTAAAAAACTTATCTTTTCTCTTTTCTCTCCACCACTTCCTTCTCCGACGACCTTCAAGCGGCCTTCGGCAACCCCTTTTCTTCAATGATCCACTTACTTTTCTTCTGCTTCTGCTTCCACTTCCTATTATAATTATGATGGATGAAAAAAATTATCCCAATTTTATTCTTAAGGGAAATATATATATATATATATATATATATATTAGGGCTTTTTTTTGCTTTATTATTTTTTTTTCTTTTTCCAATTAACCCTAAAATCATTGAGATCTATGTTAAATTTCAAGTGTTAAAAAATTTGTAACATACTTTATAAAATATAATTTTTCTTACATAATATCATATTTCCCATGACATTTAGATATAGGCGTTAGTATTATGCTATGTAGTGAAATATTTAACAGAAAATTAGAGATTTTCATCATAAATTAATCAATAGGTTGTATTTATCTTATTAGGGATTTTTTTATAAAAAAAAAAATTACAAGAAACTTTCAGGTAAACATAAAGGAAAACAACAGAAATAATCATGGTACATCACATGAAGGGGCTACTAAACTAATTGTAGATAAATCACAAGAAAATTCTATTGCACTGAATTTCACAATCTAGTATTGGTGTTGGGTTCTACATTTCAACTTCAGTGAATGCAATCAGCTAAAATTTAAGAGTAAAACAAACACACTCATTTTAAGCTAACATCTTCAAGTTCATAACAAGCACAATGGTTTCTGTGTCAGTGAAATGAACAAAAATTGGTCAGACATGTCCACCACCAAAAAATTGTTCACTGAGTAACCGAATCTGAGCCAAGTGCTTCCTCCCGTTAAAGTGAGAAACCAAGTTGTTTTCTCCAGTGCAGCTTATATTACAAATGTTGCACCTGAAAGTGGATTCTTTCACACTAACAACTTCTTTCTTCTGTTCTGGTCCACTGTTTGAAACTCTTTCTGGCTCCTCTTTTGTGAGCTGATCAGATTTCTTTGCAGTTGAAGCCAAAACACTCTTTGGCTGGCATTTCTGTTTTTCTTCATGATTTGTAGTAGTTATCTGTACTCCATTGGTCGAAATAATCTTTTCTGGCACCTCAACCGGCTGCTCAGTTTTCTTTGCAGTTGATGCTGGGACCATATTTGGCTGGTTCTTTGCTATGAATGCCTCATAAGCAGCCTTGTGTTTCTTTCCTTGAAGGTGTGAATTTAAGATTTTCTCACTTTGAGCAGTTAGTTGACATATATCACAAGTCCACTCCTTTTGGACTTCCTTCGGTATGGGTGAATCAGGAAGCTCTCTAGCCGCTGCAACTGCCTCTGTTGGTCCTCTAATCTCCTTACTGGCTGATATTTTGTTCTCAGTTTGATCAGAGTTAGGCTCTGCTGAAACTACCTGAAAAATGTAGTGAAGACATAAATTAGAAGAAAAACTGTTGTTTTGTCATTTCCACCCTTATTTGTGGGAAAAGCATGAGAATTTCACCGCTAAAAAGAGAACTAGACTGAAACATAAACATGCACAGTTCAAAAGCAAATAATGATGGGAACTCAGTAACAACCTTTGACAGGAAAAATGCCATTCCTTTTGAGGCAAGATTTATAACAAGATTATGATTCTGACCATCCAATAGTATTTTAAACTTGGTTAAAATGTGAGGCACCAAAAATGACATGCCATTTTCTAGTCTGACAGCTTCCAAGATCACTAACCACTCACATAATTAACCAACAATTTTACACATTCAACGAACAATTCCCCTTGCAAAATACTCATTTTGATATCCTTCTCAAAAAGATTGGGTTTTCCACACAAAATTTGCATAAAATCCACCAATAAACTTCATTGTAAATATAATAAGAAATCTTACACATTTGGCTGCAGGCACTTCCTTTTTCTCTGTTACTTCCACAACTCTATTGCCTTTCTGCTCAATGTTAGGCTCTTTGCAATTTGACTGCATCAATAGATAGGAGTGGAGATTAGCTCATCTAGAAAGAAGTAAATAAAATTGTTATTTCTCATTAGAACATACTTCAGAGCTCTTTTTCTTCAATAATTTATATTAGGAAAAAAGCAAACTGTCATATGATTGCTGAAATAGTGAACATTCTATTGATAAGATTCTTCCAACTCTTGTTGGAATTTGTCATTTTATTTATCTAAATAATACCAACAATTGTTGGGAATAAGAATATATTAAAAGAATCATAGCAAATGTCATTTTATTCATCTAACTTAAACCAAAAACTGTTGGACATATGAGTATATTTATAGAATTATAGTTAACCTTAGCATTGCATGAGTGACATTTAAAGCTTTACCTCCACTTCTTTCTTCTCCATAACTGCAATTGCTTTGATCTTGTCCATGTCTTGATTAGGCTTTTTACTTTTAATCTGAAAAAAAAGAAGCAAAAAACAAAAACAAACAAACAAACAGAAGAAAAAGTTAGAGAGAGTGTCTCATTAGTCCATGTATTACCTGCAATGGGATCCTAAAGAAATAAAATAAAAGAACACAAATCTAGTACAAATTTTGTTCAACAAGTTTTGGTATCAGACCTGTGTCATCTTGCAAACTTTTATATGTGCATACAGATTGTGAAGTCTAACGAAAGTGTGTTGTGTTCCACAATAGATGTGTACCAAGTCCATTTGGATTATACATGTGATTATGAGAAGCTATAATTGTGACCAATCCTTTTAGGATATCATGCAAATATGAGTAGTGCATCCTTGGTTGTGATAATTCCAATTATAAATACCCATTTATTTGAATGTCAATTCCAACATATCTAACAAAGAAAGCAGTTTTCAAACTCAATTATTATATAAAAGTTTGATATAACATTTGATCTTAGCTGAACACTAAAACTTTGACAAACTAATTACCACGAATTGACATACCTTGGTGGCAATGAGCTCCTCTAGAGCTTCAGGTCCGTTCTCATTTATATATCTCTCTGCCTCAGATAGAAAGTGGTCTCTCTTAAGTAAGAATTCCTTCCACCTATTGAATTCATCAATGACTACTAATGGGTTTATGGAGAGGCATGGACGAACAAGGTGATTATAGACATAAAAAGCACCATCGAAGTGAGGTACAACCAGCCAGCAGATGATCATTAGCTTCATGTGAGGCCAAAACCATAACCTGATAATTAAAGATAGTAAATTTAAACATAAACAAGAAATATAAAAGACATATATTCACACACATCAAGAAAAGGCTAAAACAATAATCTAGTCAAGTTATGCATTGACATATAGCATAGTGAAAGAAAGGCCTTAGATTTAGTAGCCTCATCTTGATGAGAAGGCTAAACACAAGGTGACAAAAATTTAAAATTCAGGAAGCCCATCCTACGGCCTATATATTTGTGAGCTTCAAGCAGTTTCCAAGGACATGAAAAGAATATAGAATTTTCAAAAACTTCTATTTTACTTAGATTTCTATTGACATGGACAGAGTATCATGCAGACAAAGGGTATCACAGACCACAACTTTTAAAAAATTTAGAGACAGGGACATAGCCATATATGTGTTTCTTTCTAAATTCACTACTAAAACATATACTGTATTTATCTGTGTAGTTTACTTTTTTTTTCCCCCTAAATAGAGGAATCTTTGCCAGCAAAATGAATATGGAACCAATATGTTTATAACACCCTCATGATATGCACAATGTTTAGGTAAATGAAGTTCCTTCCTTTTACAAGTACTCAGAGAAGTATTGAACACAAGTGGACTCAAGTGATGAGTGCATGTGTGCATCTTGAAACGTATAAAATTCCGAAATTTCAATACGAGAAAAATGATAAGCTTGAAATCTATATAAATCCACACATGAAATTTTTTCACGTGTGAAACATATAGAATTTTAAGTTTAGCAAACATTTAACATTCAATTCAACTTGCATATGATTTAAATAAGGGCAAATTACAACTTACCTATATGTGGTTTGGCTGAAATTTAAGTTGCTTACCTGCGGTTTAAAATTTGACACTTTACTCATGTAAGGTTTAATCGAAAGTTGAGTTACCTATCTGTGGTTTGAAATCCCATGATACAAGTGTTTCGTTGAATTTTTTTTTATCTTATTTGATTTTGTATTTTTATGATTTTTGTGTTTTTGAAGGAGAGAGACCTAAAAGTGGAGTAAAATTACATATTCAGTCATGTTTTTAAAAAATGTGGGTTACAAAAATCTAATTGAGCTGACCTTAGGTGGGTAAAATGTCAAATTTCAAATCACAGGTAGGCAACTTAAATTTCGGTCAAACCACAAGAGGATAAGTTGTAATTTGCCTTTTAAATAATGAAAATATAAATCAAAAGACTTATTTTTTTTGGGCCATGTGCTATGCACCATCCTAAGAGCATTAGCATTGGAGAATGCTAATGCCATATCTAAGGTCAATTTGGCATTTTATGCTTTAAAATCCATTGCATCAGACAATGCTAAACCCAACTATTGCAAAATTTTTTGCAATAGTGCTACAGTACAATTCTAAAGTTAGAATTGTACTGTAGCAGTATTCTAAAAAAAAAAAAAAATTTATTCCCTTTTAAGACCGAAATTTCTCTCTCCTCTCTCTCATTATTTCAGTTCTCTTCTCTCTCTTCCTTCTCTGTTTCTCATTTGCTCTCTCCTCTCTTCAGACCGAAATTTCTCTCTCTCTTCCTTCTGGTTTTGTGGTTGCTTTTTTTTTTTTTTTTTGGCGTGGGTGACGGCGTGGGTCACTGTGGTGGTTGTGGTTGTTGATGGGTTGTGGTTGTGGTTCAAATCGGCGCCGATGGGTTTCAAATCGGCGCTGGTGTTGATGGGTTGATGGGTTGTGGTTGTTAATGGGTTGTGGTTGTGGTTCAAATCGGCGCTGGTGGGTTTCAAATCGGCGCTAGTGTTGATGGGTTGATGGGTTGTGGTTGTGGTTCAAATCAGCGCCGGTGGGTTTCAAATCGGCGCTGGTGTTGATGGGTTGTGGTTGTGGTTCAAATCGGCGCCGGTGGGTTTCAAATCGGCGCTAGTGGCTGTGGTTGTTGATGGGTTGATCGGTGCTAATGGGTTTTTGGTGCCGTGACTGTGGTGGTTGATGGGTTGATCGGCGGCGTGGGTTTTTGGTGCCGTGGCTGTGGTTGTTGATGGCTTGTGTGTTGCTAGAGGTTGAGGGAGAAGCAGAGGGAAAAAAAAACTGTTGGAAAGCCCAGGAAATAGGTGTCTGAAAAATAAAAATGACAATTACAAAAAAATAATAAAGAAATATTAAAAAATAATATTTTAATAAAAATAGAGTTTTGGGAGGTGGATGTATTGTAAAATTGGATGTTATAATAGAATTGTGGGTTTTTAGAATTTTAAAATAGAATAGCATTAGCATTTTTCAATGCTAATGCTCTAACAAATGTGACTGTTATTAGTGATCAGATTATAATTTAGGTACTCAAAAAGTGGCACACTTTCTAAAACACGTGGACAATAAAACAATTGGGCATTTCTCTTTCCTTTCACTAATGCTTTTGAAGGTTAAAGGTATGGTATGAGCAACCAAACTCACAAAATCCCAGTGGATACAGAGTGTTTGCTAGAACACAAAGTGCAAACAAATTTAAATCCACATCACGAAAAAAAGGATTTCTATGAGCATTTATTTCACATAAATGATGATTGCACATCCTTTTCTCTTTTGTTTTCTTGGCACTCAATGCAGGGCTAGACTATTGAGTAACAAATTTACCTTTCCAGAAGCATCAAGAAAGCATTCTCAAAGAGTGAAATCAAAGAGAAGGCAATCCAATATGTGACCAACTTTTGAGTGTCCGAACTTGAATTGTTCTCAATTGCCCGGATGGAAGCACAACTGTTAAGAAAACATATGGTATCCACATCATGTTCATGCAACAAAAGTACCACTTATGAGAGAGAGAGAGAGAGAGAGAGAGAGAGACTTACAGAGGATACCCCAAAGCAAAGAAATACCTGCAAGTAAAAAACAAAAACAAAAAAAGCAGAGAACACTTGAGAAAACCAACTTCATGAATCCTGGGACATAGAATTTTCAAAAACTAAAATATTTAAATAATGCATACCATAATGTAAGGACATCAAGGAATTTGAGTGCAAAATTGAGAATACCCAATAGACTCATCTTGAAAATGAATCAATCTGTTTGGTTTTCTCAACCTGAATCTCCAAGAGAAGTGAAGATGAGAGGAAAGAGAAAGCAAGTAAAGCTGGAAAGTGGAAAATCCTACAACAAAACAAAATAAGTATAAATAAAGTTTTCCTCGGAGGAAAGGAAAGTCCAACAGTGGACTAGGATTGCCTCTCCAAGTTGAATCTGGGCCGTGAATTGAGCATGGGACCCGTGTTCTAGGATGTGGGCCATGTGACATTAAAGCAGGTTGCATGTGGAATCGACGCTCAATTGTACGCAACTAGTAAGTACACATGTTCCCATACTTGCACCTACCTAGTACTTCGGCTGAACCATTGCCGTCAATTTACCACGCTTTTTTTTTGTTTTTGGGTAAAATTTGATCTTGCATAACTATTGCTATATAACATTCTTTTGTAGATTAATTGGTTTTCTGAAACTGATTAGTAGAGATTTGCAATAGTTATAGCCATGAATTATTCTTTGAAGGGTAACCTCCTTTTTCTTTTATATTTTTATGTTTTGTTGTCATATATTTTGAAAAATTGGGTTCTTTTTAGACATTTATATTGAGATTTATTTGATTTTAGATATCATTCTTTTCTATACTAACTGATTTTCTAAAACTAACTAGAAAATTTGCAATAGCTATAGTTATGGTAGTTATGAATTATTCTTTTAAGGGTAACCTCGTTATAGCTAAGAGGTTGACAAAAACTTCTTTGTAAATATGCTCTTCTTATCAATAAGATGAAAATATGAGACATTTTTCTCATATCCTAGGATTTGAAAGAAGGTTGTTCAAGTCAATACAAATTCTCTTAGAAGGTGAACCTTGCAATGCAAGTGATTTCCTTATAAGAAGCTTGTCCATAATGCAAGTAAAAGAATAAAAAGTAAACTATTAGGTCATTTAATATACTCAACTTAGGCATTTTACTATTACATTAATTATGTTCAATAAAGCATTCAGACAATATTTTAGTGCACATGCGTATGTACAAAATTTATCACACAACAAGTTCAATTAAAAACTAAAGCAAGTACTAACAAACTAGTTATTTGAAAAAGTGCATTATATATATATAGCGATTTTAAAATATTTTTTAAAAAAAATCACAATTAAACATTTGATAAAATTGTAGTTTGACAATTGAGCTATTGATCTAAAATTGTTGTTTCAATGCAAATTACTAAAATTAACCTTCAACAGATCAAAGGAGAGGTCAATTTTTTTTAATAGAATCAAATTTTATTTAGGGTGTTCAAAGTTTTTTTTAGGGTAGTCAAGTTTTTTTTTTTCCCCCTAGGGTGGTAACAACCCATATTAATTTAAAATTATATATATTTTAAGGTATATAATATTTTTTCCTGTTAGGACATATATGTTTTAACTTGTTTAAGAACATATGTCACTTAGTTATGTAAATTGGCTAATCCTTTGACAAAACGCACTCTGCTTGTAATTGGGTAGATCTAGGTGTTTTTAATACTTCAAGAAACAATATTTCAAGGTCAAGTGTTGAAGTCATCAAGTCTGTCCAAGAAAAAGCAAGCTGAAGTGCAAAGTTTTTAAAGCTCGACACCTCTCGATAGCTACCTCGACACCTGCTATCTGTCGAGATTTAAAAAGTCAGAATTCCAATCTGATTTTCTTGGGATCCGTGAATATGTTTTTGGGACTTCTTTTCTTCTAACCCTAAACATATAAAAGGATTATTTTAAGAGCCGTTTTGGGTGACACAAGTTGCATTATCATTGAGCAATCTCTGTTTAAGCAAATTGTGATCAACAGAGGAAGTTCTTGACCTAATTCATCTTTCATCAAGAAGTTGCTGTGTATTTGCACCATAGAGTTTTGTAACCAAGCATCTTCTTGCTATTCATCAAGTGGATGAACTGAAGAACTTTGCAGCCAACCATTCTTCCTCAGTTGGTGTTCTGAAGTCGCGTACTTGGATCCGCGCATTGGTTAGTCACGTAGAGCCGTGCATCAAAGGTGGAGACTGTCACTACAGATCAAGTCCAATTGGGTATTGGGGTAAGGGTTCAACTGTAGGTTGGTAAGGTACTTGGGATTCCTTTACTTGTAACCGCTTGATTTGATAATAGTGGAGTTTCGGGAGTGGTGACTTGAAAATCACCCGGTGGGGTTTTTGCCATTAGGGTTTTCCCCATTCGTAAACAAATCACCGTGTTATTTATTTTCCGCTACATATTTAGTTGATTGGTGATTTGTTTGTGCTTCCATAAAATTGCATGATTAATTGATTAATTAATTACTTGGCTAAATTAATTAATTAGGGTTAATCACAAGGGGTTATTCAGATTGTGACCTAACAAGTGGTATCAGAGCAGGCACACTCTGATTAGGATTTCATCTTTGCTGTGTTGATCCATTGACCCCTGTTTGTCATGGATAGAGGACAATCTTTAATTATACCTCCTTTATTTGATGGCACTAACTATGCATACTGGAAAGTACACATGAGAGTTTTCTTGCAGTCTTTAGATGAAAAAGTGTGGCAAGCTGTAGAGATTGGCTAGACTAAGCCAACAGAAGATCCGGTCGATTGGGATGATGCTAAGATCAAGGCGGCTAACTTCAACAGTAGAGCGTTAAATGCCCTATTTAGCGCAGTCACAAATGAGGAGTTCAAAAAGATATCCTCAACTGAAACTGCTAAGGAGGCCTGGACCATCCTCCAGACTACCTATGAAGGCACAAAGGCTGTCAAAGACTCAAAGCTTCAGAGGCTCACTACAAGCTTTGAAGAAATTAAGATGGAGGAGGATGAGTCATTTGACGAGTTCTATGCCAAGCTCAAGGACATAGTGAACTCAGCCTTCAATCTTGGGGAAACCATCCCTGAACCCAAGATTGTAAGGAAGGTGCTCAGATCTCTACCTGAGAGATTTCATGCCAAGATTACGGCAATTGAGGAATCAAAGGATATAGACAAAATTCCTTTGACTGAGCTGGTTGGAAACTTGCAGACCTATGAAATAGGGTTATCTAGGATTGGCAAGTCCAATAAAGGCAAAAGCATGGCCTTGAAGGCAAAGAGCAGTGATATAGATGAGTCTTTTGATGATGAAGATTCCAAGATGAAATCCTACATCACTCGGCAGTTCAAAAAGTTTATGAAGAATGCAAATGGAAGGACCTTCGACAAGGACCGCATGCAGTTCAGTTCTTCTCAGTTTAAAAGCCAAGACAAAGGGAAGAAGGATGCTAAAGAGGGCGGTCAGTATACTGTTCCCGCAGGACCAAAGTGCTTTGGTTGTCATGGGTTCGGGCACATGAAACATGAGTGTCCTACATATCTGAAGAGCATTGGGAAAAGCAAGGCCCTTGCTGTAACCCTAAGTGACACTGAGCCTGAAGATGATTCCGACAATGAGGATGATGGAATCCTAAATGCCTCCACTGCCACAGTCAATCCTACTGAAGGGATTGTTGAAGAAGTGGTTGAAGAAGAAGAATTGGTGGAGTCCAAATTTGAGAAGATGGATGATCAAGATGATATCCATTCAGCCTATGAGAAGCTTTACAAGCTCTCTGAAAAGCATGAAAAATTATATAGGCTGGCCACCAAGAAGCTCAGTGAAGTGGAACTCGATCGTTAAGAGCTGTCCACAAAGTTTGATGAGGCGAATCAAACTATTGGAGCACTGAGATTTGAGAACAACTTTTTGGCTGAGAAGACCAAGAAGCTTGAAGCGGAGCTGTTTCAAGTCAGAGCTCAACTGGAGAGGACCTAAAGTGCAAAGCTTGATGAGATGCTTAGCAATCAAAAACCTGCTTCGGATCGAACTGGTTTGGGGTATGGTATTTCTTTCTCTAATACTGCTTCTACTAGCAATACTGTTTTTGTTCCTCCTGCTAATAACACTGAAATTGAGAATGTTGATGTTAAAACTGAATTAGCTAGTGAGAACTTAGACAAGAATAAATCTATCTTAGGAGCACCCCTTAAGCAAGATAATAAAGATGCTAAGAACCCTAGGGCTAAGAAGGCTAACTCTCAAAAGCCCAAACAAAAGAAGCAGCATCTCTGTCATTATTGTGGAGCTGCCGGTCACACTCGACCAAATTGCTATAAGTGGCTAGCCACTCAACAGAGCAATGGCATGATAGCATCTGGAAGCCAATCTCAGCTTCAATCCTCTCTTGCTCCTCTTGGAGATCTTCTGAAAGCCCTCATGTTCCTTTCGAACTTGAACGGTTTCAATTCTTCCCCCTCACCGCCGGTTCAAGGATTCAATCAAAGGAAAGGTTCTTCCAAGATGTGGAAGAAAAAGGACTCTAAGTGATTTTATCACTTTCTTTTCACTTCTTGTTTTTCTGTTTGTTGCATTGCTTATGTGTTTTACTTTTTTGCTGAGTCAGTCTAGTTTTTGCTTTGCTTTGTTTAACATGTTTTTGTTTGTTTATTTTTCTGTTTTATTCATTCTGTTTTTAATATAAAAATAAAAAAAATATTGAAAAAAATCAGAAAAATACAAAAACAGTGTGTGTTATGTGTACTTTGGTATTTGTGTACCTTGGATGGCCATTGAAACAAAGTTTCTAAACTTTGTATCTCTTGTAGCTTAGATGAGCATCTCTATGCACAACTAAGCAAGTGAGCTTTGTGGCTCTTGATTGTGATGAGTAAGATTAAGTTATCTCTTAAAACTTAACACTCATATCACTCTTTTTGACGGGTAGGACTAGAAAATCCTAAGAGAAAGGCATAAATAACCATCTCACCACTGTTACCCGCCAATCATAGTATGACACCTGTATGCTTCGGCATAGCAAAAGTGCAGTGTCATAGACACCTGTATGCTTCGGCATAGCAAAAGTGCAGTGTCAAAGACATTCGTATGCTTCGGCATAGCAAAAATGCGATGTCAAATGCTTAACATCTTGGGTATTTCTTTTCTCTCTTTTTATGCCCATGCATGATATGCTTAAAAGAAAATATGCAAAGAAAATATAAAGCAAAAAGATTAAAGATGCTTTAAATATGATTGCAAGCGTGTTTTCTAGGAGATGTGGGAGTTATAGGATGTACCTCGAAGGTGATAGTCCCCATCAAACAGTTATGATTGTGTGTGAGTTAAAGTTATTTTCTCATATCTCAGATCGTCATAACATGTATACACATATGCAATCTTGCGATGTTTTTCACACACAACACGCAATATTCTTTGCTACTCTTGATACATGTGCAGGTACAATGTGATTTGGCCATCACAAGTGTTTACATATGCTAATGTATGCTCACTAAACTATCTTGACTTGTTTTTGAAATATAAAATTGGTTAGACTTGTTTAGTGTGTGTGTGTGTTTTTGAGGATCTATGTGCTTTTAACTTCTTTTGAGAGATGTTTTTGAGAGTTGAATATGTTGTCTGGATCTATGGTTGAGGTGTAAGTTGAATTGCATTCATGTCTGTGTTTTTCTCTTCTCGGAAAACTGTTTTTCACTGAAGGCTCGACACCTCCTCGACACCTGGTCATCTGTCGAGATTCTCAAGCTTTTCTTATCGCAATCTCGACACTTCCCTCGACACTTGGTGGATCGATCGAGAAAGTCTCTGTCCTCTCGATAGATTCTCGACACCTGTTGGATCGATCGAGATTCACTTGTGTTGTTTGTGTCTTCTTTCTCGACACCCGCATCTGTCGAAGGCATTTTCCTCGATACCTTCCTCGACAGATTCCTCGATACCTCTCGACACCTCAGCTGTCGAGATTTACTGAGGTGCCTATTTAAGAGCAGATCGCGATTCTCTTCATTTCTCACTCGATCTCTCTCGATCTCTCCGTGTCTGTTCATCTCCCTTTCACTCTCCTTTCACTCAAATCCTCCAACCCTCTTGGATCTTGCTCATTCCTTGCTTCAATCACTTGGTAAGATCTCTTTTCTCTTCTTTTTTTTTCATGCATTTCATGTTTTGAAAACCTAGTTTTTGGGATTTTTCATAAAAATTTGGGGTTTTTCAAAATTGTTGAGTTTTTATTGAAATTTTGGGTTGGGTTTGGACTTAAATGATTTCAAAATGTCATACATTGCATTTCATGTGCATTATAATGATATTTTCATGCATTTAGATGTGAGTACTTTGTTTATATGCTGATTAGGATTGGATTGGGCTGAGCCCATGATGATATTTCTGTTTTGCATGACACATGTTCATGCATTCCCATGCATACGTACTCTTTGTTCATATATCTGTCATATTTGAACTGATTTGGGACTTTTCTGTTTGTCTCCCTCTCTATCTCTTTCTCATTCTTTTACGTTAGTAGTGTCTATGGCACCCAAACGTAAATCTACTCCTGCTCGGAACCCTCTGCGTTCTAGAGCATCTTCATCTTCTGATTCTGCTCCTTATAACATTCGGTTCCGTGATGGAGATGCCCAAAAGGCATTTACTGAGAACTTTTCTAGACGAGGTGTTCATTCGGAACGCCAAGTCATTTTGGCAGACTTCGCCGACACTGACCTTCCCTCTGTCATTCACAGTAGGGGATGGGGGTCACTGTGTGACATTTCGGTCACTTGCCCTCTCGTGCTGATACAGGAGTTCTACTCCAACATGCACGGGATTGATCTTTCAGTACCTCATTTTTCCACTCGCGTTCGAGGTATGCGCATTCCTGTCACACCGCAACTTGTTGCGGATGTGCTTAGGGTACCTAGGATAGAGTTTCCAGATTACCCCTTTTGTGAGCGTCTGAGGACTGTGTCCAAAGAAGAGCTTATCTCTGCCTTCTGTCAGCGTCTTGCTGATTGGGGTGAGCATCAGTTCACATCATGTAGGCCTTTTGCTAAAGATCCTAGATTCATTAACATGGTGATGACTTTTGTTCTCCATCCTCTTTCTCACTATAACTCTATCACAGAGCCTCGTGCTCGATTTTTGCTTTCTCTACTTGAGCATCTTACCATAGACTTCCCTTCTCACTTCATCCGGTCTATCATAGAGGTTTATCTTGATTCGGCGTCCCGTGATAAGCTCATCTTTCCTTCTGCTATCACGCGGATTCTACGCCATTTTTTCGTTCCCTTTCCAGTGTCCGACCATTTCACACACATATCTGCCATAGATGCCGCTACTGTAAAACGTAGTGAGGCGCAGTTCAGGTTGAGACAGCCAGGTGCCACTCCTCCCTCCCGTTCAGCACCATCCAAATCAACTCCATCTACATCTGCTCCTTCTTCCTCTTCGAGCGATGTATCCCTTGGTGATATCATGGCGCACCTGCAGCGCATGGACACTCGTCTTGATACACTCTCTGCTGAGTTGTATCAGGTGAATGTTCGTGTGGGTCGTATTGCATGACGGCAGGCGACCATGGGTGGTTTTGCTCCAGAGGCTACTCTTTCACCACCTACTCCAGTAGCTTCAGATTCTGAGGATGAGGATGATGATGATGATGATGATGATGGAGATGCTAGCTCTGCCGATGAGATGTCTACATGACACTCTACCCTTTGTCACTCGTGATAAAAAGGGGGAGTAGTTTTGGGTTATGAGAGTAGTCATCTTAGGGGGAGAGTTAGTATAGGACATTTTTGATAGGGGGAGTGTTGATACTTTTGAGGGATGTAGACAGGTTTGATGTATCTTTTCTTTTCTATTCTTTATAGATGCATTGTTCTTGTATATGAGGTCCTTTGACCATTCTTACATACATTGTACTTATCTTATCTCTTATATATGTTGATGTATGTTTCTTTCACCTCTCTCTTCATGTGTTGTTTCTTTTCTATCTTTATACACATGTTCTTTATACTTGTATGCAATCTATTTATTTATGTTTTACACAAGATGTCTTGATGAGTTTTGTTTAAAGTGTTTCAGAAATACAGGTTGTCAAAGTCTACTTATCATAAGCTCTCTTCTTGCAAAGTTTTTCAAGAGTTTGTGTTAGGATAGATTTTATTGTATTCAACAAGTGAATATGAGTTGAGTGATTTATGACTTCTCTCATATGCTCATTTGTTTGTTGTGGTTTTGTCACGGATTGCCAAAGGGGGAGATTGTTAGGACATATATGTTTTAACTTGTTTAAAAACATATGTCACTTAGTTATGTAAATTGGCTAATCCTTTGACAAAACACACTCTGCTTGTAATTGGGTAGATCTAGGTGTTTTTAATACTTCAAGAAACAATGTTTCAAGGTCAAGTGTTGAAGTCATCAAGTCTGTCCAAGAAAAAGCAAGCTGAAGTGCAAAGTTTTTAAAGCTCGACACCTCTCGATAGCTACCTCGACACCTGCTATCTGTCGAGATTTAAAAAGTCAGAATTCCAATATGATTTTCTTGGGATCCGTGAATATGTTTTTGGGACTTCTTTTCTTCTAACCCTAAACATATAAAAGGATTATTTTAAGAGCCGTTTTGGGTGACACAAGTTGCATTATCATTGAGCAATCTCTGTTTAAGCAAATTGTGATCAACAGACGAAGTTCTTGACCTAGTTCATCCTTCATCAAGAAGTTGCTGTGTATTTGCACCATAGGGTTTTGTAACCAAGCATCTTCCTGCTATTCATCAAGTGGATGAACTGAAGAACTTTGCAGCCAACCATTCTTCCTCAGTTGGTGTTCTGAAGTCGCGTACTTGGATCCGCGCATTGGTTAGTCACGTACTTGGGAGCCGTGCATCAAAGGTGGAGACTGTCACTACAGATCAAGTCCAATTGGGTATTGGGGTAAGGGTTCAACTGTAGGTTGGTAAGGTACTTGGGATTCCTTTACCAACTGTAGGTTGGTAAGGTTCAACTGTAAGGGTTCAACCGCTTGATTTGATAATAGTGGAGTTTCGGGAGTGGTGACCTGAAAATCACCCGGTGGGGTTTTTGCCATCTGGGTTTTCCCCATTCGTAAACAAATCACCGTGTTATTTATTTTCCACTGCATATTTAGTTAATTGGTGATTTGTTTGTGCTTCCATAAAATTGCATGATTAATTGATTAATTAATTACTTGGCTAAATTAATTAATTAGGGTTAATCACAAGGGGTCATTCAGATTGTGACCTAACATTTCCCGGTGGTCACATGACCACCCTCACCAACACTTAGAGCCGCCCCTGGCTTCAGTGACAGGTGATAGTAATCTGGTGGCCAGAGTTGCCACTTCGGCTACCGATATCAAGGGTTTACCATTGTCACCGTTTCGACGACGTGTGCCGACAGATGGTCATTGGAGTCATTGTTATGATGATAGGAGTTGGCGGTTTGAAGACATCACTAAGGCGACCGGTGCTGGAAGTCTGATAACTGAAGTCATCATTTTGTCCTCCAGTGTAGGCGGTTTGCTGGCCAGAGACGCCGTTTTGGCCACCGATGCTAGCACTCTGGTCACTAGAGACGCCTCTTGGTAGTTGCCAACAATTCTTTTTAGCCTTGATTTTCTTTTATTTTTGTATTTCCATATTGCTATGTACTTGCTTTAGCTCTTATTTGCTAGTGATTGCTATATGAAATTTGGTTAATCACGTACATTGACCTAGTTGTTAGTTTTAGATTAGAAGTGATTCAGCCTATAAAATGGTCTATGAGGTTCTAAATATATGCTAAGGTGTTATTAGCATCATTCCAGACGATGAACAATAACACATTTGGTAAAGAATGTATTCAATTTATGAAATTCACCACCCCAATAGGTTTGGATGCATTTTATTTTGGTGGAAAATTGGCGTTTATCCATACATTGAAATTGAATAAAAATGGCAAACACATCTGATTTCAAGGAAATTGAAAAATACCACATAGATATAGTTCGAATAAGTGTCAAGATATAATACAAAATAGCGATGACCATCACTAGAGGGCACCGGAGAAGGACCTAAACATCACTAAAAATTAAATCCAATGGTACAGTACTAATAGACCGATTTACAAGTAAAGACAGACGACACCGACTTTCCTAGTTGACAAGCATGAAGAGCAACGAAGATTGTTAGAAGATAGAATCTGACGCAGCACACGTTCATGAGGATGACACAGACGACAATGCCAGGAAATTGAATCAACATACTCAGAAACATGAACACTAGGACTGGAAGGCACGGATGAGGTGCGGAGGAGAGCTGTAAAGGCCAAATTCATTCCGCCAGAGAAGTAGAATTTTCTTGGTGACATGATCCTTAATGAAGAAATGGAAAAGATGAAATTCAAAGAAAACACCATTGGTAATGGAAGAAACATGGAGCACATTAAAAAAGACGTAAAAGAAGAGGATTTAGGAAGGGCCCTACCATTACCAACGTGAAGGTGATCATGACGGCCAATTCAGACTCGTAAGATCTGGAGTGACATGATGAGTAGTGACAGTGTCCGGAAACCAATCTAAGACTTGAGAAGGAGCACCATAGGAAGCCATATGTGCAGATGGTGAAGGTGGAGCAGTTGAGTAGCGTTGATAGCATGTGTTGGCAGTGTGATTGAAGCTGTTGCAGATTTGACAGCGACTGTGAGAGTCTCCTTGAAAATATTGGCCACCGCGGGAGTCAGAATGACCACGTCCACGGCTACGGCCACGACCTTGATAGTGACGACCACGGCCTCTGTTGGAGGACGGAGAACCACGTTGTGCAACATTGGCCTGAGGTGTGTGCTCTGTTAAGGACATATTTTATGTAAATTGGCAAATCCTTTTGACAAAACGCACTCTACTTGTAATTGGGTAGATCTAGGTGTTTTTAATACTTTAAGAAACAATGTTTCAAGGTCAAGTGTTGAAGTCATCAAGTCTGTCCAAGAAAAAGCAAGCTGAAGTGCAAAGTTTTTAAAGCTCGACACCTCTCGATAGCTACCTCGACACCTGGCTATCTGTCGAGATCTTCAGCTGATTCTTATCGCAATCTCGATAGCTTCTCGACAGCTGGTCGATCGATCGAGAAAGTTTCTGTCCCCTCGACACCTTCTCGACACCTCCTCGATAGCTGCTATCTATTGAGATTCATTAAATCTCGACACCTCCTCGACACCTCTCGATCGATCGAGGTTACGGGAAATCAGAATTTTCAGCTTTTTGATTTTTGGGCCAGGCTTATGTATTTGAGTAGGGTTTCTTTTCTCACAACCCTAGACTTATATAAGGCTTATTTTAAAGGCCGTCACACAAGAGAATAAGAGAATACAAGGAGAACATATTCAAAAGGTTATTCTCTCTGAAAGAAGCTACTGCGTCTTTACGCCTTAGGGTTTTGTAACCAAGTGCTTCTTGATCTTCATTGTTGATGAAGTGAAGAACTTTGCAGCCAACATTCTTCTTTCTTAAGTTGGTGAGTGAGTCACGTACTGGGATTCGTGCAAAGGAGTTAGTCACGTACTGGGATCCGTGCAACAACAAAAAGGGTGGCGTTCATATATTGAAGAGTTCAGAGGTTCTGAAGCGGTAGAAGGTTTCTGCTGTGAGTTCATCTACGGGGATTGTAGAGTCTAGGGACAAAGGTTTTGTACTAGATCTGAAACTTCTCTTTACTATAGTGAATTGCTTTTCGGGAAGGTTTCCCCCCAGGTTTTTACTGTGAAACTGTTTGGTTTCATTAGTTTTCCTGGGTCATCATATCTTGTCTTCTTTAATTTTTCCGCTGCATGATTTTGACATGATATTGATGTTTGTTTGTTATTAACAAGGTTTATTCATAATTAATCTAATTAACAATTTGGGTTTAAAACTTGTTAATTCTATCAACCGGGGTCTAAATTTCCCAACATGCTCATTATTGAGGTTGACAGAGGAGAAAGAATTTGACTTATCCTAAATGCCCACATTTTGCATGGTGACCTTCCAAGTAGATACAATAGGAGAACTTACCCTCTCAATTGCAGTGACTTCCTTCTCTATTACTTCAACAACTTTGATTTCTTTCTGTTCGACATTATGTTCGATGAACTTTGACTGAATTAAGATAAATGAGAAGATAAGCTCATCAGAAAGTTTATGAATTTAATTATTTATTACTCCTATAATGAAGACACAAATACTAATTGTTTTTTTTTTTTATTTTTTATTGTATTACCCCCCACCTTCAGAATCACATCTCAATTCCTAATTAATTAAATTTCAAAGAAATTTTAACTTAACCCAAGCAATGGGTTTGCCATGTATTCATTTAACCTAAACCCTACAGTTTACATGTATATATGAATCGTATCCACTCATACATGTAGACACAAAACAATCCCTCAAGTACAGGGGAAACTTTCATTCAAATTGATCCTGTAATAAATCCTCTAATCAGAGATTAACTAGCCAATCTCAGGCACATTGACCAACCTAATTACTATCCCCAGTGGCAGAGCCAGGATTTAAGTTGAGGGAGGGCAAAATTTGTATATGATATATGCACTTTCACAAAAGAAAAAATAAGTCAAATATTATAATAGCTAAGTACAAAGAGTTTTATCAGGGCTCATGATGGATTGTGGCTTTCCAAGTAGTGTACTTTGCTTTTCACGTTGGTATGCAAGACTACATTTTTGAAGGGATTGATTAGGGCCTTTTTGCTAAAATACGGTAGGGAAACATTAAAACTTATGTGTAAGGCATGCTAGTGGAGAACTTGTGGTTACTTATTTGTTCACTTAGAAGGTAGAGTAATGCTCTATTTCAAGGCTAAAGAAACAAAGTGGTGTTTTAGTTGGCTAAATTATCATTAAGTGTGATTGATTAGAGTTTTTGGTTAGATGAAATTTCTCACATGATAAGGAAGATGTTTGATCTAGAATGCTATTTCGATTAAAAGAAAATAATAGGTTGGGGTTTTTAATAAGTATTAGCTATGAAACTAAGGGTTTCTTTTGGGCAGGCCAAGGGGGTAGCTGCCCCCCCTCGACCCCCCCCTAGCTCCGCCCCTGACTACCCCTAACATACCTCACTAGAAAGAAGTTCCTTTGAAGCTTCAGATTCATTCTCTTTCTGGTATCTCTCTGCCTCAGTAGGAAAGTCATCTCTCTTTAGGTAAGCTTCCTTCCACTCATTGAACAAGTTGATGACCATTTGTGGTTCCAAGGAGAGACAGGGTTGGACAAGGAGTTCATAGAAATAGAGAGCACCGCTGAAGTGAGAAATCATCAACCAGCACATGATCATCAGCTTCATGGGAGGCCAGAATGGTAGCCTGATATGGACGCACAAAGTTTTACGAAAAAAAAAAAAAACTAAGTAAATAAAGTAATAGATAGGATAATCAACTAGCTGATGAAGCAAATTGAAAATTATGTAACATAATTCTCCAATTCTTCATAAAACTCCCCATGACCAAGAAGTAGAGGAAAAGATAGAGATAACCTACGGCCACATCTTGGTAACTCTAAATGACTGAACTACGAGGATTCTGAAAGTTGTTGTCAATTGTTGATTACGAAAATCCAGAACAATTAAAAAAAATGCTTTACCTGTATTCACATTTCAATTTACTATACCATTCAAGACATTTTCATGGACTGAAAAGCATAGTTGATTTGGGAATTGTCTCTTAAGTAATCAAAGTTATAAAACAACTTGGCAGAAGGTGCACAAGAGTGAATTTTTCTGAAATCTTACTCTTATGAACGATCAATCTATGGTTCCCACAAAATTTAAAAGTTTTAGATATACAATAAACAAAGAGATAGTACTGAAAGCAGGCTAACAGCAGTTGCAAGATTGAGAAAATTGAAGATGAAGCAAGTTCAGTTCCAAATATAAAGAAGGCACAAGTGCAAGATTAAATAGAATGGTGTCGTTTAGTCTTGTGTGTATTGATAACTTAAGTCTAGCACGTATACACGTGTGAGAGGCAGTTATGCCTAGGGGTGTGCATGGGTCGGGTTGAGGGGATTTTTTGACCCGACCCACCATGGTGGGTCAAAAGAAATTCAACCCAACCCAACCCAACCCACATGGGTCGGGTTGGGTCAGGTTGAACCATGGGTTTGACAAATTTTTTTTTTATTATTATTAAATTGAGTAGAAAAAATATAAATATTAATATATTAAAAAAACCTAAAGATTAGTATCAATATAACTCCTTAAGGCAAACAACACTAATGACTAAACAACAATAGTAATTTATTAGGGTTTGTGTGAACTAATTGGCTTTTATATAGGATAGGAAGAACTGGTTATTTAAAAAAAATGATTAATTATATAATATTATATATATATATATTACATTAGTATTAGTAGGAGGAACTGAGGAAGTGCTGCTCTACAGCTGGTTTTTTTTTTTTTTTTTTTAATTATTAAATATATAATATATATATATATATATATAAGTGCCCTACAACTTATTTTAAAAAACAAATTATTAAATATATAATATATTTTAAATATATATTAAATATGGGTGGGTCAGGTCGGGTTTGGCGGGTTTGTAATTTTATGACCCAAACTCAACCCGACCCGCTATAAAAAATTTTTTTGTAACCCAACCCAACCCACCAAGCCTTAAAAACCGACCCAACCCGGCGGGTCAGGTCGGGTTTGGCGGGTCGGTGGGTTTTCTGCACACCCCTAGTTATGCCTGATTCAGTCTGTAACTAACTTTCCCTCCACTATTTACCTTTACTGATACTGTATATATATAGTGTACGAGTCTCTGTATTGTAATATAACATTCATATCAATAAAATTGATTCAATTCAGTAATTCTCTCTCTCTTTTCTCTCTTTTGATATACTCTGTTCTTAGTTCTCCTCTGTGATCTTTCATGGTATCAGAGCTTTGATCCTTATCCATGGCTTCCACATCTGCATCTTCATCTTCAACCTCTAGCTCAACTCCTGCTGTGACTAATACAGCTTTGCCTGTCAATACTTCATTGCTTTTGTTATCCAATATGTCTTCGATGATGACTGTCAAGCTCGATTATAGCAATTACACTGTTTGGAAGCGTCAGATTGAGGTAATTCTTGAAACCTACTCCATGATTGACATTCTTGATGATTTAATTACTATTCCAAATAGTTTTCTGAAGGATTACCACTACTGAGATTAACCCTAGTTTCATTTCTTGGAAGAATCGTGAACAAGCAATGTTCACTTTTATCAATTCCACTTTATCACCTGCAATTCTTGCTCTCACTGTTGGGCAAAGATCTGCTAAGGGAGTTTGGAAGGTGTTAGAAAAGAGGTTTGCCTTAGTGTCAAGGTCTCATGTTATGAGTCTTCGTAATGAACTGAGTGCAGTGAAGAAAGGAACTGATACAATTGATGGTTATTTCCAAAGAATCAAACAGATTCATGATAGATTGGCTGCTGTTTCTGTGATCTTGGATGATGAAGAGTTTCTTCATATTGCTCTTGATGGTTTACCCTCAGAGTATGATTCTTTCAGTTCTGCAATTAGAACTCGTAGTGATGTGTTGTCTATTGAGGAGTTAAATACTCTACTTAATGCTGAGGAGAGATTAATCAAGAAGAGGTCTAATGGTGGTCCTCCTTCAATGGCTATGAATGTGAATTTTCAGTCACCACATCAAGGTTTTTCTAATTAGAGAGGCAGAGGGGGTAGATATTCTAATCAAAGAGGAGGTGGCAGAGGTAATCACAATGGCTTTAACAACAACAATGGAGGTTTTGGTAATTCTAGCTATCATCCTACTTTAAGGCAACATTTAAGTCACAAGGTCCTCCTGGCCAACCTCAGTCCAATAGGCCATCTTGCCAAATCTGTGGAAAGGGTGGTCACTCAACCCTTGATTGTTACCACAGAATGGACTTTGCATATCAAGGGAGGCATGCCCCTGCTAAGTTGGCTTCAATGGTGGCTAACTCATCTCAAGTACAGCTCTGCAATGGCTGGCTTACTGATATAGGCTGGTCAGATTATGTCATCCCTGATCTGTCACAGTTGAATCTTTATCAACAACCTGTTACAAGCACTGAAACTATCACAGTAGGCAATGGTCAGGAGCTTCCAGTCACTCATGTTGGTCATGGTGAGCTTAAAACTTCCACTCATAACTTTTGGCTTAATAATATACTTAGAGTTCCTGATCTTGCTTCTAATCTTTTGTCTGTTCATAAGTTGTGTCTTCAAAATAATGCCTTTTGTTATTTTGATGCTCACAAGTTCTTTATTCAGGATTTACCTTCGAGGAAGATCCTCTACAAAGGGTTGAGTAAAGATGGAGTGTACCCTATTCCATCTCCTTCCACATTATCATCTTCCACAACCTTCAATTCCAAATCCACTGTGTCTGCTTCCAATTCCATCAAGTCTGATGTACTTCTGCTGTGGCATTACAGACTTGGGCATCCTAGTTCTAGGTTGTTGTACTCTGCTTTAAAGCATTTCTATCATTCTATTACTTTGTCTCAAATTGAGAACATTTGTTCTTGTGAATATTGTATAAGTGCTAAGATGCACAAATACCCTTTGGCTAAGACTACTATTGTGTCTAATTCTGTACTTGATATTGTTCGTAGTGATGTTTGGGGTCTAGCTCCTTTATCTTCTGTTCTTGGTTTTTCATATTATGTGATCTTTGTGGATGATTATACTAGGTTTACTTGGTTATTCTTGCTCAAACATAAGCATGAAGTGTTTTCTGTATTTAAGCATTTTAAGGCTCTTGTTAAGAATCAATTTTCTACTACTCTTAAGGTGCTTAGGACAGACAATGGTACTAAGTATACCAATTCTGCCTTTCAAGCTTTTTGTTCATCTAATGGCATTTTACATCAAACTTCTTGTCCTTATTCCCCTCAACAAAATGGGGTTTCTGAAAGGAAGCATAGACACATTGTTGAAACTGGTCTCTCTTTACTCTATAGATCTCATCTTCCTTATAATTATTGGTCTTATGCTTTCTCTACTGCTGTTTTTCTCATTAATAGATTACCATCTTCTGTTTTGAACTTCAAATCTCCTTGGGAACTTTTATACTCTAAACCACCTCCTCTTCAAGCTCTTAAGGCCTTTGGTTGTGCTTATTACCCTTATCTCCGGCCATATACTAAACACAAGCTTCAACCTAGGTCTCAAAAATGTATTTTCCTTAGTTATCCTCCACTGTCTAAGGGCTATATTTGCCTTGATCCTACAAGCAATAAGATTTACATTGCTTGTTTTGCCCTATTCAATGAGTCATTGTTTCCTTTTGCTGACCCTTCATTCTCTACTAATCATACTACTCCTTTCACTACTACCTTTTCTCTTTGGTTTCCCCAATCCTCCTCTAATTCTTTTTCTGATTCTGTAAGTCCTATTTCTTCTAGTTTTCCTTCCACTTCTGCTTCTCTTCCTTCAATCACTCCTTTAGACATTACTTCTTCTTTGCTTCCACCTTTATTACAAGCCTCCACTCCAATTCCTGTGGTTCCCCCTCCATTTAATCCACCATCTTCCTTTACTCCTATTTCTGAACCTGTTGTCTCTTCTACTGATCTGTCTAATTCCAATCCTTCTTCCTCTCTTCCTATTTCTCATAATTCTCATCTTATGGTTACCAGATCTAAGCATGGTATATATAAGCCTAAAGTTTTACATGTTAAGCATGACTATTCTGTGACTGAACCTCCTTCCTATGCTATTGCTGCTAAACACCCTCAATGGGTGGCTGCCATGGACTCTGAATTTTAGTCCTTACAAAAGCAGCACACTTGGTCATTGGTTCCTTTACCTTCTAATAAGAATATAGTCACTTGCAAGTGGGTTTATAGGTTGAAAAGGCATGCTGATGGGTCTATTGCTAGATATAAGGCCAGATTTGTGGCAAGAGGTTATCTGCAACAACAAGGTCTTGATTATGATGAAACCTTCAGCCTTGTGGTTAAACCTTCCACTGTGTGACTTCTTTTGGCTTTAGTAGTGCATCATGGTTAGGAATTGAAGCAGCTTGATGTTAGTAATGCCTTTCTTCATGGCATTTTGAAGGAAGAGGTTTATATGAGACAACCTCAGGGTTATGTTGATTCTCAGTTCCCCAATCATGTCTGTCTTCTTCATAAGGCATTGTATGGGCTCAAACAGGCTCCTAGGGCCTGGTTTGAGAGGTTCACCACTCATCTCTATCATATTGGTTTCTTTGCTTTAGGTGCTGATGGTAATTTGTTCATATACAAACATGATAGCCATTTGGCGTTCCTTCTGTTGTATGTAGATGACATTATTCTCACAGGCAATGATAAGGCTTTCACAGCTTCTATTATTCAGCTTTTGAGATCTGCCTTTGATCTTAAGGATCTTGGGTTACTTCATTACTTTCTTGGGTTGCATATTGAATATACTACTTCAGGTTTGTTTGTGCATCAAACAAAGTATGCTATTGATCTATTGACCAAGTTTGCTATGGCAGATTGCAAACCTTGTAAGACACCTTGCTCTCTAAATCAGCACCTGCTACCCAATGATAGTCCTCCTTTGTCTGATCCTTCTTCTTATAGAAGTCTTTTTGGTGCTCTTCAATATCTTACATTTACCAGGCCAGACTTGTCATTTGCTATCCAACAAGCTTGTTAGTACATGTGTTCTCCAACTTAGAACCACCTACAAGCTGCCAAACGTATTCTGAGGTATATTAGAGGCTCTCTTCATTTTGGCATTGCTTTTACCCCTGGTTTTCCTTCCTTGTCTGCCTATTGTGATGCGGACTGGGTTGGAGACCCAGTAGATCGCAGGTCCATTTTTGGCATTGTTGTGTTCTTTGGAAATTGCCCCATCACATGGTCTGCTAAGAAGCAGTCCACAGTCTCCAGATCATCCACTGAAGCCAAGTATAGAGCTTTAGCCTCTATTGCAACTGAATTATATTGGATACGTATGCTTCTCAGAGATTTGGGGATTTTTCTCTCTACCCCTCCTTTAATGTGGTGTGATAATGTTAGTGCCTTAGCAATTGCTTCCAACCCTATATTCCATGCTCGTACAAAGCACATTGAGGTGGACTACTATTTTGTGCATGAAAAAGTTCTCAGGAAGGATCTCATGGTCAAGTTTATCTCTTCCAATGATCAGCTTGCTGATATTTTTACAAAAGGGTTACCTTCTTCACGTTTTCATTGGTTAACATCCAAACTCATGCGGAAATTCCCATTTTGTTTGAGGGGGGGATGAAAGCAGTGCTAACAGCAGTTGCAAGATTGAGGAAATTGAAGATGAAGCAAGTTCAGTTCCAAGTATAAAGAAGGCACAGTGCAAGATTAAATAGAACGGTGTCGTTTAGTCTTGTGTGTATTGATAACTTAAGTCTAGCAAGTGTGCACGTGTGAGAGGCAGTTATGCCTGATTCAGCCTGTAACTAACTTTCCCTCCACTGTTTACCTTCACTGATACTGTATATATATAGTGCACAAGTCTCTGTATTGTAACATAACATTCATATCAATAAAATTGATTCAATTCAGTAATTCTCTCTCTCTTTTCTCTTTTTGCTAGACTCTATTTTTCGTTCTTCTCTGTGATCTTTCAAGTACTTAGTAGGAGCAAGGCAATAAGGCAACCAAAAAGAAACATAAAATGGATTGTAACAAAACTACCATTCAAGAAGTTCCATGAAAGCATGCTCAAAGAGTGAAATCAAAGAATAGAGAACCCAATAAGCGACCAACTTCCGAGTGTCCGAATTCGAGTTACTCTCAATAGCACAAATCGAAGCGCATCTATTAAGAATACAATCATCATTGTCATCACCACAACCCCTTCCACCTATATATATAAATATAAAATGAAAGGAGGGAAAGAAACAATACATGTCAGAGAGAGAGACTTACAAGGGATAGCCCAAAGAGAAGAAAGGCCTACAAGTACGTGACAAGAAAAAAAGAAATGATAAATGCGTGAAATTAAACAGAGAAAATCACCTATAATGTATTAATGTTGTGTAAGAACGTGTATAATAGGGTGTGTGCAATAAATACTACCCTAATCATAAATTAGAAAACAATAATTCTGTAAGTTTTGAGAGAAATAAGAGATAGCCCATGAAACACATTTTCGTTTGAAAAAGAAAAAGAAAAAGCAGAGATATACCATGCAAATTGGTCAAAGCATTTCAATGCAAATAAGAGAGAGCCCAAGAAACCCATCTTTAAACTCAACTTTCTGGTGTGGTCTTTCTCTTGAATCTCCAACGACAAGCAAAAGATGATTGAAATTGTGAGAATGGGAGAACGAAAAGAGAACGTTACGACGTATAAGCAGGAATCAATTTGAAAATGGAAAAAAGGCAGTGAAAGGGTAAAGTCAGCCAATTCTTCTTGAAGCAGAAATGACCCTCTGGTATCTTTCTCGTTACGTAAAGTAAGTTTAATGCCACGATAACGATTTTTCCTACTCGCTCGTGTATGCTATTGCATGAGTGACACGTGTGCTAGAGGAAGTTCAAAGTAATAAAGAAGAAAAGGGTTTTTATTCTTTTCGATTCTCTATTATGGAATAATGAATTTGGAGTAACAAATTACGATTGATAAAAAGTGTTTGTTTGTTTCTTTTTTTGCATGCAACCTCTTTTTTTATTTCCTGAATAACACTAACAAAGCAATAAAAATTCTAGAGGAGAAGCCATCTTCTACCTTACCATCTGGGACACAGAAACAGGGTAAGTGTATAAGAGTAAGGAGATAGAAATCCTTCCCGTACATAAAGACAGAGACCTAACAGAAATTACATTTAATACTATCACTCCCCCAACCTGACAAATAGGCTAGGCATATGACAATGGCATCACACTTCACCTTACAAGTGTGCGAGGCCTTCTTACATACTAATAGTTATCCTCAAATAAAATTATATAAAACAAATCCAAAACTAACCTTCAGCAATTCAATTTCTAAAAGATCTCCAAGTATAAATGGAAACAAAAATACCAATCCTCGTGTGTGTCAAGTACTAGGCAGCAAAAATATAGCTCCTCTCATCTCATGAGCACAACATTAGTGAAAATCCCAAAAATTGTTATCTTTATAATCTGAAATGTGAAAATCTGCCACATAAACCAAGTAGGTGAATGTTTAAATCATCATAAAAAAAAAAAGCACCAATTCCACTGTATCTTCCGCCAAATATGCTGCTGTATCAATTGATTTTCAATTTCTAGAAAATATATTTGAAATTAGTAGATTTAGGGTTAAATTTATTGTACAAATTTCAATTCTATTAATGGATATATGTTGCCTTGAGAATTGTTTAGATTAAATCCTCTATAGGTTTGTTACTGTGAAACAATAGTTCCATTGATTTTTCTAGGTTATCACTTTTGCTGTCTATGTGATTTGTGCTTGTTTGATATGTTAATTGTTGGGAAATTTAGACCCCGATTGATAGAATTAACAAGTTTTAAATCCAAGTTGTTAATTAGATTTATTATAAATCAAACTTGTTAAAACAAACAAACATCAATATCATGTCAATAATGAATGCAGCGGAAAAGTAAATAAGACAAGATATGATGACCCAGGAAAACCAATGAAACCAACCAGTTTCACAGTAAAAAACCTGGGGGGAAACCTTCCCGAAAAGCAATTCACTATAGAAAAGAGAAGTTTCAGATCTAGTACAAAACCTTTGTCCCTAGACTCTACAATCCCCGTAGATGAACTCACAGCAGAAACCTTCTACCGCTTCAGAACCTCTGAACTCTTCAATATATGAACGCCACCCTTTGATGCACGAATCCCAGTACGTGACTCACTCACCAACTTAAGGAAGAAGAATGTTGGCTGCAAAGTTCTTCACTTCATCAACAATGAAGATCAAGAAGCACTTGGTTACAAAACCCTAAGGCGTAAAGACGCAGTAGCTTCTTTCAGAGAGAATAACCTTTTGAATATGTTCTCCTTGTATTCTCTTATTCTCTTGTGTGATGGCCTTTAAAATAAGCCTTATATAAGTCTAGGGTTGTGAGAAAAGAAACCCTACTCAAATATATAAGCCTGGCCCAAAAATCAAAAAGCTGAAAATTCTGATTTCCCGTAACCTCGATCGATCGAGAGGTGTCGAGAGGTGTCGAGGTTTAATGAATCTCAACAGATAGCAGCTATCGAGGAGGTGTCGAGAAGGTGTCGAGGGGACAGAAACTTTCTCGATCGATCGACCAGCTATCGAGAAGCTATCGAGATTGCGATAAGAATCAGCTGAAGATCTCGACAGATAGCCAGGTGTCGAGGTAGCTATCGAGAGGTGTCGAGATTTAATGAACTTGCACTTCAGCTTGCTTTTTCTTGGACAGACTTGATGACTTCAACACTTGATCTTGAAACAAGGTTTCTTGAAGTATTAAAAACACCTAGAACTACCCAATTACAAGTAGAGTGCGTTTTGTCAAAAGGATTTGCCAATTTACATAAAATATGTCCTTAACAATAATCAATTTAATCAGGAGCATAGTTAATTAATTAAATATTTAGTTAAAAGTTGATTAATTTTGTAACAACTAGGGCCTAAAACTGTAACAATTTAATGAATTCACTATCTGATGGGTGTATATATGACATACAACTTAGCATGTAGTATGAATCTTTTTTCTTTACTAATCGGGTTAAATGATTTTTTTGAAGACAAACTTGCAATGGTTTGATGATTTGATGTCACTAATTATTGCATCTCCTAAAGAATTGGTTTTCTTAGTATCCTTCATTTTATGGCGGGGATATTGTTAATACTATTTGTGATGATGAAGATATCAGAGTTGTACCATTCGGTGGCGGAGCTAGGATCTAACTTGAGGGAGGGGGGGGGGGGGGGGGCAAAAATTACATTTGACATCACATTTACACACATGCAAGCGAACATATACATATTGATATAGTATTTGAGATCAATTTGCAAAATAACAATTCATTCATGTGTATATGCTAAGCAATATTTGAATGCAAGAAACTTCAAAATAAAATAACATATTCATTATATTATATTTATCTATTAGGGTTTATTTACATAAAAATTCATTTTGAAATTGTAATTATAAAAAATTTTATAATTCTACTTACGAAATGGAAAGGCTTTTAGTTGTTAGAGCATCTCCAATGGTCAATGTAAAAGCAAAATATTCTCTATAATAGAGAATGAGACCAAAAAAAGCCACTCCAATGGATTCTCTATACCTGAACTTTTTTTTGGCTCATGAACAGTAGCCCATCAAGTCTGATGGGTTACTATTCATTCTTCAAATGCTTTTTTTCTATTATAATAATTAGGTGTTGAATAAAAAAATGTTGGAAGATGTGTAGTTGTTAAAAAAAGAATAAATAATGAATGAAGAAATAATATTTAAATGAGATAAAGAATCTGTTGGAAAGTATATTTGAAAAAGTAGGTAGATAAAATTAAAAGTCACTGTTCATTCTCCAAACAGTACAAAAATTTGATAAATTTGCTGAAGATGCTCTTAGATAGACATAAAGTACAACTTACAAAAATTTCTATTATTTTTGTTAACCTATATGTTATAGGTCTATTTATTTTAGCTTAACATGCCAACTTATTTTTATCTTTAACAAACGTATAAGTAGGCTATGCTCTCAATCCTCCCATGAAAGTAGCTGCTCGTATTGTGTATAGGGTTTATAGCTTTTCATCATTAATAACAGTTTTATATTTTTACCTAAAATGTGTCTAGTCTAGCTAGTAAGTAAATATTAATAGATTTTTTGGGTGGGGCCAGGGGGGCCAAGTGCCCCCCTTGACCCCCCCTAGCTCCGCCCCTCGTACCATTTGTTGGTTCTAATACTATAAGTTATCTGAAAACGTTCATTTCATGAATCCAATTTCTATATGGTTTTTTTGTCATTGTCTATACCCTTTGTGATCCTATTGTGTATCTTTAAATTTTGAATAGTTTGGGCATACAAAGTAGCTCCTATAAGTAGAAACAAATACTTATATGTCATTTGGTTTCTTGTCCAAGTGATGAAAGATGCCTACTATGACCATATATACCCAAATTTGCTGACCTACAATTTCAGTCAGCTCTAGTAACTGAACTCAGTCTTTTAAGGTATGTGTGATGTATATGACAACTCTCAGCATGACTTTGAAATTGAGTTTTGATGATGCACACAAAATTGTTAGTGAGCCAACAGTCCAAACAGAGAGCTCCAGAATACTTGCAAGGATGAATACACTCTTAGAAGTGTCAGTGTAGGGTCAGCCTATTAGCCGATGACCCTTCGATGATTTAGTCAGTACCTCACAAGATCTCCAAAAACTCTAAAAGCATAATAATAAGAGAGCCCCTTTTTTTTTGGAATGTAATATATTTAACTTCCTAGTAGCTTTTGCAAGGTCATCCATGTTTACCAGTAATCCGTTTGATCTTTAGACTATTTTGAATACATGATAATTCTTCTCAGGCCGTATTTATCTTTTGCCCTTTGGATGAGGCGTTTCCCTCGTCAATTGGATTCTAGGCTTTAATTTGGTGAGAAACACTCGACAGTTTACCAGTCATTTGTTTGAATTTTAGACTATTTTGAATACATGATAATTCTTCTCAAGCCATATTTATCTTTTGCCCTTTGGATGGGGTGGTTCCCTCGTCAATTGGATTCTAGGCTTTAATTTGGTGAAAAATGCTTGACGGTTTTTTCTTGTCTTTTTGAACCTCAGATAAATCAAATACAAAAATACTATTGATGTTAGGAGGAAGAAACTCCATCCAAACTAATAAAGGAAAAGGAGACCTTGTTCTCTTAACTAATGCATGTGCTACTGCATTACTTTGCCTATATATGTGAACTGAGAGAAAAAGTAGCTTTAAAGAGAGCTAGCAAAAGACAAAGTGTCTTTGATTAAGTGACCAAATTAAGAGTTGTGCATATCTCTATGAGGAAGTGCATTGATGGCAATCTTTGAGTCACCCTCGAAAATGAAGTGGTGGGTGCCAGCAAACTTAACAGCTCGTCTAGAAGCTAAAATCTCCAAAATCACCACAAAGGATGGCGATGTAATTTTTTCTGATAAAGCTGTCAAAACTTCCCCTTAATTGACAAATCAAATTTTGAAATAGGGATTGTCTATCAACATACAAAAATTGACTCTATCTTAAAAATAATTTTAATTTTAATTATCCATCCCAAACTAAATGTATTTACAAAACTATACAATCACCATTTTGATTTAGAGTTGCAAAGAGCCTTGTTGTAACTCAATCAACACTTTTTGGTATTTTTGAAAAGAGATATACATAATTTAAATCTTTCGTCTCCCAATGGTTAAATTATCAAAAAAAAAAATCTAATTCAAAGGTAATATGCAACATCTACCCCTAGTGTAGAAATTGCCTATAACATTAAAGTCTACAGCCTAAACCCAAAACTAAATAAATTTAATAATCAACATTATATATTTGAGATTAATTTGTCCACTATTGCGTTAGTTTATCCTTACGACCAAACTAGGACTACATATTTAATTTCAGCAATGCTCTAGCAAAAACTCCAATATAACAATTTTTGCACACAAGCCATAACTTGCAACTTAGCATAGTTACAAGTTTATAAGAGCATTCCCATTAAGGATGCTAAAAATGCTAAAAGCTAAATTTTACTACCAAAACACAAAAATACCGGACAAAATGGGCTTCTGCCCTTTTCCCGAAAATTAAACATGCGTTTGCCCTTCTTTCCAAACTAAACAGGGAATTGCCCCTGTTTTATAACTCGATAATGGTAAAATCGAGTTTGAATAAAGAACTCGATATTACCATGATCGAGTTAGTCTGACCCTTGTGCCACGCTGGCGCGGCAGACGTGGGTTTTCCCAATAAAAGAAAGTCATTCATAACTCGGGAACCCTAAGAGCGAGTTTTGTTAAGCAGTTTGAATCAATAGGACCCTAACATCTCACAACCCCTATTCACTCACTCTCTCCCTGTACACTCTCTTTCCCTCGCTCTCTGTCATCACTCTCTCCCTCGCTCGCTCTGCGATCAGGCTTCCCGACTCTTCCTCACTCTCCATCAGTCTCACTATCCCTATTCAGTCTCCCTCAGTCGTCGTTGCTTGCCGTCGTCGTTCCTTGCCGTCGTAGTTTCTTCCCGCCGCCGTTGATGACAGGTACTGTCCTCTCCTCTGATATCTTTTCTGATCTTGGTTAATATTAGGTTGTGTTTTATGTGGAATTTTGATTATTTTGTTGAAACTTACTTAAAAAGTAGTAAACTTACTAATGTAGATGAGAATTTTGCTGTCTTTTTATATGCTGCGATGATGATGATGTAAAGTATCTATTGCTATATGGTTATGTCTGTGTGATTTTCTAATTAATGAGAAATTTGTTGTCTTTTAACATGCTGCAATGATTATTTTCTCATTACCGAGTTTAAATGTGGTTGGGGTTTTGACGGGGGGTTTTGGCAAATCGAGTGGTGGTGTTTCAGTGATGTCTCTGGGTTTGTGTAAAATGTGTCTTATCTAGGCATGATTTTGTTATAGTTGTTGTAAATGGTGTCAAACTAATTACGTTTGAGTGTAAATTGTTGTTGTAAATGGTGTAAAATGTGTCTGAACCCATCTCGTAAAGGTTGGCTTGGACAAAGATTGGTTATATTGGTTACGTGTTAAGAAAAAAATGATGAGACTGGTTGTTTGAAGCAGTCTTCTGTAAATCCAAGATGTTCTGCCCATAATGACATCCTATATACATAAATCTATGAAATACAATACACATACACATTCACATGAAACAGAAATAAGTCCAGTTAAAAACTAATAAGGATAAGGAAAAAGTTAACAAGGAAAAAGTAGGTACTTCTTTTGGTTGAAATTTTGGCGAAGTTTATTTTGCAATTGATCCATTTCAAAGTTTTCAAGTTTTTTATCAATTGCAATGATCTTTTCAACAATTATTTTTAATTCCAAGACGTCGGAGACACACACCCACATCTTCAACTCAAAATAAGTTTTGACTTTCTCATCATTGTACACATATTGGGCGAGTGTGGTCTTCCCCAGGCCACCAATTCCCACTATGGATATGAACGAAACGTTCTCTTCCACATCAAAGTCCAATAACAGATCAATGATGGCCTTCTTATCCTCTTCTCTCCCGATAACTTCTTCTTCAGTTACAAATGAGTGAGTTTGTGGTCACTTCTAAATTCGCTCCTTGATTATTAATACTTGTAATTTACACACTCAAGTATATTATGATGTAGCTTACATTACCATTTCATCAATATCTATCCTATTTTCAGCATTAACCATTAATTAGCTTAATTATTACAATTGCAATTTATAAAAATTCAACTTTTATTATTTAATATATTATATTAAAGGTAAAATGCACTACGATCCCTTGAACTTTTATAGTGTTGCACTAAGATGCTGTTAACTTTTTTTGTTTTCATCAATTTAATATATCAACTTTGACAATGTACCTAATAGACCTATTATATGTCAAAATTCCATCAATTTGCTAATGAAAAAGTGTATGGTGATATACTAAGGTGCAATTTTTGAATTGTGACTTAGTTTGCCCATTCAAAAGATATCATTTTACTAAGCAAAAAAAAAAAAAAAAAAAAAAAAAAAAGATGTCACGTTAATAAAAAAATCTAACTCAAGTTCTAGTTCACTCATAGCAATTTTTGAATTGTGACTTAGTGAATGGAACAAGAAAAATCTCTCAACCTCAGTTGGCCCCTCACTTTCTCTAATTTTTTCTTTGTTTTCTTGGCAACCATAAGATGTATTTGTTTGGTTGGCGAGAAAACAAAGGAAAAACAAGGAAAAGTGAGGAGAGAGAGACCTCAATGGAGGCTAAGAGATTTTTCTGGTTTCAATAGCAATGGGTGAGCTAGAAGTTGAGTTGGGATTTTGTTATAAACGTGGTGTGTTTTAATTTAATAAGTTAAGTTGCACACTTATAATACTTTGTCACAGTCACTTTTTCAAATTGACAAAACTTTAACATAAGTGTTCTATTTGGTACAATGTCAAAGTTGATGTGCTATATTGAAGAAAAATAAAGTTAAGTGGGTTTTAGTGCAATAACATAGTAGTTAGGAGGTCTTAGTGCATTTTACCCTCATATTAAATTTAAATAGATCCTGATTGGGATTTCAATACCTCTCCTATATCTTCTAATCCTTCCCCTACTTTCAACTAAAGGGGAGAAATGGTGAGATATGATTAGTGTGAATCTGTGAAAATGAAGCTAGCTATGTATTCAGGATTAAAGATAGTACAAATTTTTGTCTATGAGGTGAAACTGTAAGTAAATGGCCATTTCCAAATGAATCTTCTTACAATTTATTCTTTATGCCCAAACCACGCTTTTGCGTACTGTAACTATCATGGCCTCGTTTTGGGGGCTCATTATTAAATAGGCTTGTGGGCTAAAACCAAGCTAAAAGTACTATTTGACAATGAGTACTGTGAACTTTGGTTCAAGACTGGCCCAAGTGAAACTAAAAGTAGTTCAAGCATGGTCATGTCTAAAAGTGTAGGAATGGGAAGCTAGGCACATAGCTCAAATGATCAATTGATGACCACCAAGTAGATGATAGTCACACATAGGCAGCTTTTTGTTCTAGCTTATAACTTTGCATAGTGATGAGGAGGTTTGTTTACTTTGTTATCATTTTTTTTTTTTCCGTTTATGCATTTACCCATATAGTTTTTTTTTTTTTTTTTTTTTTTTTTTCTCTGTACAGTATCACAAGGTTTCTTGTTGATTTGAATTTGATCATTTTACTAATAAAATTCTGTGGTGTTTAAGTTTGTTTTTGTGATAAAGTTCATTGTTGTTTCATTTACAAAAATATTGATATCATGAGATAGCATATTGTTTTAGGTTGTCGGTCTAGTGAAATCTTTTTCAAATTAAACTTTATTGCATTGTTTTTTCTCTAAACTTTTTTCATCTCATAAAATGCTCCATTATTGTTGTGTTTTAGTCCTTTTTTGGACATCTATATGTTTCGCCTCATAAGTTTATTATGTTCATTGGGTCCTTAGGAGTAGGCCAATCTCCTATCTTTAATAAGATTATGTGCTTGGTTGGTTATTTTTTCAAAGTAAAGTTTTTTGAACTTTATTTTTTTTTAGGTACAGCTTTTTGAACTTGGTTGGTTACTTTTTTTTGAACTCAATGTTTAGGTGGTGTACAAAATTAATAAGGAAAAAGTTAACAAGGAAAAAGTTAATGGAGCAAAGAAAAGGGTGTTGTTTTCACATTCAATGAGGAGTCCATCTAAACAGTTTTGCATTTATTTTTAAATTAAATTAAATGAAGCATCTATAAAAAGAATTACTAATAGAGTTGAATTACTTATAGAGTTTTACTTAAAAATTATGCAATGCTCATGGATAAGCCTTGATATACAGAGTTTATTTGGCAAAGATTATTTTTGCCAACTTATTTTAGTACTCAGCTTATTGGGTTGAAGTCGGTGAATCTGAGATTCTTGTTCGAGTGGTCCTGCACCCTTTGGTGAAAATGACATGCATTTTGTTGTAGATTTTATTGATTTTCATTCTTTGTGATTATAATCTTTTGATTATGTAATTTTTTAAGGAGAATACTCTGTAATTTTTCACCCTTTTGTTAAACAAGAAATGATATTCACTGGAACATCAAACTGCTCAAGTAACTTCAAGGAAAAAATGAGTGCATTTACTGTAGGAAACAACATTCACTCCATCATTGTGGTTTAATGAGGTTGGTACATTTTGATTGACTATTGCTTATAGCTAATATAGGGGAACAGGAGTAATACTTGTAACGACTCACCAAGCAGGGAAATAGACCCAGCATGAGCCTAAAATTTGAAAACGACTCACCAAGCAGAAAATTGATTAGGATTAACTCCTAAAATATTGAAATAGGCCTACCAAGCAGGGAAATGGGCTGACTGAGTCATGGTATGCTTGCATATCTAGTGGTAGAAATGTAGAATAATTAGTATAGGTTTCTAGATATTAAGTTGAGAACTCGAGCCCAAATGACCTGTAGCTGTAGGGATCTTAGTGGTCCATCGTAAACGGGCAATTGCGTAGGACATAAAACGGGGAGCTGTTAAGGATGACCTTATAGAGAGTGTTACTTTGTTGAAAAGACCAAGTTTGATTGAACAGGTTTGAGAATAAAATACCTAAACATTGAGTTGTTGCAATTTATATTTACTATGTGACTGCACTGGTCTTAAGCCATAGAGTTGATTGTAAATGTCCTTGGGGGAAGATCACATATTGTGTGTCGCATGGTGAAATTTAATGTCTTCCCTCCATATGCAGCTCCTAATAATTGTAATTGATATTTGCCTTGTTAAAATCAATTTCAAAGACATCATACACCAAAAAGAACTCTCACATGTAAATATTGCTTAGACGTTGAACATGCAGGTATCAATCAAGTTTGTAGCACATTAATTAGTCATTTGTTTGTTTGTTTACTTCAATTACAAATAATAGGAAAAAAAAAAGTGTTTGCATGTAAAATTATGGCAAGTTCTTATTTATTTAAGCTTCAATTTTATTTTATATTAATTGTGGTTTACTTGTCAGATAATTGCTAATAATCTATTTGCTGCCATGTCAGATATGCAGCCACTAGATAGAGTGCGGCCTGGACCCGACGATCTTACCCAGTTGACCCGACAGCCGAATCATCGGTCAACTCCACTTTGGAGGCATGCCGCCGACGAGGTATGTAGTTGTATTATTAATACATGTCTGTTTTATAATTACCTCGTGTGCACTACCTAACATAAGACTCGTCCCTGTGCAGGAGGTGCCTGGCATGCTAAAGGTTCGACGCCGTAAATGTGTATTGCCGCAGGGTGGGCTAGACCCACGTATAATGCAATGCATAGATGTAGCGGGTTTGACCGGTTTATTCAAGGTTCCTGATATGGAGGTCGACCACGCGTTGATCACGGCCTTGGTTGAGCGGTGGCGTCCGGAGACGCACACGTTCCACTTTCCCCATGGAGAAATGGGTATCACCTTGCAAGATATTGAGGTGATGCTGGGGATTCCGGTGGATGGGTTGCCTGTTACTGGGAGTACATCCAAGCAATGGAACGTGCTGTGCCGAGAGTTGTTGGGCCATGAACCTCCGCCCGTGATACCGAACTCAAACAAGTCTACCCTTACTGGGGCGAGGATAAAATACATCTGGCTTGATCAACAGTTTCCCGCTCCCCCAGCTGCGGATGCCGGCGACGAAGTCATACAACAACATGCCCGCTACCACATACTTGTACGGATGGGGGCCTTGTTGTTCATGGACAAGTCTGCGGACCGGGTGTCACTGTTGCCTTTGCAGTTGCTCAACCCAATCAGCAATGCGAGACGGTATAGCTGGGGCAGTGCAGCATTGGCCTGGCTCTATAGGCAACTTTGTAGTGCATCGAAGAAGGAAGCGATGCAGATTGGAGGAGCACTGTTGTTGGTGCAGCTATGGGCCTATTCAAGGTTCCCACGACTATGCCCTATTGTGAGGCCGCCTCTACCTCCAGTGCACTCAGGGCCCCTTGCCATTAGGTACGTTCATTGAGTTCTCGTTACTCAAGCTAAGTGTCTCTTAGGAATAATCATTTACGTGTAATAGTATATTACATTTTATTTGTCTCTTTGATAGAATTGGAAATATGTGAAACTAAGAAACAAAAATAAACTATGTGAAATATAAAGCAAAGTTTGTTAAATGACCAGTTCAGTAACGAGCATTTGTTGACACCCCATGTTTGCTAGGTGGAGCGGGCCAAAATGCACCGCAGAGCATGCCACACACGTCCTTGCTGCGTACCGGACGTCGCTGGCTACACTACGGGCAGAGCAGGTACCCGGTTAATTTACGTCCTCAATTTGAGGTTTTTATTTTCGTTTCCCTCAAGTATGTTTCCAAGTTTTTATTTTTATTTTAGTCTGAATGTTTGGATTGTTGTAGGAATGAGTTGATTTCAGAATATTGGTTCCATCCCATCATTTTGTTTGATACTAGGATTTTCATCCCATCATTTAACTCAATTGGAATGTGAAGTACATCACATTAGAACTTCCATTCGCAGCACCTGCATGAATACGAGCAACCATAAACTCAAAATTCTAAACTGTTAAATCAAAGGCTTCAATTCTTTTATTTTAACCTAGCATAAACAAATATTCTATAATCCAACATTTTAAAACCTTATATTTGGAGACTTCTTATTATCAAAAGTAGGGGTGTACATGTGCATGGGTCGAATTGGTTTGGATTGAAGGGTTTTTTCCAACTCAACCTAAGAATGTCGGGTTGAGAAATTCCTAACTCATTACATGTGTAAAAACAAACGCAACCTGACTCACGTGAGTCAGGTTAAGTTGGGCTGGATCAATGGGAATTATTTAAATTTAGTCATATATATATTACGTAGAATTTGCTATATCCTTGATTATGTACGGAAACGTTTGTGATTTACACCCAAACAAACAAGAAAGAAAGAAGAAATTGTCCCTTTCCAAGATGTTTGAACTGAAAAAGTAACTTACCTATGTATATGTCTTTCAAAAAAGCATGTGCAACATGCGCAAAAGATTGAGCATGAAGTCTTTCTTTAGTGCAAGACAAAGTGACTTCAAACCTGTGTTGCAACTAAAAAGAACAACTCCATCAATTCTTACAAATGTCATTAATCTGATGCAATGAAGAGAAGGCACACATATTGTTCATATGTAATTGGTTATAATTGAATGAGAAATTAATTTACCTAAGAGTAGACCAAAGATAATCATATTTGTCTTTGGTTGTATTTGTGTGCTCAAGTAATTCATTTGATTTTAATGATGCATCTTCGAAATTCACGATGACATCCCTCCATTCTTCCTAGCTACTAGTTGAAACAAATGTTTGTGTTTATTTACTGATTCTGGCATTATACACCATTTTAACCTATTTAGATTGCATAAAATAGAACTTTTAGCCTGCATCAAAAGAGAGGAAAAAAGTCCAACAAAAAAAAAAATATATCTGACTTTATATAAGCGGAATGATTGTAAACTTAGAAGATATCAATTATTTTTGCAAAACTCAAACAATATATGCTAGAACTTTTATTTAAAAAATTGAAATTAAGCTTGTGCAGTTTGTAATTAAATAATAAAATGTTATGAACTCAAAACCATTGTTATTGCTCTGTAAAAAACATTGTTACACACACACAGTTATAATTACTTTTACAGTCTACTAGCATACTGATCGACTTCGATTTACGTATTCAAGTGGTATATTATGAATTTATACAGTAACATTTTGTTTCGCATAGCTAGTAAGAAATGCCGCACAACCTCCATTTCTTCTTGGAAGACAACGGCCTAAGTTTAAATAAACAGATAACTGTTAATCAGTGATATATGAGAAAACATAAAGACTTTTGACACATTACCTCTTGTTGTTGACCTAACTGAAAAGTTGTGGAGCACAATTTAATTGCAGCATGCAACTCCTTAAGTTGTCCCCACTTAATGGGCCTTAATAGTCGTACAATTAGTAAAAGTTGTGGATTATTAATTACTACTTTATTCATATAATTTTAGAAGCATGCAACATATGCTACTCACCATATTCATTAAGAGGAGCTTGATCATAATATGCTGTGATTTACACTGCAGAGTTTGTTCCACATAATTTGTTGCACCAAGGTACTAAGATAAGACATGATTAGTTTCAGATAAATATTAAATTTACGTAATTTCAAACACTAAATTTTTTAAGAAAATATTTAGATAGAAATATGATAACAGTATTTGATGAGGATTATACCATGTCATAGTTTACATAACTTCCATTTCTTGCAATAAAAAGTGCTACTTCAAATGCAATGTATCCAACAGACCTTATATATGTCTTCCCTCCATATTTTTTATAGCTTCAAGATAAAATTAAGTACAGTTAGTTTAGTCTTAAATGATTAATAGTCATTTTGTTCTCAGTCATTGAAACATTGTTAATGACTAATGCAATTAATCCAGTACAATTTTCTATTACGATAAAAAGCTTTTGCGAAATCATCAACTTGGATTCATCTTACAGCCGTAAGGATGCTCTGGCACCCTCCTCTAAGTCTGGTTTAGATTGAAAACCCTAGTATCTGATGGTCTCACTTAGCTTTCAATGTTATGCATATGAACATGGTTCTGAGAATGGAATGTGGACATCGGTCAACCTAGATCTTTTACTATTTTATACAGATGAATGCTATTCATTGTTTTAATTGCTTGTTGACTTCATTCTGTTAATATTTTGAACCCAATCTTGCTGTTCCTTTGCTTTCTGCCTAATAATCCCTAAAGATTTTGTGTACGAATAGAATCAATTAACTCCATGCTTTCCATTTTACATATCACAAACATAATCTTG